>OX457024.1:39692580-40037370 GCA_949752745.1 Protula sp. h YS-2021
TCCCTTCCAGTAATATTTACCACGCAATATAAAAAAGAACTTTTTGAGGTACTGTTCAAGATACTCTAACCCTTCCATCCATCCTATGGCCAATCAGAATGCCCGAGACGTCGTCTGCTAGTCTCGTATAAACGACATTCCCTTTTTGCGTGGCGTCGATACAACACGCCATTCTGTGTGCTGCCGGTTTTTTGCAGCAAGGGAACTGGTTTAAGGTGCGAATTGCTTCATTTTTTACTTAATTCACTGCCTAATGGATTGTTTTATCTATTATTGTGCGTTGGGATAAATTTATGGAGCCGAAGTGTGTTTATTCGCCATCTTACTCTTCGGTCTGATTAGGTTGAGTTTGCACGATCACGGAGACACTTTCCTAGTCCCGAGAAGTGCGCCTCTTTCTCCACTTTCATTCAGATCGAGGAACTTACCAGTTCCACCTCAGTTCGTCTAGGAGTAGGATCTTTTCAGGCTGCTGGACCTGATCAGACTCCAAGCTTTACCAGCCAGCTGTGTCATCGCGGAAATGGCCAGTTTTTGCTTAAGCTTTACTCCATGGGTCGCTTCTCAGTCTTTGTAGAGCAGGTTCTGCAAGTCTGACAGCGTTCTCCGACGAAAAGAGACGTTTTCTGTGACGTCTGAGGGTCATTTTCTTTGCCAGGACCGTTTTCCCTTTGTGGTCTTACGGTCACGGGTGCGAGAAGACCATTCTGGTCCAACGGGATTCACAAAACCCGTTACGGTCCGATGGTCCCAGGTGCATCTGAGGCAAGAGAGATCCATATCCGACACGGGTGGTGCCATTACGGTCCAGCCCGTTACGGCCCGGGAACGTTATCGTTCCGGGAAGCATCTCTTTTCGTCTTTCCTTAGACCCAGCGAGTTATTGCGGTGTTTAAGCAATTGTAAACACAGCTTGGAAGGTTAAAGCTTGCAGTTGAAGCAAAGCACGGAGAAATGTAGTTTTGTGCGTTGTTTTATACTACATATTCTCACCGTTGTTTTTCTCTGCTTGCATTTCAGATATGACAGAGGCCAGTCTACATTCTCCACCGTTACTGCCTCAGTGTATCCATCCTCCAACCGCGTGTAACCCCCACTCCATCTGCGACCGCTGTAGACGGAATAGTGGAATACCTCTGTGTGAGCCAGACAGCCAGTGTGGCGAGTGTCTACATCTTTCTCCAGAGGATTGGAAAGTCCTATTACGGAATAGGACCAAGAACGAGCGCAGGAGGGATAAGCGCAAATTCCTTTCGTCAGCTTCGTTTGTTACTCGTGAATTTATTCGTGATACCATGAAGAAGGCTAGCTCCGTTATTCTGGGCCAGGTCTCCACCCCCGTACACGTAGACACTGGTGCAGAATCGGAATCCGCTACGCCAGTTAAGAGACATAAAAAGTCCAAGAGTAAAGGACGTGCATTTTCTGAGACTGTAGCAGAATTGGACATCCCGGAAGGGCAAGAACGGGATCGTCTCCGCGAGGCATGGGCCTCACCTCCTAGAGTGAAACCCAGTGGCAGTCCAGGAGGGGCGTTTAAGTCCCCGTCTGAGGAACAAGTGACTTTAACGCATAAGGATACGGGAACAGTACTTTCGGCGGTTACAGGCCAGTTAGGCATTCCCCCGCGAGAGGACTTATCCCCCCCTCCTCAGCTGCAGCGTCTCCCGAGTGAATTTTCAGCGTTTTTGTCTATGCAATCGCAACTGCAAAAACAACTTTTGGATTTACAGAGTCAAGTTCAGAAGCAGGAGAGTCTGCTTAGTCAAAGGCAAAAGCCTAAACCATCAGCTACGGTTTCTCGTCCTCCTCCGGAATTTCAGTCAGTGGCAGCGATATCGGGCTCGCCTGTACCTCACCTCCCGCTGGACTCTAACGTGGATATTCCCGAAACGGTCACCATCAGCGAGGAGGATTCCGTGGGCGTGCCCCTTTCGGGCCAAGTCTCCGCATTGCTGGAAGATGATGAGGAAATCGGGCCGATGGAAAATTCTCCCCTAGCAGCAGTCCCAAGCAACAGGGAGAAAGAAATTTACACCCCAGTAGGGGAACCCCACATGTCACATTTTTCACAATCCCAACTCCCAGAAGCAGCATCTGATGAACAGGAGTCGGAGGTGGAAGACGGGGAAGAAGAATCCGAGGGTACGTCAGTACATTCCCGTTGTCATTTACCGTTACGGGCAGTGGAGCAGGTGCGTTCTCCCGGCCAAGGGCATCGACTTTGGAGAGATCCAGCGGCAGCGGGCAGACGGCCCATCCGTACTCCCTCTCCACCAGATCTTGCCCCATCGGTCGAGGACGCGGCCCCCTCGAGTTCTGCTTCTACGATTGCACCAGAAGACGTGCCGTTCAGGGATGCCATTCAAGAGATAGCCCGCTTAGCAGAGGTCTCCTGTGGCTCCCCAAATTTAGATAAGGAGGATCCGCCCATTCGGATGACATCTCAGGCAGCTCCACCACAACAGGACTCGTTTATCGCACTAGCCACCAGTGAGGGCATTGCTCATGCTGTCACGGTCCGCGCGAAAGAGTTCAAGAAGATGGACGCCGGTGAGGGTCGCACGTTGTCGCGTTTCCATTTATCTAAACATTGCTCAGTACGACCAGGACCATATCGGTCAGCGGATGAAAAAATTCCCCTAGAGGCACTGGAGCAGCCCGTGAAGCGTACAGTCTGGATGCCCACAGTGCGTAGTGACTCAGACATTCCATTAGTGGAGAAAGACGCAAAGACCATCGAGGCGTCTTCTCGCCACATCCTGAACATTATGTCTTTTCAAGATCATGCACTTAAAGCACTAAAGTCGCGTTGGGAAGAACTTCGCCTTAGTGATCCCGTGTCTGCTAAATTGATGGAATGCCTGGCCTTAGCTACCCGAGACGTGGTCAAACTTTCCACTTTTTTGATGACTTCAATGGTCTACTTACGTCGAGATGCCTTTCTCCAGCACTGCTGGTCTAGTGTCAAAGGTTTGCGGGACCTGCGTCATGCCCCTATCCTGGAGGAACGAGAACTATTTCCTCCCGCCGAGATAGAGAGGGTGAACCAGGAAAGTCGTTCGCTTTCGCAAGATTATGCCCTGATGTCCAGGATGTCTCGCTCCTCCTTCAAACGTCCACTGAAGAGGAAGAGACCACAACAGTCCTCTCCAGCACCGTCTAAGCCGAGTGCGCAGCCACAACAGCCCCCTGTCAAGAAACCGAAACCCAGCCCCGGCAGCAAGACAGAGGGTCCGGCTCCACAGTCGTTCAGGTAGCAGCCAACCAAAGTACCGTCACGAGATTCCCTTATCTCCTGGCGATACTTTAGCAAACTTAAGAGACTTGGAAAATTTACTTTCCTTAAACGCCTCCTTGCCCGTAGGAGGAAGACTAGGAAAGTTTTGGCAGCAATGGGCAGAAGTGGGGGCGTCTCGAAGGGTAGTACGTTGGTTAAAGAGAGGTTACTCCCTACCTTTCAAACGAGACCGGAACGGGCTCAGGTGCCCTATTCCCCTAACCGCCCATGCGCCAAGACAACTAGTCACCTCTTACGCCAAGGGGTCAGAAAAAGACCGAGCTCTCCAAGAAATGCTACTGAGCTTGTCTCAAAAACAGGCGATAGAGGAAATGCCAGAAAATCAAATGGGTTTTTTCAGCAGAGTTTTTCTGGTTCCCAAGAAATCCGGAGGGTGGAGGCTGGTAATCGACCTTTCCCCCATAAACGGTTTTCTCCGAGTGATCACCTTTCAGATGGACACGGCCCAGGTGATAAAAGGGTCATTACGGGAAGGGATGTGGGGTACCTCCATAGATCTCTCCGATGCTTACCTCCATATTCCTCTCCATCTCTCGGCAAGAAAATTTCTAGCCTTTCAAGTAGGGAAAAGACGATTTTGGTTTCTGGCACTTCCCTTCGGTCTGGCTACGGCCCCGTACGTTTTCTCCAAGGTCATGAAAGTACTGAAAACATGGGCACGGCTAGAAGGGATGTTAGTCTTTCAGTATCTGGACGACTGGTTTCTGGCGAATCAAGACAGGCAGGTAACCGAGAATCATACAATGTCTTTAGTTCGCAAGGCACTAGAGGTAGGTCTAGTAGTAAACCTAGCCAAGTCCGAACTAACCCCCAAACAGTCCATTACCTTTCTAGGGGAGTTTTGGGATCTGGCAATAGCAAAGGCGTTCCCTACGCCAGAACGCCGCCAGAGAATTGCAGATGCCATAAAAGGTATTTCCCCAGGAAAGAAGGTGAGATTACAGGCCATGGAATCGCTCCTCGGCCTGTTAGTGGCAACAGAGAAGACAGTCCCCCTGGGCCGTCTCCATTACAGGCCATTTCAAAGCCAGGTAAGATGGGCGTTGCATCAGGGTCGTTCACCCGCAGCGAGGATGCAAGTTTCACAGGTAACCCTACAAGCCCTACAGTGGTGGTGCGATGTTCTAATTATGTCCGAAGGAATGCCATTTCAGCCCCCCACCCCGGAGATAGAGATTCAGACCGATGCGTCCCATGCGGGGTGGGGAATTTATTGGAATGGTCAGGTATGGAAGGGCAAATGGCCACCCTCGCTTCAGTCCTACCACATAAACTGGCTGGAGCTTCGGGTGGTCTGGATTGCCCTAATCAAGCTGACCAACCAACTCAGAAACAAGGCAGTCCTTTTTCGGTTAGACAACTCCACAGCCATAGCTTACCTCAACAAGCAGGGGGGCACCAAATCACGATCCCTGTCCAAACTTGCATTCCAAATTCTTTCAAAGGCCAGGGAGGAACAGGTGACCGTTTCCGCCCGTCACCTGGCCGGGAAATTAAACGTCCTAGCGGACTTAGCCTCCAGACAGGGTCAAGTTATCAACACCGAGTGGTGCCTATCCCCTCGGTCCTTTCAGTGGGTGACACACCAATCCCCATGGGGTGCCCCGACTCTGGATCTGTTTGCAAACGCGATGACCACCCAACTTCCCCGGTACGTGTCTCCTTGCCCGGACCCAGCAGCTTGGGCAGTAGACGCTCTCAATTGTCAGTGGCCACGGGACGAGGTACTGTATGCCTTTCCCCCACAAGCAATCTTAGGGCAAGTCCTGCAGAGAGTAATCGAGTTGAAACCACCGTTCCTATTACTCATTGCCCCATGGACACCGGAAGCCCCATGGTTCGCCCTCCTACTCCATTGCAAGGTAGTAAGGTCGATACCGATCCCATGCCACAACGAGTTGCTATCACAACCCCATTGGCATCACTTCCACCCCTCCCCTCGCTTACTGAACCTCCACCTATGGTGTCTGACCAGTCCTTTCTGAAAAACAAGGGTTTTTCTAAGCAGGTGAGAGAGAAAATAGTAAACAGTCACAAGGGTTCAACGGCCAAAGTTTACAGGTCGCAGTGGAATAAATTTGCCGCTTGGTGTAGCACTTCTAAGCTAGATCCGTTTCAGGCTAGCCCAGCAGTGGTAGCGGATTTCCTCGATCACCTTTTCACGGAGGTGAAATTAAAGGTAAGTTCCATCGAGGGCTATAGGGCCGCTATAGGGTCAAGACTCAAAGCGTCTACAGGCTACGACCCGGGCGAAGATACTTCCCTATCACAGCTAGTAAGACATTTTAAAGTAAGCTCCCCACCCTGCCCATCCAACATAGCGCAGTGGGATTTATCAATAGTCTTACAGTATCTTCAGCGCCCAGATATATTTAGTAAGGACGTGATTTCAGCAAAAAACGCAACATTAAGATTCACGTTTTTATTGGCCTTAGCTTCGGGCAAAAGAAGAGGCGAAATCCATGCCCTAGACAGAAAGGTAAATAAAGATAAGGGTACATGGGAGAAGGTCACCCTAGTCCCTAGAGCAGGATTCATGGGAAAAACCCACATCATGACCCAAGGGATGGGAACGTTCGATCACATTACTCTCCCATCCCTACCAGATGACCCCGACTCAGACGGTCTGGTCTCTTTGTGTCCCGTCAAGGCGCTGCAACAGTATTTGGAAATGTCAGAGGCCTACCGATCAGATAATCAGAAGGCTCTCATCATTTCGTTTATGCCGAAATTTAACAAAGATCTTTCGAAACAGTCGATCTCAAATTATATTAAAAGGATCATTTTGGCAGCCTATGACGATGCACAAATCGACCCTAACCCGTTAGGGGAATCAAACATCAAAGCCCATCAGGTAAGGCAAGTAGCCAATTCCCTCAGGGCGGTACGCAACGTGTCCCTTTCGGATATATTAAAAACAGGTTGTTGGGTTTCCCCCAACTCGTTTGTTAAATACTATCTGAAAGATTTTTCTCAAGATGAATTGTCTGGCTTATATTCATTAGGACCGTTCGTGGCTTCAGAAACGACCATTACAGGCTGAGTGTTTCTGTTGTAGGAATGCTTCTCCCAAGTTTAAGAACAAGGGCAAGCACAAGAGTAACTTCTCCAAGGGCCGTAATGGGAACAGTAACAACAACAACAAGCCACGAAAGTAACAACCTACAAGAAGGTCTTTCCTTCTTACTCTGAACATTTCGCCTTTCGCTCAGGTCCTTTGGACCATTTCGGTTCGTGCTTATATTAAGTTACGGACGAACGCTGGACGGTTATGTTTAATTAAGCATTTATTTACTCCGAAGTGTTCAGGATCGCATGTGTAATGAGTACAGCCCAGTCTTCGGTCTTACGGCTACTCGGATGCTTAAGTTTTGATCTCCTTTCTTCATGTTTTTCAGAAAGAAAGGGGGGGGGACCATGTCGGTCCCAGACGTACCCAGTGACCGTACACCCGTTGTAGCCGGAAGGCCGAAAGCCGGTTTATGGTTCATGGTATGAGGTACCATAGTGTCATTATGGGCTTATGGGACCATAACGGCCCCATATAGGAAAACAGTCATAAATAAGCAAAATTTTTTCTGTTTTTCATTTTATGACGATTTACAGTAGTTTTAGTACTATCTAGTCAATCGCTATGAGTTTATTTCAAATAAACGTGGTAATTTATCAAATGAGAAGAAGAAAAGTTAGACAGCGGACTCGCTTTCTTTTTCAAGTTTGAATTGCATGTCTTGTAAGACACTTCAGTCACTTTACTAGAAGTGTCAAAGAGTTTATTTGCGTAATTCCTATGGATTTACGATCGTTTTGTAGTACTTCTAAATAAACCTAATTGTTCATCAATACATAGCAAGTGAATAGTGAGAACTTGAGGAAGGGATCCATCCGGTGGGCGGTTGGAGGGGGATGGTGATAGTTCTCAAAAAAGATGATGGCATGGTTGGAAGCCTTCTCATCTCAACTGACAGTTGCTGTGATATTTTTTACTTTGTTACGATTTACCTTATGTTGAAAGACCGGAATGGTACGCCTCCGGACTTTATTTAGGAAATCATTAAAAGAATTGAAACTTAGCTGACAAGTTTTATTTCTTCTTTGCGTCGAGTGCACAGCACTCCTCGCCTATATGCAATGAGCTTTTACAAGCCATAGTGTAATTCGCGACCTTTTTGGGCAGTTCAAGAATGGCAGGCTCCCCTGCTCCGGACTCAAGTCCCATTAAAAGTGGAGATAAGCGAATTCAAAGCTTTTGCGAAGTAAAACTATCGTTTTATTTCGTAAAACGAGCTTTTACGAGTAAAAGCGCAATTCGCGTTCTCCACTTTTAACTTTGATTTTAACCCGTCCCATCCATCCCCAACTAGCCTGGGCGTGTTTTACCGCCTTTTGGGGCTAAAAAGGGAATGTCGTTTATACGAGACTAGCAGACGACGTCTCGGGCATTCTGATTGGCCATAGGATGGATGGAAGGGTTAGAGTATCTTGAACAGTACCTCAAAAAGTTCTTTTTTATATTGCGTGGTAAATATTACTGGAAGGGAACCCATTAAAAGTGGAGAACGCGAATTGCGCTTTTACTCGTAAAAGCTCGTTTTACGAAATAAAACGATAGATTAGTATTCAGTTTGTAGCCTCTTCTTAACAAAAGGGCACAATTTTCCAGACCCACATATTTCGGTTTTGGGGCCACAGCCTAGTGTCACCAGAGTACAGCTGTACTGCCTCTTAGCTAGTTTCACCTTTCTTCTTCTTCTTCGCGTATCCAAATGCAAGCCTTTTCTTAAGGACAAACTTTGGTATATATCTATTTTTTTTATTATTTAACTAAGAATGGTGGCTTTATCTTGGATTTGGATAATCTCTCTCTTATACGTGTCTCAAATAAGATCGGGTTACATTGGAAGGGTTGACAAACTGTTGTCAAAAGTCAGTGTCGAGAACATAAATTTGCAAGAAAAAAAAAAACAAGCGCTGTAACCACCGCTTATAATGGTATTGAATTCATTCAATGATTAAGTAAACAAGAAAGAGAAGTTTTATGAATATGATTAGGCTTTACTTTTGATTTCTTGTTATTTTTACTCCTGGAAATTCAAGCATGTCTTAACATTTTTTCACAAAAGAGAAGCAAAAACTTATCTTCTTTCAGACATTTGTCTACCCCTTTTTTTCTTGTTCTTGTTCGCCCACTTTTCCACTTTCCCGTAAGAGTTTGATAAGATCGCCTTTTTCGAAAATGCATCACGAAACACCTGATAAAACATGAAATATATGCTTTAAATATTTGTCCGATTTAAAGCATAAAACTCAAAACGTAGACTCCAGGTTTACAGGTCAGTTTTACAATTATATATAAGTAATTTGATGGCATAAAGAACTCGATAATGAAGTTAAACAAAACCTCTGGATGAGAGGCGTGACTACAGGTAGTCTTATATATTATTCTTAAACAAATGATTGATTACATAAACAAAAAAAGCTAGCAAATGTATTATCATTTTTCCACACATACATGTCTTAATCATATTTAAAAAGGCCTAAAGAATGATGACGCTCTCACTAAAAAAAAGAGATGTATAGATCTATCTAAAAATGAAAGCTCCCTCTGATAAAATATAAAATGTCTGGTCTGTAATTTGTTTCTTTGCTATTCTTTTGCCATTCGATACGCATTCACTCATACAAGTGTTGTAGTGCTTGGACCTGTATCTGCTATAGGACTGAGGAAACCCTAGTAAATTTTCTTTTTTTTTTTTTTTGGTTTAAGATAGACGTCGTTAAGGTGCTTATTATAAGAGAATGGCATAAAGAGTTGTGTTGTCTTGAAATGCCAAATTCGGTCTTAAGAAATTCTGTGACGACATGTGACGACATTGGAGGACGGGAAGAAAAACACAGGCATTGACTGGGGAGGCTGCAGTTTTATATAATGACTTGGCTAATAAGAAGCCACCCCCCAAAATAACTGTAAGCTGATAGTGCTGTTTAAATTTTCCTTTTGGTTTTAATTTTAAATGATTGCGTGCGAAGAAAGGATTGGTTGGACTTTTCTATTTATGAGGCATTTTATTCGGTCCCATAATATCAGTGTTATATATATATATAAATTCAGTGTAATTAATTTCAGAGAGAAGAATTACAATACACAGTGGGATAAAAAAAATTGTGCAAAAATTCGAAAGGAAATTAGATTTTGATATAGACATATTATTTATATGAATATTTACGTGTTTTAAAGGGAAGAACAAATACAGAGTTGTGTGTTGATTGTCAAGGATTTTGTCTCAGATCGTCAAGCCGAGGCATTAGAATGCTGTGAGTTTTCTCAGGGTACTTCTATTGATACAGCAAAATATTGCTCATCAGCATTTGCCAGTGGGAATAACGCAGCCATATCGAACTCCATTTCACGCTAAAAGGCTACAGAGCACTGCTCGAAATGAGTGAAGTAATTCGGAGCAAGCACAATTGATTTCTAGGATTGTGGGCGTGGCCAAGACACTAGAAAGGCCGACCCCCCTTTCACGCCAGCGAATTTCTCGAAGAACCCCTCTCGAAAACGTGGCGTATTATAAAGAATGGAGGGAATGAATGACTGAAGAAAACAGTGCCACGAGGGATAGAGTACGTGATGTTTTGGTCATGTGTGGTCACTATTGAGCATGATCTGGATAGAGAGAGCTCAGTATTCACAAAGTTATTGTCCAACTTCAGCAAACTATAAAAAATATTTCTGATAGAAACTAGAGATGGCGGGAAAAATTAATAGTTATTTTTGTTGGAAAATAAGAAACTAATTCCAATGTGAAAAACATACAGAAACAAATTACACTTATAAGAGATTAAGTGAAGTAGCTGCCAACAGATAAAATTCAATACAGATCGGGGAACGTAGGAAAACACTGCATTTTATAAGAAGCGTTTTAATGACTTTGGAATAGGACTTGAAAAATTATTAAAATTTCAAAAGAAATGCGCAGGATTCCTCTGACTGTGATCATAACGTTTTCGTCATAATTATCAGTTTTTGGGGGGTTGTTTTGCGTTAAGAAACAGCGTTAAAAATAAACATTCTATGAAGAAAACAAATATTTTCTCTTCTAGAAAAACAGTGGTTGCAAAAAAGATGATCAGCTCTAGTCAGGCTTAAACAATCTACGCTGTGAATAGGTGGATTTTTTCAAGTGCTCAGAAGGACTTACAAATGACTGTTTTTTGGAGCATCTTTAGTTTAACTGAAGTTTAAAGAAAACGGTAACTTTTTTTCCCACACGTGCACACGTCGCTGAAAACTTCCCAGAGATGCTAAAGAGACAATCGCTCATAAATCTCACGTCTGAATAGGTGCACCTGATTCCAACCAATTAAATAAAAACAGAAAAGTGACGTTTGATATTAATCACAAATTCACAACTTGAAAAAAAATCTAATTTAAACAAGATATTTAATTAATTAACCTTGCAATAAAATCAGATATAAAAATTGTTGATTTTGACATAAAAGTTTATCTAACAGACCTCATCGAGACAACAGATAACAGCTGATTATCTATTTTCAATAAAAAATTAATTTGTACCCGCAACCATAGCAGATGCCAAGGTGTACTTGTTTTTATAAATAAAAATTGCATAGCCTTTTCTTGACTAGACGGGGAGAAGATCAGATAACAGAAATGCCATTAAATTAAAGAACCTTTCAAAAGTCAAATAAAAAATATATCAAACATCTACTTTGTATTTTATGGATTAAAATTGTATCACATTTCACAGAAGCTGACACTGTATTCGTTAGAAGCCTGTTTTCGTTAGAAGTGGATAATGAACCTTCTACAGGACAACAGCGTTTACTTACAGTGATAGTTGAGGCTTTTCGCATTTTGACAATTTTCGGACTATTTCGTTGTGCACTAGTCAGAGGATTTTTATTTCAACTTTTGACGATGTATAACCTGTGGGATAGTAGCGGAGCCGTTCCCGAGCAGGATACTCGCACTGCAATGATGCACCACTCCATGATGCAGCTATGCCGTGTCGATTTCCCGCCATTTAAAATGCAGACGACCATCCCAGGCTACGGTGGACACAACCAGTTTGAAGGGTATTTGTCCCACTCTCTTTCACATTTTCCTATCTTTTAATTTTGTTGCTTCATTTGACGTACTTATATACCTATTCTTTTGAAGTGTATCGTGAGAAAAGAGAAATTTGGGAAATTCTATCATGTAAACGTTATCTTGGCGACTGGAATAGAAGTAATATCATAAAAGTATAAAGCCAGCTTCAAATTGTCAAGTGCTCATCAGTAGCTTAAAGTATATTCAAATTATTTAGATATCATATGTGATGTATGGCTAACTTATATTGATATAACTAGAAAGTGTCGTCTATTTCTGTAATTACAACCAGAGCGTTTTGTGAAGTAACGGGATATCCTTCCGTCTACAGTGTAGAAGAAAGCGACACGGTCTTTGTCAAAGATGCCCCCCAGTGTCACTCATATTTAACCTCTTAAACCCCACTTATGGCATGAAAATTATGACAGCTATAAAGTAACATTGTCAAATGTATCTGTCGTTTAATTCGCGCCTTAGATAATGTTGCCCCTGGAATAAGTGAAATGTGTAATTAGAAAGGATTTTTTCCTCCATTGCAGAAGAGAATCCTGAAAAAGGCTTGTGTAGGGGGGGCGTTGTTATAGAACAGCTGACCTCTAAGAAGAGCACTCTGTTATGTATAAACACAGAGCGGATGGATATTTCTTATCTATCTAGCCGTACTGCGTTTACTTCATCGTTGAGTATTCTCGCACATTGGTGAAAAAGGTTCATCTGAGTGTTCAAGTAACTAAAATCTATATTTTAGTGACTTGAAAAAAAGCGGTTCCTCTCTTTTATGAGTACCATCTTGCGCGGAATCGCCAGTGGATCTGCGAAGTGAGAAGGTGTTATACACAACAGACCGAACCGCCGTAGAGGTTGGTTCTTGGACAACAACGGGGTGGGGGGATGCGAGGAGGAGGGGGGGGGGGGGGGGTGGTGGAGTCGGCTCATACGCCTACACCTGCGAAGGAGAATGCAACTCTGTGTGTAGTCAATGCATGACGTCATAATTTTGGCTTACAGGAGGAAGGGGGCGGGGGTGCGCAAAAAAAAAAACCCGATACTTTATGGGTGACTCCTTTGCTTTATTAAAATTTCATGGTGCCCAAACTCTAAACAAACATATCATAATTAATTTGGAATGCGCTCAGAACGCTATTCCCACTAAAAAGTCCGGGACATTGCGGTCCAAAACAAAACGGCCCAGAGATAGAAGACCAGTTTGAAACACACGACTCTCAACAACGAGGCAATGGCGTCACAATCTCGGGTATTTACGGGACGTTTCATAACGATCTCCTCTGGAGACGTCTGCCAGTTTACCCACTCACCGAAAATATCTGCAGTGCTGAACAAAATAGACAGCATAACCTTGTGACCTTGTGCCTTGAGACTTTAATTTAAAGCACACAAATTAAACAGGTGGCACAGGGCAAGAATTTTCAGTTGGAGAAGAACGTTAAAAAGAACAATCAATTGACTTGGAAATGGAGTCAGAAAACGGCCGATGGATTCTTCTAAATATCCCCCGGGAGCGCACTGGCGATTAAGGGGTTGTGAAATAATCAGCTCCTTGGTGACACTTTCTATTCGCACTCGGTGTTCATTAATGCTGATGAAAACTCGTCCCTTTTGTTTGCTTTTATGAAGGGGGAAAGTGTAAAAACGGGTTTCCAAACAAGGAAGCATCTTGGCTTTACCTTGGAGATTCTAGACACAAAAAAAAAACTCTCAAAAATGACGTCACAGTACTGACAAAAGATTTTTAAGCACCAGAGAAGGCTGTGTCATGTTTATTATCGAAAACACTGGCTGGCCTTTAGCATGTAAATAAAAATTATCAGCAATTAAAACCAAAACAAGCCAAATTTTTCGATCAATTTTAGTTTTTATTTTTATTCATTTCTAACGGCGAGAAGTGCATTCTTGAGTCTGGCAGAAATTTTGTGAAAGAGTAAGAAAGTGCATGAAACAATGCTGGAGTGGGGCACAAGCTTGGAGGATGGCACCAGCTATTGTATTAGAAAGTACTTGATTGCATTTTTGCGTTGATGTGTCGGTCTCTTAGCAAATGTGCCTGATGGACATGATTTAAGCAGCATGTAATGATTGTCGGGGGGGGGGGGGGGGCAACAAAAAAGGACAGATACAGTACCCTTTTTTGCTCAGTGTTGTCTGGCAAACAGCTTTGACATATTCTTGTACACCCACCTAGAAATATTATTACATTGCCTGAGGCCAACAGAGTTTTCAGGTTAGTTAAGCAAGAAGAAAAACGATCCGTAGATAATACATATGTTTAACAATGTTGGAATTAGAATATTAACAACGACCAGATAACAATTTCCAAACATTTAAATCAAAGCTCTCCTGGATAAAGAATTAAGAAATAGAGTACGTTGTTACAATTCTAAGAATCAAATGTTTTTAGACATTTTACACATGGGGGTGAAATGCATTCTCTTTCCATAAATACCATGGGGAACAGGACAATTCTCCCCAAACCATCCCCCCCCCGACTACTCTCCCCTTCCAATTCCTCCCGTAGGGATATATTTACAGCAATTAATTTCTTTTATCCTTTTCTTTTAATCATACACATAATTGCAATTCCGACCTTCCCCCTCCCAAGGAAAATATAATTACAGCAAATAGTTCCTAACTCCCACTGTTCGTCAATTGCAATTTATGTAATCAAACTGAAAATCATCTAATTGCAGTTGAAGCGATTAATGGTTAGGTAATCATTTTAAAGAACGTAATTAAAAGAACAAACGATAAATTATTTGCTGTTATTACATTATGAAAGCCAAGTGAACGTGCACATGAAAGGGGAGGCAAAAGTGTAATTAAAAACACAGGTTGAATTTTAAAGGAAAAATATATGTATATATAAATATATTATTTTTTTGTAGGGGGGGGGGGGGGAGATATGCCTGGGGGATGCCCTTCGGGGGGAATTGGAACGGAGAGTAGTCCGGGGATGGGGGGGGGGGGAGTTGGTTCGGAGGGGGGGATTGTCCTAGACCGAATACCATGATACCACATCGCAGGCAACAATTGACTATCTTGCCGGAAAATCACTGCTATAAACATAAAATTTTGACCAGCTTGACAGAAAAACAATGTTGTAGACACAATCTGTTGGCTTTCTCAACAGAAAGAACATGTTGTATGCAGAAGACTCTTGCCTACCTGGACGGAACAATAGTGTTGCAAATAGAAAACCTTTGACTCGCTTGACAGAAACAGAAACTTTCTGCTATCTTGAGAGAAAGACAACACTACAGACATAATCTATTGTCAACCTTGAGAGAACGACATTAATGTTAACAGAAAAGCCTTGACAGAACGACATAAATGTTAACAGAAAAGCCTTGACAGAACGACATTAATGTTAACAGAAAAGCCTTGACAGAACGACATTAATGTTAACAGAAAAGCCTTGACAGAACGAAATTAATGTTAACAGAAAAGCCTCGATAGAACGACATTAATGTTAACAGAAAAGCCTTGACAGAACGACATTAATGTTAACAGAAAAGCCCTGACAGAACGACATTAATGTTAACAGAAAAACCTTGACAGAGCGACATTGGTGTTAACAGGAAAGCCTTGACAGAACGACATTGGTGTTAACAGAAAAGCCTTGACAGAGCGACATTAATGTTAACAGAAAAGCCTTGACAGAACGAAATTAATGTTAACAGAAAAGCCTCGATAGAACGACATTAATGTTAACAGAAAAGCCTTGACAGAACGACATTAATGTTAACAGAAAAGCCTTGATAGAACGACATTAATGTTAACAGAAAAGCCTTGATAGAACGACATTAATGTTAACAGAAAAGCCTTGACAGAACGACATTAATGTTAACAGAAAAGCCTTGACAGAGCGACATTAATGATAACAGCAAAGCCTTGACAGAACGACATTAATGTTAACAGAAAAGCCTTGACAGAGCGACATTAATGTTAACAGCAAAGCCTTGACAGAACGAAATTAATGTTAACAGAAAAGCCCCGATAGAACGACATTAATGTAAACAGAAAAGCCTTGACAGAACGACATTAATGTTAACAGAAAAGCCTTGACAGAACGAAATTAATGTTAACAGAAAAGCCTCGATAGAACGACATTAATGTTAACAGAAAAGCCTTGACAGAACGACATTAATGTTAACAGACAAGCCTCGATAGAACGACATTAATGTTAACAGAAAAGCCTCGATAGAACGACATTAATGTTAACAGAGAAGCCTTGACAGAACGACATTAATGTTAACAGAAAAGCCTTGACAGAGCGACATTAATGTTAACAGCAAAGCCTTGACAGAACGACATTGGTGTTAACAGAAAAGCCTTGACAGAACGACATTAATGTTAACAGAAAAACCTTGACAGAGCGACATTGGTGTTAACAGGAAAGCCTTGACAGAACGACATTGGTGTTAACAGAAAAGCCTTGACAGAGCGACATTAATGTTAACAGAAAAGCCTTGACAGAACGAAATTAATGTTAACAGAAAAGCCTCGATAGAACGACATTAATGTTAACAGAAAAGCCTTGACAGAACGACATTAATGTTAACAGAAAAGCCTTGATAGAACGACATTAATGTTAACAGAAAAGCCTTGATAGAACGACATTAATGTTAACAGAAAAGCCTCGATATAACGACATTAATGTTAACAGAAAAGCCTTGACAGAACGACATTAATGTTAACAGAAAAGCCTCGATAGAACGACATTAATGTTAACAGAAAAGCCTTGATAGAACGACATTAATGTTAACAGAAAAGCCTTGACAGAACGACATTAAAGTTAACAGAAAAGCCTTGACAGAACGACATTAAAGTTAACAGAAAAGCCTTGATAGAGCGACATTAATGTTAACAGCAAAGCCTTGACAGAACGACATTGGTGTTAACAGAAAAGCCTTGACAGAACGACATTAATGTTAACAGAAAAACCTTGACAGAGCGACATTGGTGTTAACAGGAAAGCCTTGACAGAACGACATTGGTGTTAACAGAAAAGCCTTGATAGAACGACATTAATGTTAACAGAAAAGTCTTGACAGAACGACATTGGTGTTAACAGAAAAGCCTTGACTACCTTCACAGAAAGGCTAAATTATATAAACAGATGGACCAACAGTAAGATTATGAATTTAAACGTTTTGACAGAAGCAACATGATGTTGGCAAATTCCTTTGCTGTCCCTTAAGGAAAGCTTGTAAGTACTGACATAAACTTCTGATGTACATTGCAGGAAGGCTGTGATAATGATAGAAACCCTTTGTTGTCAAAGACAGAAAGATAGATGGTAATGCTGGTACAAATTTCGTCTATGCACTGACGAAGTGACTATTGCATTAACAGAAAACTTTCATTTTATTCCCTAAATTAAAGAGTATGGTGCCTGCATGATACCGCTCATATGCATGACAGAACCGATGTGGTGTTGACAGAAAACATTGCTGTTCATGACTTAAAAGAAAGACAATGGTGGCGACATTAAACGTCTGATATACCCCAACAGAAGTACTGCTATTCTGGTATACAATATCTGTTCCGACTTGAAAAAGAGACTGTTACACTAATATAAAACCTAATGATATACCTTAAATAAATACTGTAGTGTCATACAGTAAATCCCTGAAGCTCGGTTAAAGAAAACCCTACTGTGAGGGACTGAAATGGAAAACAAAGACATATTTGCAAAAAGAACAACCAACGTAATATGTATAGTTTCTATTTTGTGTACTTTTGATTATTTTGTGTGTCTTATATATTAAATGGAATATTGTTTTAAACAGTACTGCACCCAGTTGCTAAAACTCGTCTTTAAATTCCAAATTGCTACGTTAAAGCTATGTAGTTATTGCAAAAACCAAAGCTTTACATGTATGCAATAAGTTCTATAATTACTACAACGGGCAACCGTAGAACCTACACGGAAGTAAAACTAGAACAGTAGCGTGTTGTTTACTTGTAATATCACTATACCCGCATGAACTCAATCAAACGTATAGCGTCTTTGCTGGTGATAATTGGGCAACAAGTTAAACACTATTGAATACAATAAAAATAGTAAACCCATACTGTTGATCATAATCAATACTTGAGAAATTAAAAACACAAGACATGCTAGTGTTACCCAGAATAGGTTTTGTATGTTGCTTTGATGTATTAGTGGAATCAGCACTAAAAATTAGCAAATTAATATTCACTAAATCAAGATATTTCTTCACAGCTACTACATTTTCACTTACCACGGGATCAGTTATCAAGTCTCCAGATTTTTTACGCGTATAGTATATTCTGCCTTTCTTAAACCCTTTAACACCTATCGGCCTTTCTTAAAACCTTTAACACTTATCGGTCTTTCTTAAAACCTTTAAAACCTTATATATATATATATATATATATATATATATATATATATATATATATATATATATATATATATATATATATATATATATATATGTGTGTGTGTGTGTATGTGTGTGTTACAGGACATGGCTACAGACCATGGCTAAAACCAAGCTACCTATTGTTAGCTTGAAAAGATCAGGCTGTATATAGTCAATTAGGCCCACAGAGATGACCTGAAAACAGTCAAGTTGTCTATAGGTTGGCCTGATTTGAAAATTATAGCGTGAGCCTGAAATGCTTCGAAAACAATTTACAACGAAATCGTTTCATTACAGTGTTGTGTGGCCGTTTCACATTTTTCTTCACTAAACTTTCAAAGCCAAAGAAGCTGTAAATAACTTCAAAAGTGGGTTGTACTGTCAATTACTTTTCTTATTGTATACCAAACAGCAATTCTCTTTAAACATGATCAACTTTGATTTCAATTGAAATTAATGCTACAGTTGCTTTTCATGTTCTAAATTGAAATAGTAAGAATGTTATTATCTTTAAATTGCATTTAATACTTCTAACACACAGACTTTGGGGATCTATTAATAAACAGCACTTTCGAATTAAATGCACATAATGTTCTCCAAAGTAGTTACTTTTTCGAAACTAGCCTAACTTATTCCTGTGTTTGGTCCAGAGTCAATGTTGTTAGCCCTTGAGGTCTGTTGGAAGATTGTAATTTAAAATTTTATTAGTCATCCAGAGTTTACACGTTTATTTTGGTGGTTTAATTCGAGTATAGTGTAAAAGTATACAAGTGTTTTCTTGTATAAAATGATCTGATATGATGTGATCATAATTTTAAATAGAGACAACAAAATTTCAAACGCAAGTTTTGAAAATTGATAACATCGGACTACTGGTCTAATAGAAATGATTCGATCTTGCATCATATCTGAAGACAGACTGACCTTTTTCAGGCCATCTATTGTGGTTGGATTGAGTTGGACCATCTACGAATAGCCTGGTTTTTTGACAGACTGACCTTTTTCAGGCCATCTATTGTGGTTGGATTGAGTTGGACCATCTATGAATAGCCTGGTTTTTTGACAGACTGACCTTTTTCAGGCCATCTATTGTGGTTGGATTGAGTTGGACCATCTACGAATAGCCTGGTTTTTTGACAGACTGACCTTTTTCAGGCCATCTATTGTGGTTGGATTGAGTTGGACCATCTACGAATAGCCTGGTTTTTTGACAGACTGACCTTTTTCAGGCCATCTACTGTGGTTGGATTGAGTTGGACCATCTACGAATAGCCTGGTTTTTTGACAGACTGACCTTTTTCAGGCCATCTATTGTGGTTTGATTGATTTAGACCATCTAAAAATAGCCTGGTTTTTTAGGTTAACAATAAACAGCTTTGGTGATATTCATACCCAGTAACACATACATGCACCCACATATATATAGTAATGTAGTATATATGTGTATTGTAATTCGCTTTACTGTTGAAAAATTAGACTTTTACACTATGAAGCTTTATTTTGCTAGGAAACCTTTGTTTCGTAGCACATGCAACACAACACTTGAATCTGTGTTTTTAGGTTAAGCTTTCGATACACTTTCATCTCTTTGGTACCAGAGAAAGGAAACAACATACGAGTAGAAAGTTTGCATTAAAAAGTAAACTAAAGGCATGACGGTTGGTTAGGATGTTGTTCTGGTAATCCCACGGTCCAAGTTCAAATCCAACTCTGGATGATAAGCGGGGAATTGATGTTTGCTTTTTAGCTAAGCGTACGTAGTGGATTAGATCACCTATCACAGAATTCAAAATTAAAACGAACAATTTGATTTAGTTGTAACTCTTTAAAAGGCAACACAAAGGCAATCCTTCAGGAAAGGTACTTACCAAGTCCTTGCAATCAACATTGTCATCAGTGCTGAAGCTTATTTCAGGGCCTTGTCTTTAATGCGGTAATCTAGCTTCAGATACTGTCTTGGGTGCAGATCCCCAGATTCGTTCAGCCACTAGCATCAGTACTGAAGTTCACCTTCGGACATTGTCATCATCTCAAATGTTTACCTTCAGGGATTTCAATAAGTACTGAAACTTGGCTTGTGCTTTTGAGAATCCTTTTCATTGTTTTTGGTTGATTACACTGTCTCTGGACATTCTTGTTCTTTAAACACCAAATTTTGGACTTTAAATACAACTTTTTCTTCATTGCATATGTTTAAAAACTGCAGACTCTACGAGTCATTTTCATTGAACACCAACCAACCTAAAGACGAGAGGAATATTTTAATTTTAATTCAAGAATGAACTTATTTAGATTTTACAACTGCTGGGTAAACGCTGAGCCGTTGTTCCTTGTTATTTATTTAATACAAAGGGCAAACTTTACTCAAGCATAAAAACTGTTCAGCATTGATCGTTACGTCACTGTGTATTGATTTATTTATTTAGTTTCACTTAAAAAAACTCAGGTAGAAAACTTTTCCTGATTTTGACTGTTGTTAATCACTGGGACATCTTTGAATGTTTTTTTCTCTGCGTCTCTAGACATGGCGCTTTATGAGCGTTTGTCTGTCTGTTTTTATCTGGCGCCACTGGTGATTTCTCTGCATATGTTATTACAAATATTGTCAAACAACATACCAGTTATCATCTGCCATTGTATTTTCTGTCTTATGTAAAAAATGAGCCTTATCTCTTTCTCCATTTTGCTATAACAATTTATAATAATACTAATTATATATTGTCACTGATAAGAAAATATGGCGTCCATTAGTAAACGCCTTTAATTAGTAAATGGTTTCCAGTAAAATTTTAAACGCCACACCCAAAAGTTGGTTTGGCTTCCTTTGTACTTTGTTGTTCAAATAACTGTAAATAGGATTAAAACGTTTTGAATTTATTGCCGCTTGCGAATCAGTAGATTCCCAAATAAGAGAAGAGCTCTGTATGACAGCCACTCATGCACACACACAATATGGTTACACGTTACAGGTGCCTTATATATAGTGGTAATTTGGTGTCCAGTTTTCAAAGATGTAATGTTCCTTTGCAGTAATAATGGGGCCCCACAGACTCAAAGCACTTTCTTCATTGCGGACAGAATAACTAGAACAACCACAGACCGAGTAAATTGAATCATTGAAACGTGTCAAATTTTCTCTCTTGACAATAGTCAAGATGCAAAGGAAGCAATTGCGTTGGTTGGTCTGAGCTCTTGTTTGGTTTTTTTTTTGTTTGCTCAAAACGAGAATTCATGCAGAAAATCCATGGGCATTGTTTTAACATGCACAGGTCACTTAATACCAAGCTCACATGTTACTGCCACTGTTTATTTAATTCCTCGCATCATCGGTGCTACAATGCTATTTGTACACACGCATATATTGTTCTTGTTTTATTTTTAAGAATTATAGCTTAATTATAGGGATAAGCAAAGGTGGTGGGATGCCAATAAGGATTAACAGTTTTTGAAATTATTTCATTTACTTTTCCACCTTCTTATTTAGGTTTTTTGTGCACAATATTTGGTTCCTTTTAAAAATGTCAAATGATCACACAATACAATGACCGGTAAAGACCTTTCTCTGTGGCTTACATTTTAGATCCGACAATGCCCAATTGACCTATATTTTTCCTAAAATACAAGAGGTTCAGAACAGGCCATTGATACTCCTTTTATATTTGTGCGATTTCATAGTTCATCTCTTGAAAAAGTTTTCTAGTGCAGTGAAAAGAATATGTGTGTTTGTTTTCAAAATTCTATGAAGAATCCGCTTTCAGTGAATTGCCAACTTCAGATGAAATGTGGCCGTAGATATGCCACAATAATAACCTCCTTTTTAGAAAAATCTTCATTAGAGTCTCGTGTGAAGCCCCCTTTAAAATTGAATTTCTGGATCGAGTTACGGAGCTTTTAAGTAAGGGTTCACATGTATGTCAAAAGCGCGTGAATGGATTAACAATAATCCTTTATCTTACGCATTTCATAAAGCTTTTCTCTTATTATTCTTCAGTGCAGTGAACCGCACAGAGGTGACAAGAATTGTCAGCAGCTAACAGCTTTTATTTATTTATCACGAGGTCTCGCTATGTGATATGTTAACAGTCCTCATGAAAAATAAATATTTTATTACTTAAAGGGTTAGCTATAAAGAAATGTCTTCTTGGCTTTTGAAAATGAAGCCGTCTCAATTTGCAAACATACAGTTCTTAAACGGGGTGACAGGGGCCTTCTTTGACAATAGCTGAACAATCTCTACTTGTTCCTCAGAAGCAGAAAAACTGTTTCTGACATAGTGCTGTGAAGTGTAGTGTTGGTCTTACCACAGTATCCCAGAGAATGGCAAATATAAAGAGATGTTTAAAGGGTATATAGAAATTTGCATAAACCGAGAATTACTAATCTTAAGCTTGCTTAGTTAAAAAGAAAGGTTCTCTTCACTAAATTCGCGAGCATTGAAAGTCGCTTAATACGGGTGTGCCCACAAAAAAGACACTTTTCCAATCACAACTGTACTGTTCTGTAAACTTTACCAACTTTCTACCAAGACATACTGCTGGTACTGCTTAATTCTGTTACTACTGCTAGTTCTTCCAGTACTAGTACTACTTTTGGCAGTACTTCAAGTCTTGCTGCTACCGCTACTACTGCTACCATCACAACAACAACAAATATCAAGTACTACCACCTATACTACTACTACTACTGCTGCTGCTGCTACCATCACAACAACAACAAATATCAATTACTGCCGCCTATAATGATACTACTACTGCTACTGCTACTACTGCTACTGCTAATAATAATAATAATAATAGCACATTACAAAGTGCCTTTCCAGCAGCGGAATGACACCGATAGACAGCCGAGACACTTTGTAATCAAACACAGGCTGACATTAACACCATTCATGAGCAATTTACTTTCATCAGCTTTGGCCGCAGAATCGCTTGACACATCATACAACTCATCAAAGTGAATCCTCTCAATCCTCCACACGGTTATGTCAAACAAGCACCCTCAGACAAATTGTAAGAATATTCACAAGTGCCCTCGGCCCTTCTTGATAAGCTTTCAAGTGCCCAATTTATGATATTTCACCGGCTAAATAGGGGGACAAATTATTGACAGGTCTCTGCTTCTTATTGCTCTAACAAATTCGCCAGATGCTCATGTATAAACATTGCTGAGCTTGAGTTTTATCATCGTTATGTGTTAGAGCACCGTCGGGCTTGAGTTCTCTAACAAGATTTAGCACGACTGTGAGTGTTAACAAGTCGGCAAATCAAGGCAAGGGCAATGGATTGTGTGACATCGGAATAGAAGGAATCAATTAGTAACCCGTATTTAGTTACCTTGATTGTATCGTTTGACAATGTTGTCCTGGCCACACAAACCCCTATCCAGACAGAGAACCATGAATGCGTCGGACGGGCTGACTACAAGCTCGTCACTCGTTAAGGGGCATGTTAACGGATAGTTCCAAGGTTCTTTTGAGGATATATTTGTGTGGTTTATTTTGTAAAAGAGGGGGTTTCAACACGCTGAGGGACACCCATAAAAGGGTCGGAATAGGGAGGGGGGGGGGGGGGGGGGGAGCTTGAGCTGTGCGTACGCCAATGTTATAGTCAAAGGGCGACGTCATAAATTGTACATACGGGATGGGGATGTTCAAAGGTTTCACTGCATGTACTTCATGGATGACAAAAAAAAAAAACCCATGATTGGTTGAAGCAGGGCGTTGTAGCAGTTTCTGGGGTGTGAACATATACCAGTGATCTGTTGACTCGTCGGGGAAAATTATCAATATATGACACTCGGTTCTGAACACATAACAGTGCCTTCTCAAGTGATTTGTTACCCTATTACAGTAAATATGTTAACATGTAGCAATAAAATGTCAAGGGACCTGGTAACAGCTCTGCACAACAAGAGGTATAAACACTACTCCACAAACGCAGAAAATAAACTCACTGAGAAAATGTTTTATAATTTCAAGATACAATGTTATCTTGACCTTTCCTAAAATCTTGATTAATTTGATAAAAGACTTCATTTATAATGCACTAATTAAAAAATAATAATTCTGGGATAATGACCAGAAGTGCACACATAAACCGACGTTTACACCAGATAGGAACATTTATGCTGTGGCGGCCACGGACTATAGTTGATTCATGAATCAAGATGGATTCTTTTGCACTAAGTGCTTTATATTTTGCTTCTTTTTCATGAGAAATTCTCATTTTTAAAAGGCAAGAAAAAATCGTCTGAAAGCAATGTTTTTTGTCTACCGCTCCGCATGTGTCTTTTGTTTCACTGTACTACACAAACGTAGTCTATTTGTATTGGGTTTCATCACCGAAAAAGATTGATCATTGAAATAGCCCAAAAGACTTATTAATTATTAGTACACTCTTTTAATTATGAAAAATGATATGGCTTTCAAAAAAGCAAGCTTCACAGAGAAACTCTAACATATTTTATGCGTCTTAAGTATAGGTTATCATGAAATATAATTTAAGGAAAGTGTGAATTTTCACTTTCGTAATCTAAGTAACATGTGGATGAAATCAAGCCATGCTGCATTGTATTGTTTGCGAAACTAAAAAAGTTGTTTTTTTTTTCAAAGCACACTGTAAATCCTGAAATATTCTCTTTATATTTCGAAAAGAATGGCACTTTTTTCAAGCAAGCTTTAAGCTTATATTTCCACTTGCACTTCCGGTTTAGTTACGTCACACTCCTGGTATTTCAGTTATACTTCACGTATATTTATCAGAACTTGTGGCGCGATTGCATTATCATGCGGCTGAAGAACTTATACTTTTGTTTTGTTTACCTGTTTTTTTTTCTTGGCGTTTGTTAATTTCGGTTTCTTTATTTAATGCTTACGATGTTCAATTTCATCCTTAGGCTTCTTTGCGTAAGTTAACCCATTGGTTAAGTTATTTAATGCTCCCATTTTTGGTTGCAGTATCCTTGAATTGCGGAAGGAGAAATCGCGAGATGCGGCGAGATCACGGCGCGGCAAGGAGAACTACGAGTTCTATGAGCTGGCCAAGATGCTTCCGCTGCCGGGAGCGATCACGAGTCAGCTGGATAAAGCATCCATCGTACGCCTCACCATAGCCAGTCTCAAACTCAAAGATTTCAGTCGCCATGGTGATCCACCCTGGCAGAGGGAGGGACCGTCTTCAAAGCAAACCGGTAAAGGTAATCTTTATCATATTGCTTTTATGTGTCGTCATGGGAATACGAATGGCATGGGTTATGATATAACTCAAGGCATCATAATGCCTGTCCGGAGACATGAGGCGTCGAGGTACTGGACATTATGAGTCCATGCCAATGGGGATAGATTCAGAGAAGGCGAAAGAGAGAGGGGAGAGACAGAGAGAGAGAGAGAGAGAGAGAGAGAGAGAGAGAGAGAGAGAGAGAGGGAGGGAGAGGGCGAAAGAGAGAGGGGAGAGACAGAGAGAGGGAGAGGGCGAAAGAGAGGGGGGAGAGAGAGAAGGAGGGAGAGGGAGGAAGGGAGAGAGTGGGCTTGGGGGGGGGGGTCTTTGTCCAGTGGTGCCCGCTGAAGGCCCAGTTTGTTGCTGACAGCGATACCCGCCGTAACCTCTCAGCGATCAGCGTGGCTTGCAGCGCTTACGTGCAACTTCGCCATGGAGAAAGCCGTGCCCGAACCTGCTCTGCACGCCGTTGTGGACCACGCTTATCTACAAAAGATCCGCAATTGACTGGCTATATAGCAACTGGTCAGCGGATATGCCTCGTCTAGCCCAGGAGCACATTAACATCAAGGAACTAGCCACCGTTTTCGTTTCCATCAAGTGAGGGTTACCGCTCCTCGAGTGCCGCAATGATACGTATTTTGACGGATATTCGCGTGCTCTTTCCAGCATCCCCCCCCCCCCCACGCTACTTTCCCTCTCAGGCACGCCCCCTTCACCGGCGTATAAAATCACATGTCGCAGGAATCCAGGTCTCTGTGCTTTCGGGAGTGGTCGGACAATCGGCGATACTGGACAGCAAGACAGCCGGATCGAGAAAGCAGCCATTGGAGGGGCAGCAAATATCCGTCTTCGCCAGCATCACCCAACCTCCCCCCGCCACTTAGTGTGTAGTTGCTCAAACCTACGAAACTACATTTTTGTGTCAACTTTGGACTTTTGACATCTGAAGTGTGTCCGCGTTGCGTTATTTGCATCATTGTGCATTTTTTAATCCAGAAAAAGCAGCGGAAAATACAGTTCACCCAAGTTCAGTTGACCGTATTTTGCCTGATCTTTTATAAGTTATTCGGACATCGTGGCTGGGTGGAAGAAGCCGCTTAAGGCTCTTAAGTTTTAATCAATACTCTCCGATCTGTGAGGTGTGTGAAACAGGAGATATTTATCTCCGAACAATCTCCCGGCAGCTGTGAAGAACACCATTGCGATGTGTGATATCTAACACTTATCAAGGTAAATCAAGACAGCCAATCAGGCTGCAGGTGATCGATTGGAAAGAATTACTCCATCTGTAACGTCAAGAATAAATGTTGACATTATAAAGTGAGGTCTGTTTTTTATCGTTATTATTTATTGTTATTTTTGTTTCATTATCGATCAGGTGTTGTTTTCTTTTCTCCTTACAATTAAATTTAACGCTGGACTGGTCAACTGACCAGTGCGCTAGCCAGCGCCTAAGAACATAGCGTAGTCATTTGTTTGAACTCAGTAGCCGCAGACTGTCAACTCCCTGTGCTAGTGCTGACTAAGCTGAGACTACTCGATGACTACTTACTGGACTAGCAATCAAATGAGTGTTCACAAATCATCTCCAGTTCAGTAGAAAAATGCACTTCATACAGTAGTGTGAAAAAAAGAGAGGGCGTGAGGGGAGAAGAAATGAAGTTAGATCAACCAAGTCTGAATAAGGGAAGAAAATTAATTTCTTTGATCGAGACAACGCCCATCTTAAATTAGACAAAGAAACCCTATGTTAATTTGGTTTGCGTCAATTACTTGATTAATTAGACTTGCATAGATGATGGATGGCGGGAGACAGTGTCCAGTTATTGCTGACTCACTGGACAGTGTTTACCAATGTAATTAACCGTAGCAACGGAGTCCTTTTCTAGATCTAATCAAATCAGGCGAGACGCCCAGAAGGGGTGGAGGCGGATGGGTGACATCCACAACAAAACATGCTGATTTTTAAATATTGCGAATAAAGTGGATTTCAGGATATAACAATAGGGAAGATTATTTAAAACTTAAATGAAATTACCAGTTAAGGTCGCTGATGATGGGAGATAAGATGTATGTTCAGTTTTATTTAACGTTATATGATTGCTGGGAATCTCTCCCCATCGAAGTACCCGACACGACAGGTCATGGCTGCTTCTGGCAATGGGTAAGAAATTTACCATTTACCGGTTACCCATGACAGTAGATCGGAGTAATTTCTAGTAAGGGTCATCTTATGACGAGAGGTCACAGGAATTTCTTGCCAGGGCCAATCATGGGGGATTTACCTTGTGAATTTTCAGTTAGGGCTGTGATAGATCAGGGAAGTAGCTACAGTGGTGTTTCTGGATAAGACCACCTCTTTAATTTAGATCACGTCCGAATAAAGACCACTTTTTAGAGCGTCTGTTGCAAATCGCTCGCATTACAAAGAGGCCTGTAAAATAAGACCCCCCCCCCCCCCCAATTAAGACCACTTTTGGTTGGTTCCAGTGGTAGTAGAAGCGATGTTGGGATAGGGGGGGGGGTTCATCAGCCGGGCGTTTAGGGCAGGTTTAGTGATAGAATGACAGGAAAAGCTAGGCCACTAATATTGCCAAAACCTTCTGGTCTTGCTGTTGCCATCAATTGACGGTTTTTTTTTCATCTGACCTTAAAAGTCACGCGAATCATGGGTAATTACAGAAGGGTCAAGTGGAAAGTCATGTCATGCCATTATAAGGCTCGAATCAGGTCCTATTTGCAAATCTTTCATATCTTACTTTTTTTCTGTGATAACTCTTTAGCGTCAATTGATGGCAACTGAATTGACACGCGACCCTCCGTATCAGGCAATAATGTAACGAGCCTATTTTGTCATGGAATATTTGCAAGCGTGATGTCCAATGCGTCGCGTTTTTCAGTATTTGGTGGAAATAATCCAACTTTTTTACCGGCGAATTTTTTGTCAGATTTTTTAAATTAAAAAACCCGTACTGTCGTGGAAAGAAATATGAAAGAAATATTTCAAAGTAACACACGGGGAAAGAAATATTTCAAAGTAACACAAGCCATGTTTAAGATTGAACAATTCATTATTTGGTAATGATGAAGGGCAAGTTAAAAAAATAGTAAACAGTTTACTTCGATGATGTTAATCCCCAGCATAACCAGTGAACAGGCAAGCGAAACTGTCCTCTTCTTCATCCAACTTACAGATTAATGAACAACGTGAAATTTTAAAATTGATTTAAGGCACGTCTTTTGAAACCATGGGGAAACAAATTGGAAGTTATTTAAATGTGAACTAGAAATTCGGACATCTGGGTATTTTCCGTGCGCCACACAGGTTTTTGGAGATGTCCTATTAATTAAAACTTTATTTTGATGAGATAGATTATTTAGTCATCAATCCGATCGTTGGGTAGCTGGGTGAACAGTTTTAACCGGTTATTAAAGCACAATTTTGGACACCTTTTTAAAGCGAATAAGATTGGAAACAGATTATTGTTATTGTCTTCACTGGGCGTTTCTTTGCATTTCCTTTAAAGAAGAATAAAAAAACGAATTGGTCGCTGCATCGTTTAGTCATGTTGCTAATTGATGCATTTCAATCCCAAAATATGTGGTTATGCCGTTATTTTATTTAAATCAAATGGTTCATCTTAGTGGAATGGGTGCTATTCCTTAAAGCCAATAATTCATTTGTCGGCTGAAGTGTTATCTTTAAATGCACAAGAATTGTTGCTTAAGGGCTAACGAATCTAGGGGTCGCCAGAGGAACTTGTAGGAGCTTGCTTCGATGGTGGTAGCTATACATTATATGATGGCATCGCACAGAGAACCGATTGTTCTTTATTAATTTCTTCTGTTTTTCATTAGAAACAAAAAATTGTATTGGTGGGTGGCAATGGCATCCAAGATAAAAAGAGACACTTGTAAAACTGACTGATCAATTATAGTCTTATTTACGAAATGGTTTAATTTTATCTATTTATTTATTTATTTAAACTTGGAGAACTACATAACAGTACTAAAATTCGAATGTGGTTTTGGAGATGTGGTCCTAATTCTCATTTTTCTGATACCAGGACTTACGTGTTTCGATTGAAATAGATGTTGAATAAAATCATACACTAAAATAACCATAGAATTATAATAATGGAATCTGAAATAGCCGAAGACAAGTAGACAAATAGCCGAAGACAAGTAGTTTAAACAGAAGCCAGTTCTATATATATGGTAGCGTCAAGGCCTTACGGTGGTAGTTGATCGAAATTAAGTCGTGACCGGAGACAAGAGATACCATGATTTATGTCTGAATAAAAAAAAAAACTAAGCTATGAGTTTAAGTAACGAAATATTAAAAATAACTTTTCGAGGCAAGAAGTGTGCAATTTTTAAGTTATAGTTGAAAAGCTTGTGGTTAAAATCAAGGAGTGTAAACAGTCTTTGTGAAAATTGAAGGTAAAAATTGAATATACAGTTATATTATATTACTACCGCGTGTGTACGCTTGGAAAATATATGGATTTAATATTAAAGAGCAAGATATAAACTCAATCTGTTGTTTAACAAAGGGTAGAACTGATAGAGCTATTTCTTTTATATATTGAAAGCATGCATCTCCTTTTGTATTGCATTAATGAGCCTGACAAATAAATTCCCCCAAATGGGTAAAATTGCCGCCATTTTGTCATTGCCGCGACGAGAGTGTGGAAAAGTCTGGGATTGTGCGAGATTAGACGAGACTTCTGAAAACTCGTTAGTGCAGCTATCACCAACAATCCGGTAATGCACATTAAATCTAGTTGAGACCAAAGGGGGGTCCCAGAGAAACAGCAAAGAACTTGTACGAGCTGCTCGTTTTCAGGTATTGTGAAAAGCCGCAACATAGTGTAATGGGGCCCAAGGGTGACACTTGTCTTGGCAACGACACTGGGGGGACTGGATTCTAACTAAGATGCTTGCTTACAGCGACGCTTTTACTAAATGCGTGGCTGCATCTTCACTAATGCGACTACGGCCTTGTAATTGATTCTAGTGAAATTGAATAGCCACTGTAAAAAAAAAAAAGACTTACACAACCAAAGGAAAATAAAATCTTTGGTTGTTTTCTTTCTCATTCGGTCGAGGTAACATTGTAAAAGTTAAAGTAAAAACGTGTATTTCTTTATGACTGGTGAACTTCAAAGTGAATAAAATGCAGGTATATCATTTTCAACGGAGGTACAAGTTCTCGGCTTCTTCCACTTTCCAGTTTTTCTCAATTTGGGCCTTCCTCCCGCTATAACTGACAATGGCTGTATTCATCAAAGTTAACTTTGCAGTTAACTGTTTCCGTTAACTGCCCCGTTAGAAGCCAGAACGCCCGAAGCCACATTAATTTGTCCTGCTTCACAACATAAGTCCATGTAACAGTTTGCGTGACATAGCCAGAACAACTGGCTTAGACTTCTGGTTGTACAGTTAACTGTGCAGTGAACTTTTGTGAATATGACGATATGAATTTTTGGCTCTCTTTTGCTCCATCCACTTCCATAAACGCTAGCCTGCTCTTTGCTTCTTGGGGTTCATCTTTTGCTCCTCTTCTCCTGTTCACCTTGCGCATATGCTTATGACGTCTTGATGAGGTTCTTGTACCAAAGCCAGCATAAAAGTAAAACGGAGAAAAATTAAAAAAACTACTGTTTAATCTGTGGCTGATATAAGCTTAGAACTAAATTGAAGATCATATAAAATCATATTACATGGGTTAGATGTGCGTCGTCGTTTCTGCTACACGTGTGTGACAGTCTAACTCCCTTCCAAAAGTTATGGGTTGTCGCTCCTCGCTATAGGCTCTTGGGTGAGCCTACTCCTTAGAACACAGCCATCAATCTAGTTTCGGACGTAGTGACAACGTCATGACTTTGGAGAGACGTCACCGGACCCCTAATGACTGCCGTTTGTGTCGCACATCCGCCTGGATAACTTAGAAGGGCTTGGCCGCCTTGCCTCTGAGCCTAAGATCCAAAGTTGAGAAATTAGCTTAGCAGCCTGGCCGTAGTAGTGGAACGCAGGGGCGGCGGGAAATTTTATACAACACTAAATTTGACACTGAGCTGCCCCAGGTTGAAAATGTTGCATTTTTCTGACAGGCTCTTGTGTAAAAAAAAGCGAGATCCCAAGAGCTCTGGCAATGCCCTAAATATCTGTTCCGAGGCGCGGGCACAAAGACAGGAGCCTGGTTGACTGTCTTACTCCCTTATTTTGCCTTTTTACTGCAAACGAGTAAAATATCTCGGCCATCGGTTTATTATTTCTGGTTTTAGTTCTAGGCTTATATCATTGTATCATTAGGGTATCATATTGCCTTAAGTCTCTTTATTGTCCCAACAGTCTTTTTTGATACTAAAACAAAATTGCTCAGAAACAAGCATGGGAAATTTATGGAGATTTTTGCCTCGTATCTACACAATGGTTCAGACCACTGGTGAGATGCAAGTTCTATTTTCTACAATTTACTACAAAGGAAACTTTATAACAACGAAGCACTACATGGGTATCTGTTAAAAGAGCAGAACTTTTAGGTCTTTGTCCCTTTTCTTGACGAGAGCTGTCTGGGAAAATGAGAACCCCTGGCGAAGAGATCTCTATCCCCATTGACGACAACACAAAGTGCTCTGTGCGACTTGTTGGGGGTTGGGGTGGGGTGGAGGGGGTGGAGGGGAGGAGATGGTTGCTCTTTCGCTTTCACAGAGAAAGAGTGATAGTGACGGTATTAGCCTGCATGAATCACTACAAAGTTTGCATTTAATTTGGCAGATTACCACAAAAGTTCAGTCGCAATCCATGTAAAGGGTGTGAGATTCCATTACGGCTCTGCGGCCACCGTCTACGTCAACGACACTTACTTTTCTTGAAGCTCTTTAAGCGGAGACAAACCTGGTTTTATGTCTTACTTTAGCAAAGGGAGATAACACCATGGTAACTAATGCATCAGTTGATCATGCTTTTGTAAGAGTTTCCCTACAACCTTTGGCCTAAGCATGAGTCTCGAGCCCTAGGTTAATCTTGAGCAACGGTCATGTGACTGAAAAGATCATAAATCTCGTTCCCACATATTGGGAAAGTGTTATTATAAAAACCGGGATTTAAAGACGCTCGCGTATTTCCGGACAGTCTCGTTGACCCCCCCCCCCCCCCCCCACAAAAAAAAAAAAAACAAACAAAAAGCAAAAAACCAAAAAAAAAAAAAAACGAATTTCAAAACAGAATACACATGATTATAATAAAGGATGAAAACTAACTGCGTGCCCAAAAAGGCATTTACAGATGCACAACTAAGCGAAGAATAAAAATCCACTCATTTTTTATGTAATCAGATGCGAGGTCTAAATCACGTGCCGCGCATCTTATAAGTTTTGGACTGCGTCTTTTCTGTATGTTTTCGCAGCGATAGTTGAACAATTGGACGCCAAAAACTGAACGTCAAGTACAAAAATGCTGACTCGACTTTGTAAGTCAAGTACAACGTAAACTGCGATAGCTTCAGTTTGATAACGCAATACGACAACAACCAGGCATTATATAATTATTGGAAAATAAATCTGTTACAATTTGTAGTTGTCTGATTCGTCTCGTGCAGATTTCGTTATCTTATTATAACGAGAGCGACGCGTAACTAATTTTCTCTTTTAACGTTGAATAGTTCTTTTTTCACTGGCAGTTTTATGTGTATTCTCTTAATAAATTATTAAAGAAAAAAATGTTAGTGTCATTTTGCGTCTTTGCTAAGATAAACTTCAAATCATAGTATTTATTTAACTCCCATTAAATGCTGGGTGTTCCGTGATAAACGGTTATAAAAACAAGTTTACACTGCGCATTGATGCTAACCCATACTTTTACCTTGATTGATTTTTTTAAACTTTCAAATGTCTATTTTTCAACAGTGACAATTTCAAAAGAAAAAAAGCTAAATGTTTGGAAAAAACACAAGAATTCCTCATATCAATGCCAAACCAGATATGAATTTTAAAGGAAATACATTATCAGTGACTCAGGAATCTTAAGAATATTCTCTGATCTTTTTGCGGAGGAGAGGGGGAGGGGGTAAGGGGTAAGATTCTTGTGTTTTCAAAGACCTGTTTTGTTGGTTTTAATGTGCTTGGGATCGAGGCTGAATATTAATATTACACGGGATGAGTTTTCCGATCCAGAAAAGTGTCATTCGTGTGGGATAAAGTACACCGTAAACATACGTCGTCCTTAGCCACATCCGAAAACCGCGAAATTCCAAACTTCAGACATTGACAGCTAAAAATCTCAGATTTATAATCTGGAGTTCAAATTTTCAAAAGTTTAAAAAGTCATAAGTGTGAAAATTTCATATTTGAGCTGTGAAATTCATTGTTAAAATTTTCAAAGATTATGCCGAATATACGTTGAGAATTGATTGCTTACCCAAAATATAATATTGTGGGTCGCTTTGCCCCAGCCTGAGGATGAAGAATCAATGTTTTAAAACAGGCCTTGCGCTACTCCTGTGAAATGACGCTAATTAGGGTGGTGTAGTAGTTAACGGTGCATTGTGCCCTTTACAAGACTCGCGTGAGAACTCAACCGCTGTCAATCAACACTAAACACTGATCATTCAAAAAAAAATTAAAAAATTAACTCGAGAATTTGTGTTAACTCGAGAAGTAGCGTGTCAGCTGATAACTTTTCACTGTAATTTCTTACAATGCTAGCAACGGACCAGCGTCCTCAATTGGGAGCCCAACCACACATTACTTTTGCAACATTTGTTTATCCCCTGCACTGAAATACCCTACCCAATAAACATTCTAAGGCAGATCCAACGTCGACCAAACTACAACATTAACTGTGATTGCAGCTTGGTTGTTATTGGTCGCGACCACATATCAACGTCTTATCAACGCCTTTGATAGAACGTTGACTAGACGTTGGGTAAGCAACGTTATAGACGTTGCCTTTGATCGCAACCATAGCGTAACTTTCTCTAACCAACGTCTTCGGTGCATCGTTGAAAAGACGTCGAAAACTCTACGTTGGATGGACGTCGGACTCACAACCAAAACTCAGCCTCCTTGTACTATCCACTCACAGGAAATGGTTGCCATGACAGGTCATATTAAATATAGACCAAAACGAAAACGTAAGATATGAGATAAGAGCACGCAAGTTTTGTCCCACCTGGTTTTGAAAAACATTGATGGAAATCAACTTCATACGTATTCTGGGTAACTGGATAACCCAAGCGTGGGATACTATGACGGAGGGTTATCACACTATGACTGTCGCTGTCTTGACGGTTATTCTACATTAATATTTACATACATCTATACAGCGTTGCTTTTCGGGCGTCTACACAGCAACAAGGTATGCAACCGTTACGCAACGTTGATTAGATGTCGGATAATCGAGGTCTGTCCAACGTCGGGACTTAGACGCTTCGACTTCCATAAACGACCAAAACCTGAATTTGAACCGACGCCTGGTACGACGTCTATCCAACGTCGATGCAACGTCGCAACGTTCACTGGAAGGCCTTATCCTTTAGATGAAGTTTCTTCGGAGTGCCTCAAATTGACCCTTAGCTGATAATCTGTACATAGTTGTGACGTCACCAGTTGTCTATAAAGTAAGCGTGCGCACAGACCTAGAACGCCACCTCCCTCCCTCTGTGGGCCCATAATTTTTACATGACCTCTTTGTGGTACAACGAACATGGAGCTATAACAAAGGGTGTCATAAATGTGCTGAACTGCTCTTGGTAGCTCAATAAATAACCCTAAAATCTTTCTACTGTGTCATGTCTGCTGTTTCTGTCACTTCTCCTAAAACTGAATTTTAGTGACAGCATTTTCCAAAGATTTTAGCAAAGAATTTGAAATTCCTAATTGTTTATCACTACGCATTATGCCTTTAAAAGAAAACAATCTGAGGGGTGGCTGTAGGGGACAGGGGGTGGGGAGTGGGGAGGGGGGTTGTGGAGGTGTCTCATATGCCATGGCAAACCTGGTCGTAAATTGTTTTCTGGTTTTTCTGTAAAGGCGTGCCTCTGCTTTGCTGTTTTCGTTTGTTTATTTATTTACTGGACTGATTTTCTGCTTTGACCCGATCTTTTTACAAACACGCTGTAAACTTATGATTGTGTTGTCTTATTTTAATTTTTTAAACTTTTTTTATTCACGTATTACCGCCCGGTACTAAGAAAAACGTCAATATTTTGGCCAATTTTGTCCAAATCGCAAAACAAGTTTGTCCAAGGACAAAGTCCCAGCTTACGAAAAGCAATAAGGCCACTTCCAGCGTGCATGAGCAAGGGAATTTCCCTGAAAAAATTGGGCTTCAAAAGATGAGATGGCGAAGAGCTAGCTCAATAATTAATTTAGCACCGGACTAGAACATAGACCGATAAATGCATACAAAGATTTGTTTCCCAGAAAAAAGGTCTGATAGACTGCATAGTCTGCCACAGATATCTTCGAACAACGCTCGCATTTCGGACCAGTGCGCATATTTATGTAACTTACCTCGATGCGCGGTTCTTATTCAGACAAGTGCGCATGTTTATTTAATTTGCGTTGATTCGCGGCTCTCATTTTGGAACAGTGCACATGTTTATTAACACTTAACAAGCCTTTGGCTTGCAAGGGTTATATGAATTTGTGCGAGCAGCCGTTCGTCCTTTTTTTTTCTTCTTGACAGTTTTCCGATTTTTGTGTCTTTTTCTCTGACACTATTGGCCCTAGGACCATGAAACTTGGGACTTATGAAGAGCTTGATCTGAACGTGTGCATGTCACTTTGTATTTTCGCCTTCGATTTCGTTTTCTTTGTTAAAACGCCATGTGAAAAGAGTGTATTTTTTCGGAAAAGTGCGCATGTCTATTTAACTTGCGTCGATGCGCGGTTCTTATTTAAGACCATTGCGCATGTTTATTTAACTTGCGTTGATAGCGATACTTATTTTGGACAAGTGCACAAGTTTCCTTAGGTTGCGTTGATGCGCGGTTCGCATTTCGGAAAACAGTGCGCATGTTTATTCAACTTGCGTTGTTGAGCAATTCGAATTTCAGACCATTGCGCATGTTTATTTAACTTGCGTTGATGCGCGATGCTTCTTTTGGACCAGTGCAAATGTTTATTTAACTTGCGTTGGTGCGTGGTTAGCATTTCCAACCACTGCGCATGTTTATTTAACGTGCGTCGATGCGCGGTTCTTATTTCAGGCCAATGCGCATATTTCTTTTAACTTGAGTTGATGCGCGGTTCTTATTCTGGACCAGTGCGCATGTTTATTTACGTTGTGCTGATGCGCAGTTCTTATGTTGAATAGTGCGCATGTTATTCAAGTTGCGTTAATGCGCAGTTCGCATTTCGAACCGGTGCGCATGTTTATTTAACTTGCGTTGATGCACGGTACTAATTTTGGTCCAGTGTGCTTGCTTATTTAGCTTGTGCCGTTCGCATTTAGGACCGATGCGCATGTTTTTTTTAACTTGCGTTAATGCTCGGTTCCCATTTCTGACCAGTTTGTTTATTTATTTAGCTTGCGTCGATGAGCGGTTCGCATTTTCCACCAGTGCGCATGATTATTTAACTTGTGCTGATGTGTGGTCCGCATTTTGGACCAGTGCACATTTATTTAACTTGCATTGATCTGCGGTTCGCATTTCGGACCACTGCGCATGTTTATTTAACTTGCCTCGATGTGCGGTTCGCATTTCGGACCAGTGCGCATGTTTCTTTAGGTTGCGTTGATGCGCAGTTCGCATTTCGGATCACTGCGCATGTCTATTCAACTTGCGTCGATGCGTGGTTCTTTTTTCGAACCAGTGCGCATGTTTATTTAATTTGCGTTGATGCGCGGTGCTTATTTTAAACCAGTTTGCATGTTTACTTATCTTCCTTCGATGCGCGGTTCATATTTCGAACCAATGCGCATGTTTATTTAACTTGCATCGATGCGCGGTGCTAATTTTGGACCATTGCGCATGTTTATTTAACTGGCGTCGATGCGTTGTTGTTAAATCTGACTACTGCGCAAGTTCATTTAACTTGCGTTTATGCACTGTAGGAGGAGATTCATTTTTTTTCAAAAATTCCGAAAAAAAATCAAAAGTTTTCCAATTCACTCAAAAAGCACAAGCAGTATGCATGATCCCCTAGAGACGGCTGATATAAAAAATAAATGAAATCTGAATAAATTGTTGGAGGAAATACATTTTGAATTTTTCTTCAAAAATTCCCTGATCGACTCAAAAAGCACAGGCCGTATTCACGACACCCTAGGTATGCCTCAGTCCCAAAATAAATCATGTCTGATCAAAACTGTAGGAGAAGATGCATTTTGAGGTATTTTCATCAAAAATCCCCCCAACAATCAAAAATTTCAAAGTCGAGTCAAATAGCACAAGCCGTATGCCCGACCCACCTAAGGATGCCTCATACCAAAAATAAATGAAATAGGATAAAAACTGTAGGAGGAAATGCATTTTGAAGTTTTTCTTCAAAAATTCCCTAAAAACACAAAAATTTTCCTATCGACTAAAAAAGCGCAAGCCGTATACTCGACCCCTTAGGAATGTCTCATACCATAAAAAATAAAAAAGAAACAAAGAAATCGGGTCAAAACTGTAGGGGCAAATGCATCTTGAAGTTTTCTCTTCAAAAACTCACAAAAAATACAAAAACTGTCCGATCGACTGAAAAAGCACAAACGTATACACGACCCTTTAGTGGTGCCTCATATCAAAAATAAATGATATCGGATCGAAAATGTAGGAGGACATACATCTTAGAAAGTTTTCTTAAAAAATTCGCCAAAAATTCAAAAATCACCCCATCGACTAAAAAAGCACAAGCCGTATACATGACCGCTTAGGGATGACTCACACCAAAAATAAATGACATCGAATCAAAATTGCTGGAGTAGATGCACTTTGAATTATGTTCGAAATTTTTGCTTCAAAAATTCTCCAAAAATACAAAAATTATTCGATTGACTAAAAAAGCACAAGCCGTATGCGCGACCCTTTAGGGGTGCCTCATACCAAAAATAAATGAAATCGGATAAAAAATGTAGGAGGAGATACGTTTTAAAAATTTTTCTTCAAAAATTCGCCAAAAAATTCAAAAATCACACGATCGACTAAAAAAGCACAAGCCGTATGCATGACCCCTTAAGGATGTCTCATACAAAAAAAAATGACATCGGATCAAAATTGTAGGAGGAGATGCATTTTGAACCAAAGTTTACTAAATAAACAACTAACTAACTAACTAACGGACGCCACATGCAAACCGATAGGAATACCCCAGCTTACGTGTAACGTAAGATGAGCTAAAAACCAAGCAGTGTGGAGGATTACCCAGTGAACATTCCTGTCAAATTTCAGAACAATCAGACCAGAAATATAGGAAGAGCAGCATTCTGACAAATTATTTACACGAACATGTATGACGGACGAAGGATACTCCCACAAGTGATAAGTGTGGAACGAGGATAGTCAGCTGGGCTAAAAAGTAAAATAGAGCGTCTTATTCGCTTGAAAACCCCCGGTGAATATCTGTCCTGATATCACCTGATATGCGAATCATCACTTGCCCATCTCGGATCATCCATTCCTGGCTCTTACTCCCAAAGCTCGAGAAATGCTCTTCTAAAGGAACTTGAAAAAGAATACTTTTAATACCACAATATTTAAGTACTATATTCAAATTTTGAAGCGAGATCTTTGAATACGTGGAGGAGACATTATTCATCAATACCTTGCTTGTGTTTACTCAAAGTTACAGATAACTTCAAGCCCTTCCGCCCTTTTTTTAGTTCACGTCTCTCCTGATTGATTGCGCTGATTTATTTACCTTGATATCAAACAAGCCGATGGTATACTTCTTGCTGCTGCCGGGAGATTGGTAACAGATAAATAGCTCCTGTTTCTCACAGTCTGGAGAGTGTATTATTATAAATGACTAGCAGTTGTTAGCAATGATTTCACAATAAATTCGTTAACTGTCATAAGAAAGAATTGGTACGTAAAAATGAGAGGTTGTGCATCAGTAGGAAATGATACACAGAGCTTTATATCTGACCGCCCCCTTCCCGCAGAGGTCAGCACAGTCTGGTGTGAGACGACTCTCGTTCGCAGCGAGGGGAGGGGCCATGTTTCATCAACAACTGAGGGGGGGAGGACGTGCACGGATGGACGGACGCCTCACGCTGCGGGGGAGGAGGGGGGCGCTTGCAAATATTCTCCCATCAATTCATGGTAATTGTAGCAGCACCTTTAACCTGGCACTACAGGAGCGGCTTGCGGAGCAACGAACGACTTGAGATCCCGTGCGTCCCATGGCAACTCTGAACCTTTCAATTACATTACCAAATGTAACACGCCTCCAATGGATCATTATATTTGCGGAAGTTTTGAATTTCATGTTTGAATTCAAATAGTCATTACTGGACATTTACTGAATGTTTATATTAGAGATGTTTATTCACTTAGCTTGCTTATCAACTCATTTTGTCGTTGCTTCTCCTCAGTATGTACCTCTAGGACCACCAACTTTTCCACATGTGGTAATGAATGTGTAGTTGTGAGCTATTTTGCTTTCGCCTTTGTTTTCATTTTCGTGGTCAAAAATACGAATTACAAGACATGGGTACAAAATATAACTGGGTAAAGCTTAATAAATCAATGCGCATTTAAAAAATCAACCACAGGCTCCGTACAATTCATTTATGTTCATTCCAATAAGTGGAAATTTTCAGGGAATAAAAGCGTAGTAAGATCCTGGTTAAACAATAAATTAAACCTTATACACACATGACGTTGGACTTCGCGATGGAGGAGGGAGAAGGGAGGAGGGAGACGGAGAAGGGAGGAGGGAGAAGGGATGAGTTGGGAGGGGGAGGAGGGAGGGGAGGAGTGAGGAGGGAGAAGGGAGGGGGGACTAGGGAGCAGGGAGGAGCAAGGAGGGAGGAGGGAGAAGGGAGGAGGGAGGAGGGAGGAGGTAGGAGGGAGAAGGGAGGAAGGAAAGAGGAGGGACGAGGGAGGGGAGGAGGGAGGAGAGAGAATAGAGGAGGGAGGAAGGAGGAAGAAGGAGGGGGAGGGGGAAGGGAGGAGGGAGGAGGGAGAAAGGAGGAGGGTGGAGGGAGGAGGGTGTTGTTTTCCAAAGGTAATAGCAAAGCCAGGTTCTTTCTCTGGCAAGTTTCGAGCGCTCAAAACTGTTCCTTTCAAAATGGGCGCGCCTGTGAAGGAAAATCAAACAAAAAAATCTCTTAAAAGTTTATAAAGATACATGGAAAAATTACTTAATAAATATAATTTTGGACAAGTGTTTAATATTTCGCCTTTGTTAAGTAGGTTCTGGTTATTGTTAAGTTAAAGTGCAACACGTTCAGTCCACGGGTACCCCCCCCCCCCCCCCCATTCTTTTCAAAAAGAGAAAGGGGCAAAAATCAGCGTATACGCACATGCCACGTGACGAGTCACGTGTGTCAATTACGCCTAATGCATATGTGTCAACCCGACTGCACTTTAAAATTGTCACTTAAAATAAATCTGTGTAGCTTATAAGGCAAAACCTTCCATATGGAAGAAACGAATTTAGCCAGGTGGGGGTTAGATGGATGGAGAGAGGGGCATGAGCAGAATTGCTAATTGTTTAATTAAGGCAGAGACATCGGGGTAATAAAGGTGGTCTGGTTGAGGGCCAGAGTTGATACAGACTTGACGAAAAAGGCTTGTGCTGCATTTCAATTGCCACGCGCCAAAGTCAACATACCGATGGTAGAGGCTTGAAATAAAACAACATTTATTTTAAACCAGTCATGATGTCAGAAAGATACCTCCCCCACCTATTTATTTTGTTGTTTGTTTGTTTCTCTGCTTCGTTCTTTCCACTCTGTCTCTCTCCCTTTCTCTCTTCCTCCTCCTCCTTCTCTCTCTCTCTCTCTCTCTCTCTCCCTTCCCCCTCTCTCTCTTTGTATCTATCTTTCTCTCTCTCTTTCCCCTCTCTTTCTCTCTGTCTTTCTCCGCTCTCTTTCTCTCTCTTTCTCCCTATCTTTCTCCTCTCTCTTTCTCTCTCTTTCTCTCTCTTTCTATGTCTTTCTTTCTCTCTATTTCCCCCTCTCTCTTTCTTTCTCTCTATCTTTCCTCTCTTTCTCTCTTTCTTTCTCTCTATCTTTCCTCTCTCTCTCTCTCTCTCTCTCTCTCTCTCTCTCTCTCTCTCTCTCTCTCTCTCTCTCTCTCTCTCTTACTTTTCATGTCTGGGCACACAATTACGTCAATATAGCATTCATCTAAACATCCGATATCCACACTGTTAAGGATAACTATCAATGTCATTGTCATTTGTCTACACATTTCGTGTGACATTTCAAATTTAAGGTATCAATTTTACGCATTAAAAAGGCACTTATATACAGATCAACCTAAAGATAAAATCATGCTGTTAACTCTTTGTGTAACCTGCATTGTATTTTAACAACCCTTTTATTAAAAATTTTGTTTACCTAAACATAAGAAGGTCTATGGGCAAATCTGAACGTTTAATTTGCAATTTTTAATGCAAGTGAAAATTTAAGATTGATGCATTACTCCAAAGGAACATATTCGTCTTCTTTATTCATGATTTTAAGAGCAATTTTCCTTCTCATTTGCAAGTTTGCATTAGTCGAAAGATGGTATTTCTTTTCTATAATTCAATCATCTCCTACATTCATCAAGCCGAATGTCTTGCAAACCAACTGTGGTAGTTATACGCAGTCATTTGCTTCTAGTCCGGGAAATTTGCGAAAGTCGAAGCCAAAAACATTTCAGAATCCGTGGTGCCAAGACAGACGAACTAATTCTCTTTGTTTTATAATCAGAAGCAAATTTAGAGATGATAAAGAATGATATGGAGGTGCATTTACGGAGGTTGGTGCATTATTCAAATGAACGCCATTAGTGAAACTCCGTCATCACCCTTCATATCCTGTAGTCTTTGCTCCTGATGGGGTCTGGGGACGGCCTTGCATACCAATGCCTCTGCCAGTCCGCTTTTCCCCTTTCGCTGTTCAGTCACTTTAAACAGACTTCACACAAGAAATGGAGATAAACAAAAGACCACCAAATTAAGCCAATGACCCGTGTTGGGCTGATATCCAGTCGAACGCGACACATACCAATGACTATGATGTCGTTTTTATTATTATTTATTAAAAAAAATAGGATAAAATGCATGCATTGCAATGTGTGTGTATGTTTTTCTCTTTAGTTTTAAAGACACAGCTAGTAGAGGAATGGCGGTGAACGTCTGTTAAATATATGTACATAAAAGAGCAATTTTTGTCATTATGAAATGCTGAGCTGGACTTAAGTTTGTTTATTTTTTTTCTCTCTCTTAAGAGCGAAGCAGAATAAATGTAATACGGAATAAAATACTGGCATTTCCGTTAGGACAGGTGTCAAATACCCGCGTTGTTTTTGCTGTGCGCAATAAAATATTTTGCATGTTTACAACACTATTGTGTTGACTAAACACCGCAGAAGAAATCAAATCTCACCTCTGAACTTTTTAACAAAATGATATAAAATTTGTTATTAATACAATGATATGTGTAAGGAAATATTGTTGCGTTTTATTTAACGCTAATTTAGGCGTTTTCAAATAAGCATGTTTTAATTGCATTTATAACAATGTCGGTTTGTTTTTACAACCAAAATTTGACCTAACCTGCCACATAAAAAGACTCCTGTTTTAATAAAGAAACTGAATCTCTGATCTGTTTTAGATACAAAATTGAAAATGAAATGATGTTGACGATGAAAACAATACCCGTTTTATAAAAATGTAACTGAAATTTTGTGAACCAGTTTAAATTAACCTTAATTTCCAGGTACAAAATCTGATATATTTGAAATTAAACTTTTAATTTGATTTTAATATACTTGTGATCTTAAAGCATTGGCTTACATAAGCTGCCTTTATTTTGTATAATTAGAGGGCATTCTTTGTTAATTCCAGAATATGTTGTAAACGTGTTACAGAAACACAGTAAAAGCTTTATATCCTGTTACGTAAATATTTGTTACAAAACATTTTTTTTTTACTTTTAGGATCATTTAACTAAACCGTTATTTGACGATTTAGTTAGGTAAACAATATCAGATGACGGCATGTGAGAAACGGAACAAAAATGTTACAGTGCAGGGAAAAATACGCACGAAACTTTTTATCTAAACTATGAGTGCACAACGCTGAGTGCATAAAACATAATATTTATGAAACGCTTTTTATAAAATCAATGCAAGTTCATTCTGGCAGACAGTGCGTGGTTTTCACAGTGCCTTTGCCCCACCCATTTCAGATCAGGTGAATTTTCAAAACAAAAAAAAACAGGAAATTGTGTGAGGCAGAATCTCCTATGCTCACAATTTATAGTAACTCTGTTTCAGATAACAGTGGTAATAGGGTTATCTTATCGAAAAGGTTCTAACCTTGTAAAATTCAACCAAAAAAAAAAAAAAATGAGTGGGGCTACATAAATGCCAACAGTTTTGACCAGCTTAAAGAATCAACAGACGTCGCTCAACAGCACCTAATTACAACAACAACAACAACAACAACAACAACATAAGAACAGGCTGATCGAATGCAATGTTAAAATTTTCGAAAAAAAAAAAACAAACCAACAATATATTGCCTAAAATTTTAAAAAGCGATGAGAACAACAAGAAGTGGCGTTTACACATGCGGCACCCCCCCCCCCCCCCCCCCCCGTTGCAGTTGGGTCAGTCGTGACATTTGTTGTGGAATCCCCCTTTCCAATGTCTCCGTCTAATAAGGCTATTTCTTTATTTTCTTTCTTTTTTTTTAGGTGGAGCACCGCGGAGAAGATCAATCACAAATTATTCCACCGAGATTTTTGAAAATCACCAAGGAACACACATTCTGCAGGTTAGTCAAAAGAATTTAGTCTGTTGACTTGTGATTAGTCAAATAAATGCAATTGGTCCCCAAATGTGATGTTTATTTTTGCACCTGTGACCTACTCAATTTGTTTGCCCCGCGGGTGAAGGGAATTTGATTTTCCGTCAGACCCCGCATTCTGATGAATAATTTGTCAACGTCATCGAGGGGACAGTCATTAAATGAGGACCGTCGGAGAGTAGCAAGGTGAACCTTGGCCTGTTTAATAATACCAAACGGTGATCCTTTGTCCAATGAACGTGCAGGGATGCCACTATCCGCACCCCAGGGTTATCTCTTCCCTGAATGTCCCACCAAGTAACAGTCTTTACAGATGAATAGAATTCTTTTGCCAAATACTTCCTGAATGAATAAATTGACAAATGTAAATAAAGCATGTTAAACAGGCGACAAGGAAGGTCGAATATTGCTTGGTTGCGCCCCATTAGTCATCGTTCGAAAGTATAATTTCAGCTTTTTTTAAAATTATTTTTCAAGACTTCCTCTATGTCTATGATCTGTCATAATTAATCCAGTTTTCTTTAGTCTCGTTTTAGGTACTTCTCTTTAGAGTGCGGGTACGATAAAACATATAGAAATGTAAACATTGTTTCAAATAATTGGGACATGTACCGGGTAATGTTTCATATTTTATTAATATCGAATTGGTGTGCGTAGTGTCAATCACACGCAAGTACAAGTGTACCCTGGATTAAAAAAGACCACTGTTTGCATGTAAATCTGATTTGTATTTTACGCTGACGGCTACTGCATTCGTTTATCTTTTATTTCTTTTCTTTATATTTTTAGCAACTTTTTGGAACTTGAAAGTAATAATGCTGAGTCATCCCGTGATCTGTTCGTATTAAAATGACTTGGCTAGACCTAAGTGTTCAATTCACAGGTTATTGTTCATAAGTTATTGTCCATTATTCTTCATAACTTCAATAGAAAAAGTAAAGACTGAAGTTCGCTAAAATCTGGAGGATTGCCAAAAAAATGCAAAGGCCTGTAAAGACACAAAATACTGCAAATTGCAAAACATAATCGTGTAAAGAAAAACAAGAGTTATCACCCGAGGGTAAGGGACAAGGGTTGTAGTACAGCTCTAGATATATTTAGACCCGGTCATATTGTTGGCAAAGAATGCTTCTGCTCAAACCCTTAAGTTCTAACAAATTCGCCAAATCGTTGGGGCTTTTATGCGGTTACTTTATAGAAATACGTAATTTATTCAGTTTTTCATTAGCTGATATGTGCAATGTGCAAAAAGGAGGAATAAGACATTCTCTTGCACTCAAAATACGTCAACACTGAATCGGGAATGACCAAATAAAATTTACTAACATTTAGTTTTAAAATAATTTTCAGTGTATAACATTACTATAAAAGTAATTCCAGTACTGGACAAAAAAAAGGAAAAAAATGAAACAAAAAATTATGCAGAAAATAGCACAAGAGAAAATCGAGAAAACCAACACATTTGATATCGGCACCACGGTCCATTGTGTCTTATACAGTAACGTAATAATATGCACCATTAACTGCGGCTCCATTTGGCGAATACATTACATTTCCTTCGAGACTTCATAGTCTTGTCAAACTTTATTTAGATATCACATTGGACGGTATTATTTTTCAAGACAGGGAAAATATTCTCGCGAAATAACAGTTGTTGTTGAAGGAGCGGAAAAATATCAAGTGTCCGTTCTAGAAATTGAATTATGGAGCGAGAGTGGGTGGGGGGGGGGGGGTGGGGAGGGGGGAGGAATCGTGGAAAATCCGTTGTGGGGTTGTGGACGTCCATTTCGACACCGGTTCGTGCAGTTGTGATTGTTGGCTTGTGTGAAGGAGTCGTTTTGTTGTTGTGGGGAGTCGAACCAAATTTGCTTCTAAGCAGATATATATTAATATCAGCAAAGATGCCTCTTCACCATTTTTCTTATATTGATTTTTGACCAAGAAATTTTTAATGAACGTGTACTGATTAATAAAATCTTTAGGTTTTGTTCCTTTTTTTCCCTTCACCCTTTTCTTTATTCCTTTTTTTCTGAGTGAGTTTCCTTTTATTTTTATTTGATAGACGCTACAGTTTGTGACCATACTGAGCAGGTCGCCTTCAAGCGAATTGCGATATCAGTCCAAAATGTGTCTAGTACAAAATGGTTCCTTTGCGTCCAATTCTCACAATTACCAGCTACTCATAAATCTTTACGGTCAGATCTAGGAAACTCCCAAATTTCATGTATTAGAGATGAGAATCTGAGGCACTGAAGCCGTGATATCAGAGCAAGAAATCAGTCAACTTTTTTGGCTAGCAATGGGTGAGATTTGCCTTATAGATTTTGCGCTAAAATGTGCAACCATGGGACATGGCGGGTCAATATGTAATGAATGTGGTTACCGCCGTCAAAAGTACCCCGGAGACCGGAGGCGGTCAAGGTCATGCCTCTAGCGGCAGCGCAAATAGACTCATTGCCTCGTGCTGCCATCAATACCAGATTGTAGGTGTCGTGGGTCGTGACTGGACTGGGGAAAATTTGAAGTTTTCCTTGACAGAGGATAAATCATTTTGTTGTTTATTCATGTGGAAAAATGAAATGACGCAACGGTGCGCCATTACAGCAAAGGGAGAAACATGCCGTCGACACCCACTTTATGAAGCACCTGAGAATAGTGGATGATGTATTTCCACCCAACCCGGATATATGATAACATCTTTGCTTTCAGGTTCTCATTTGCGCTGAAAGAAACACTAATATTTGTTAAATTAGTAGTTTATTACGGAAACAAAAGAAATGTACTGGAAATTAGTTAAGATCCTTTGCCACCCCGATTAATGCTAAGGAAATCCTGACCAGGTTTATACACAGAATCTCACGGAAATCATTGGCATAGCAATACATATTTTCATTTATCCTTCAGTTGCTTTTTTAGGAAACACGTGTTTTTGTACGAATATTCAATCAATTACATTGGAACCCTCGAATTAAGACCACCGAAGGGACCAGCCAAAAGAGGTATTAATCTAGAGGTGGTCTTATTTCAGATACCGCTTCAAATGCGATTCGGATTTAACTTGGACGTTGTCTTATCGAGAGACGCTACTGCACTGCTGAATTGGGCTGCCTTAATCAGAATCTTCGTCAAACTGTGTTATAAAATGAAAAAAGATGGGTTCGGGGGTGGAGGTGAGGGGATGCTACAGATGTCACAAATTCATTGTGATTATTCCATGTGTTCAACATTCCGATGGTGATTTCAAACATGGCTTCCCGTGCTGGTATGGTGCGCTGGCGATCCGATTCTGTTCCTAGTCTGATCTGTTGATCACATTTCAGGCATGGCTTCCGTGCTGGTATGGTGCGCTACCGATTCGATTCTTTCCTCAAGAAAACATTTTATGGTTCATTTACTACGAACTCTGGCATAATGGACTTGGTGAAGTGAGACCAAATGCACACGTATCTCGTTCACAGTACGCGGACTGAGTGTATGCGTAAATGAACTCTTCAGCAGACAAAAATTGTCACCAAGTATTATACATGCGAAGTCCCTTTAAAACAGAAGCGCTGTGCCTGCAATTACATAAGAGAAACAGGACAAACTGCTTTCTCTCCAAGACAAAAGGCAATTTGTAGTGTCCAGCAGTGTTACTCACATTTCAGCATCTTTCAACGGCGGGCTTTACGGCAATCCTTAGGAAACACCCTTAAGACTTCCCTTAATGCACTTCTACACATTTCTTACTATAAGCAATTCTTCTAGCTTATTGCTTTCGCTGAGAAATAAGCTTGGTACAATTAATCATTTTGTTGTGGAATACGCATATTCGGAGTGATTTATTTCAATTACGTTACTATTTATGACGAGGGGTTGATACCGTGAGGTCAAAGTATCTCTTGAAGGAAATGGGGTAGTGTTCCAAAATATGGTTCGGATTAATGCCACCTCATGTTCCAGGGATGCTGCAAGGGCCTTTGATCTGTAAATTGAGCAAATCAATCTTACTTTTCTTTTGTTCTTTTCGATAAAGCTGATAAACGTAGATCGAAAGATCACATTGAAATCGGAAATCCCAGTTCATAGTTGTAAAGTCTGTCACCTTTTTTACGAGTTTCTCGTATTTCATTTTTGGTTAAAGAACTTAAGATCTGTGGTAGCTAATGCTTGACATCACAATTTTAGAAGATAAGGTCGAAATGTAAATCATTTGGTTTAAAAGAGGGGCTCCGCACGAGATAAGGTTTGGAAAGCGTAAATACAGTAAAACCTTAATAACCGGACATCGTTCGGGCTGAGCTAATTTGTTCGGTTTAGAGAGGTGCCCGGTGCATCCCACAGAACAGAGAAATATACACTTTTTCGTACAACCACCCCTGCCCTTAGCAATCAAGTGGCATGTCCATCAGACCATTTGTCGCATTCAAATATCGTAATGACGTTATTTCAACGTCACGAGGTCTCCCCCCTCCCCCCCCCGCAACCGTTTCTTTCATGGATCCAGGCTTTCGGATTTGGACATTACCAATGGTTAAATGCCTTTTAAAGTTCCATTTAATAAACCCTGCTATGGTTCGGATGGCACTCCACCCAACTCCAGATACCCAAAGTCTCCTGACTTGGGAAAATCGAATGATGATTAGTTGACACAGTAAACACCACTACAAGCGATAAGAAAAAAGTGTTTCCCAAGTTAATAGCATCACTAAAGGTGTGGCCCGGTCAGGTTTGAAATTTGTAGAAAAAAAATTGGCCGGCTGGGTGTTAAAATGCAAAACAAAAACAAAAAGAAAAACGGACGAGCTAGAAGTCAGAAATATAAAAAAAATAGCTCCTCGAGTCTCTTTTTTCGGCCCAAGTATTTTTACAAATTTGGATGAAAAACAAGACCTTCTTTCCTTCAACTATTTAATAATGAAGTATAACCAGTATACCATTATTAAAATAGTAAACTCATACTCCAGTTGCTGACCCATTTCAGCGCTCATTCACATTGCAATAAGGATGAAGTGAAACCGCCATTTGCCGTTAACTCATTCTAATGCGTCTGGCGTACAGCTTTTCATCAGCACACTAATGAGACCTGATCGGGTCACAGTCTCACTCGCCATTTTGGTGATACAAAATAGGCTCTCTGGGTGCTCCAAATCCTACTCCTTTTTGCCTTTTTCAATCAACACAATTAACCTTCCATCTTATGCATATGTATGAGCACTTTGTGGTTTTGATGGTGATAAGTAAGAACTGTGGAAGCGATACGGATTGTCTGGTCAGCTGTTTAATGGGAAGCGTCCATGTGGGTTTTGCCAGTCATAGCAACCCGTGGGTTTCCATGGAATACCATGCAATAGCACACAGTTGAAAAATTAGGGGAAAATAAGTCGCTGATATCCCTTAAGTAACAATCGCTTGGCCGCGGGATGGGACATTTTCAGGTGACTACGTGATCGTATCGAGTGGTCTTGCTGCATTATGCGCTGTGTGTGTCTCTATGGGAAATATTTTTGGGACAGAATCTTAAAACCAAACAAGGTTTCTTGCCATTGGCGGAGATTATTTTCCTCACCTCCGCACATATTGGTGGATTGGTTTTGCACCCGCCTGCACCTGTTTTTTTGGTGCAAATAAGACGAAATTGTTCTTTTTTTGTACTCAACGGTTGTGGTATGGAATACTAAATAGAATCCCCCGTTTACATGACGTACGAACGAGCATAATTTCTACGACATCAGGCGGATTGACTTTGCAAAGCAGGGATATGAAGAAACACATTGAAGTAGAAGAAATTGGAGCTAATGAACTGGAAAACGGCTCAGTTTTTGAATACTGAGTTAGCACAATATCACCCTCAACCTTTATCCCTCACCCACAAGTAAAACTCGACTATCTTGCACTTGACTAAGTTTACTTGAATCTTGTGTATTGAAGACACCTTTCAGGGATGCATTGCATCTGTAAAATGCTTTCGTATACACCAGAGTTTTTTTTTAGCATAAATCTAAAATGTGAACACAAGTAGTAAGGCATAAAATGACCATATCAAAATCTTACACTGCAATTTAACATGACAACACCACAACACGTATTCTTAATTTGACAAGTGGGTATAATTTCTATCATTTTTTTCTCAAGCATTGGTAAGATAACTAACACCCTTACCCTGATATTTGCGTCAACTATCTCGTTTTAATATTAACTTTGTATATTATCAAATGACGTGATTTTAGACAGGTGAAATGATCAAATAAGGTTTGACTTGTTATTACAAATTATGTTATCACAGATGAAAATATTAACCTTCTAATTACGCGACTCAGCAATCTTGTAAGACAAGCTGTTGCCTACTGCGCTAAAACGCACTCTGCTCCTTTAGCTGTCACTTCTCCAGGCATAGATTGACTGTGTTTCTATCAAAAAAATATTTCCCCGGGTTTGTATGTCAAGTAATAAGCACCCCTCAAATTTCTTCTCTTTCATCACATTTCATGGTTTCATGTTTACATTTGTATGTACAATATAACATTATGTGAACCCTGTCCTGAGATCACAACTGTTGTCCTTTCTGCCTTCCTGACCTCTGTCATGTGGTCAGAATCATCCCTAGAATGTTCCCCCACTCTTCTCTCCAGCGGCAGCATCTTTCTTGCAAAAACTGATCAAAAGAGAGACGGATTAGGGAGGAAAGTTTGACAGAGTACCCAGTCACGCTTCAGCTGCACCCATGTCCCCGTGGGACAAGAAGTAGTACGTGGGGTGGGGGGACGCAAGAACATTGCCGTAACTGGCTGTTGCTACTGATTGTGGAGTAGCTGACTCTGCACAGGTTAGCTAAGTTCCATGTCATAACCAGTCCACAACCCTTGCTGGCTCCTTTGTGCGAATGTTGTGGCGCATCCGAGGTAATTCTTAGCATATGGGAAAGCGACAAACGGACAAAGAACAAAGTTCCATCATTTGCCCCAAGAATTCCCAAAAGAGACCAAACCAGCTTCGACGTAATTTCAGTTTACTGGCCATTGCTAATGATCATTATTTACTCCCACTTAAACGCGTAACTATGCTCGTAATAAATTGTCAACTGCTCCTCAAATACTTAATTGAAGATGCGATAAATCTAATTTTGAAGGAGATTAGAATTCTGACCTGTGCGGTTGTTGCGCAAATGGAAAGCTTCTGTTGGGAGAGTGGTGTTGAATATTCAATGAGTGTACTGACGTCCTGAAAAAGCCCACACGCCGACAAGAGCATCTGTAGACTGTCTTTTCAACACTAAATTGTTTCTGTTTTTTTTTCTTCTTGATTTGCTCAAATTGGGCTCTTCAATTTGTGTCAATATACCCACGCATCATTATTTTGGACTGCAAGTGAGAGCGGAACAACAAATGTATTGAGTATAAATCAGTGTATTCTTCTGCTGGCTATTGTCCACTTAAAGTGACACACGCCCGTTTTCACGTTGCCACCCCACACCACCCCCAATCCGACCCCCCACCCCTTTAACATCATTTTAAGACATTCTCCTTTGCAACAAAGATGCCAAAGAATCTCTGATTTTGTTAACTAATGTTGAGCTGGTGTCATGTCAGTGTGTGTGTGTGGGGGGGGGGGGTGGGGGGGGGAGGGGGGTGTAGTTCCATTTTGCCACTTTCAATACGCTCTTTTAGGGTATTATTATCCAACTGCAGAGCATACTAGCCAGCAATACACGTTCTTTGTCAAACATTTTAAACCAGCCAATTCCATCAGCCGCGTTACCCGCTATTTCTTTTTCAGCTCTTCGTACTTGTAGACAAACAGACAAGGTGTTTCAAAACAAAATCTCTACGAATTTTAGTCTTGAATTTTGCTTTAGGACAATACAGTTCTCTCAGAAGTGTCCCTGAATATCCTGTTCTGTACTTTTTTCACAGGCGTTAACTGCCTTTGTTCGGGCTAATCTCACAAAACGAAATGCATGAAGCAACATTGTAATGTTTATTGTTATTCTCCTATTTAGTGTCAACGTGTAACGGAAGTCGTCAGATTATTAGTTCTACTAATATTACGAAACTGTCACTTCCACACCATTTCTGCAGCTGTCACTTGTCCCATTCTGTGCCTGATTTTTATTAACTCCCTGAAGTGATGCTGAAAAGATTGTTTTGACTTTGGGTGTATCCGCAAGCTATCACCCTCTCTAAGACTTTGATTACGTGTTGTTTTGCATTGCATAATTAAACGCCTGTTGCAGTTAATGCCGAGACTGTTGTAGGTGGAGTTCAACTAAACATAACACATTTGTCCTTTTATGTTTGTTTTTTTTTTTCAGATTTAATGCGTCTATCAATAGCCTTTTTTATTATGTATGTAAAAAAATTTGCAGAGCGTTGAAGTTGCAATATTAAGAAAATATTTTCTAAATTTATTTGGACCTCAAAAATCTAACCCAATCAAAAACGTCCAACAGAAGTAAGTAAAAGTGACGTCAGATAACTGACGTCATCTCTTCACAATGCCGTCACAAGGATAATATTGTCGTTCTTGTCAGATTCTATATAAAACAGAGGAGAATGAACCATCGCAGATTCTAATATTGTAACGAACTGCCGAAATTGTGTTTTATCGAAATGCATTCAGAAAAGGAAGCACATAACATGCGTAATTTGAATATAATGTTTGTGCATTTAATTTGGCCATTTTTGTGTTGCAGTCTCTAGATGGGTTTGGCTTCACGCTGTCAAATGATGGGAGGTTCTTATACATATCCGAAACAGTCTCAATTTATCTTGGTCTCTCACAGGTAAGCATTATACTTGGTGTTGCTGCTGCTTCAGCTGTTACAGCTGCTAAAGCAGCTGCAGTCCGTGATACATGCGTAACCTTTTAGCAAGGCAAAACATTTCTCAAATCTTACAGAAATATTTTAGCAGCAAAATTGAATCACAGCATTTTTTTATCGTACTTGTGTAGTAGATATGGAAATCCCGGAGGGGGGGGGGGGGGGCCGTGAGGCGATGTGACGTATGGTTGACGGAGTGAGATTAAAAAGTTGAGAGCGCTTTCATGTGAGGAGACTATTCCTATCACAGCAGAGCGGACATCCCAATGGAGGCTCCAAATGTCGCGGTGCACATTAAAAATTGCCCGCTAATGGAATTAAAGGACAACTTTTCTGTGTAATTTCCAGGTACAGGATATGTGGAGTGACAGCTAACATTAACAAGCCAGCTAATGGTCGGTATTATGTGTATACGATGCCATGCAATTAGATACTAATCAAGTTGAATTATTGCTTGGAAAGCGACAGTGTTATTGCCTTGTTTTGGACATTGGCCGGAGAGGGGCTGGGACATCAAATATCCACCCGCCAGTTTCTGCCCCAATCTTCCATATTCTCAGTACAGATATTTAGATGATTACACTCTGAGCACAAAAATCATCTAATCTAAAGACATTTCAGATCTGTAAAAATGAAAGACCGATTTTACAAAAAAAAAAACCCACTCAGTTGTGTCAGTTTTTAAATTAATAATTTTAATAAAAAAAATAATGTTTTTTAGCAATGCCGGTGTGCTGATTATAAACATCACAGTTTTTTAAAGTTATTACCACTGTTCGTTTCTATTGGATCCTTAGGAGCATATGCAGTAAATCTCAACTCAATTATTGAGACAGATCGAAGCCAAAATGCACTGCATTTTAACTCAGTTATTGAGATAGATCGAAACCAAAAGAAACTCCAACTGTCAGCGATTTTCCTGTAAGAAAACATCAATGTGAAAGCCCATACGTCTTAATGCATTTAATCCAAACCCACAAGATTGAATTTGGATGTATTTGATAGGGACATATCTTCTCCATTTTCTGCCTCTTTTGCGAGGTGATTGCTCTAGAAGCTATCCGTCTCTGACGCACCCAAGCATGTTGGCCGTTGTCTTATTGTTATCAGCCAGCGATGGCATAAGAATGCCTATCTATAACTCATTAATCTTCTTCCCTTGCCTATTGCACTTTTATATAAAGAAAATAAAGAAAGGACATGAGAAGTTGCTTCAGAGATAAAAGTCCTGGAACAGCCTATGACGACTGGCTGTTTGGCCTTTAAACTGGCACTGGTAAACGCCCTTACGGTAATTGTTCGTCAAATATGAGAACGATCGTAACTGCGCGATTTAGCGGTGATAACGTCCTTATACTAAGCAGAAATGTGTGCGCTTGGCTGGACTGATTGCTGAGAATGGTAACGGTTCGTCCCGTAAGTCTGGGCGTGACTCGCTGTTCTGCTGTCCACCCTCCCATCGATTGGGCTCCACGGTGTAGTGTTGTTGCATTGTGTCACAGGATCCGGTGCACTCAGTATACGTTTTTATTTGGGTTCAGAATGCAACGTTTTTACAACCTGAAAAGGTTAGTTTTTTGGTTCGGAAAACGTTATAACCTTTTTACAACCAAATAAAAACGTTCTTATGTTTACCGGGTACGCTGCTGTGCCCGTATGTAACATAAAGTGTTACACCAGCACGCGGACAGACCCATTACATAATGAATTGTTACACTCTATACACTGCCATGTCTAAAGTAACATGTGAAATGCTACACTCCATACGCTACTCTAAAATACAAAATCGCTGCTACCATATGAAGTGTTACACTGAACAAGCTGCTTTGCCTGGTGTATCACATGAAATGTTACACTTGTACGTGCATCATTTGACGTGTTGTGCGTGACACGCGACCGTACTTATGTGACAATGAGCTTCGACCAGACACACTGATGGACACATTGCTACACGCAGCTTATCACGTGACCTGTTTCTTGTCATACCCAGCCATGTGTAGTACATGCGTAGTGCACGCTTTGTGACCTGATTTACTTGATTCTGTGTTATACGCGGCGTGCTGTGTGACCCGTATGCACATGCACGTTGATTTTGGCCTAGTTTATCACGTGAACTGATCACATGACATGCGGCTTCACGTGAGACATCGCACATGTATATGCGAGCATTTTGTGGGTCCCTTCCTGATACTGCAGCAGATTCTGAAAACATCTCATAGGTAAAACAACCTTTAACTGGCTCCTTCCAAATGCATCGGGGGGGGGGGTTGGGTCGGGGGGGGGGGGAGGGGGGAGCTAGGCTAATATTTAAACAAGGGTCACATTTATTGCGAAAACATATCTTCGGTTTATGATTTGCAAGAAAAGATTCGTAATGATCACAACGATTCCGCCAGATTCCGTTTCTCTCATACACAAATAAACTTAACTGTGTTCATTTAAAGGTCACGTTCATTTCCATAAATTGACTTCAAATTCTCTTTAAACAAAATAAAGCGGTTTCGAATTCTTTTCAAAGTAGAAATAAATTTTATTTAGTGTTACATTTCTAATATTGAGTTTCGAAACAATTACGATATCTCAAAATCTAGTACAGTACACGCATCATGCAGGCTAAAGTAAGAGAAGATTTATTAAATGTATTTTATCATAACCTACTTTTCAATATGGGTAGAGTATTTATTATACAGCATCAGAAAAAACCCATGATATTTCACCTGTATGATGTATGTAAGATAACTATGATAACATATAAATTTTATCTGATGTATCTTTTAAAACTGCCATAGAATTACTTCTTTCTAGTTATTTTTTGTAATTAATTTGGCAATTAATAAGTTTGTACTCTTTTCCCTCCTGCCTACACCGCCCCAGATGGCAATAATGTAGATTCATTGGATGTTCGGTAAAAACACTTTTCAAAATATATAACATTCTGTGTTTAAAAAAAAATAGAGAAAATAAATATTCTAAAAGGTGTTGCTTTAATAACATTATAAAATCAAGTTTGGAAAGAGCTTAGAAATTTAAGCGATTTTAATATTAAAGTTTAATGAATTTGGAAATATAACCCTAGATAGAAGAAGACTGCACTGTAAATTGTTTCCTGACCTTGACTGAACTAAGAAATATACTGCGTGTTTCTTCTATCTTCTATTCATGTACCGAGCCTCTATTTAATCCAGTTTAATCATCTTGTCTACGTTAATTGCAATTTGTATGTAAGAATACAGCTATTACAAAAACAAAGCAAAGCTTTAATAACACATGACGTCAGTTGTGAGCCAGCGAGTACAAATTCAAGGAAGTTATGGCAGGAAGATCACTGCTGCTTGGGGTGGAGTGGGGTGGGGGTGGGGTGGGAGGACAAAGAATCCTTATCACTACAAGGATAGTAGGAAATAAATATGCCGTACTTCAGTTCACGAGATTGCAATATCAAACGGAAAAGAGAAGGTACTTAAAAAAATGTGATTAAATAAGAAATAAATGATGAAATATCTTTGAAATGGGAAGGGGGGAGGGCGATCCACTGGCTGTGCGGACACTTGGGGTGCTTCTAATCCAAGCATGTAATTGTATTAGCATATTGAACTTTCTTACTCTCTTCGTAGTTAGATGCAGCATCTCAGAGTGGTTTGCTGATAATGACAGAAGGGAGGGGGTGATGGGGAGGGTTATTTACTGAGCCCATGATAACCAATTATTATATTTCCTTTGTTGAGGCACTCATCTTTTCATTTGATTAACCCAGGGGACATCCATGATTAAAGAAATGCCGCACTGCCAGTAAAAACAAAGCAATTTACACATAAAATTCTGTTGTCAGTAGAACAGAAGAAAAATCTTGAAGAAGCTTAAAATTTGGTATATAAATAAAAGAGCAGTTCAGTATCAAATTGAATGCTGAATTTCGATTAATATGCAATCCAACGGGCATAGGAAAGGGTTCAAAACCAGGAGGTGTAAACTTAAAATGTAAGAAAATGATAGAACAGATCAATTATCATCAAAATAATACTTTATGTGGACAAATACATTCTTAATAGACAAAGACTAAACATGCTCGTGAAAAAACCATGCGATATTTTTCAACGATGTTTGTAAAAATGTGAATAAATAAATAAAAATTCATTTTGCTTTTAGGTTGAAGTGACGGGCAGCAGTATATTTGAGTACATTCACCCTGGTGATCAGCAGGAACTGGCAGAGCAGCTGGGGCTCAGCTCCTCTCACTATTACTCCTCTTCTGCACCCTCCCCTTCCCCCGCCGACGACGAAGGGAGCTCCTCCTCAACCCCTCGGACCACCTCGCCTACCACTCCAGAAAGGGGTAAGTCTTTTTGCTTTATTGCAACACCTAAACACAAAGCATTCACAGGAAAAAAAATTGGTCGGTTTCGGATGCCGGAACAAAGTCGATGCCCACGCCGTACTGAAGCCAAAGAACAACCGGACGAATGCATGTCGAGTTCCTCGCCCCACACCATGTTTTACACTTTATTCTAGGGAATCGTAGTTGTATTGTTTATTGATAGCAATGTTAACAGCCATTCCAACGCAGCTGTAACCCTACCCACCTCTGCAGTTATAAATACCATGTCCACGGGTTTGTGCCAACTGTTTTTTTTTCTGCTCAGAAATATGTGAACACTGAAGAGTTGTACATGGAAAATTATTTGAAAACATTGTTTAAAAAAAAACCTCTTATTGTGTCTATCTTGTCATTTGTATTTTTGGGATGGGGGATGGATGGAAGATATATCTACTTTACTCGCAATTATTTATTATTATTTTTTTATTATCACTTCATTCCAGTATATATTTTAAAACTCATACATATCAAGTTATGGCAACGCAAACATAGTGACAATTTTTTTTTTGATGCTGTTAAGGAGAACAAGTGCTTTTTTATACTCGCAATTATTTGTACCTCTCAAGTACTTTGGATTCAGTATTTAGTGGCTTACCCGGAGATGAGAAAACAGTCTTCTTTTCAGGTCAGAGAACGTGTAATGTGTGCAGAATATTATGCAACCACTTTTTTTCAGTCATAAATGCAGTATGATATGATTAAAATGAAATATATGAAACTAAGAATGGCCCACCCTAGGGTTTTCAATAACAGTGTGTCTGAGCTCCTTAAACCTCGAAGGCCCTTAGGCATCTGACGATTATTCACCTTCGGTAATATATCCTTGTATTTATTTGCTGTTGTTGTTTTTTTTAATTTAATGTGCAATATTTCCTGAGTTATTAATCATTAGTTTAACTAAGCGGCTAATATACCACCCCAGGTATACCATCAACAAAACAAGTTTTAAAAAAACACCACTATCCTGCTTGATAGCAAAAATACCCGCCTTGCAATCGAAATTCAAATAAGTTGCATGATAAATTAGAATTAAGAATGGGATTCAGCAATACCAATCTATTAAAACATTGAAATGAAATGAACCACCCGTGAGCGTATCATGTAAGATGTCAATGCGATAAAGCCACGGCAATAATTAGTGTTGATACTAACACAAGATAAACCTATTCCCATAATGCACTGCTTTGATACAACGTAAATAGTTTTGATGTTTCTTTTTTAGTAATTAAAAAAAGTAGTTCTTCCATCACTGAATCGAAAGACTTTGTCTTTTTGTCTTTTAATTTGAAAACTATTTGAGTCAAATCAATTTTCAGCCAAGTTTTATGTGCAAGAAGAAAATTTTTTTTTTCACCTACTCAAGTGATCAAGTGATACCACGATAAATTGAAACATAGAGTGCATTACAATGAATTAGAAATTCACTGGGTCGATCGATTGGGGTGGGGGCGGGTGGGGGAGAATGGCTGGGAAGAGGGGGTAGGGGGGTGGTGCTACTGAACCGCGGTTGTGCCATGGTTTAATACCGAAGCTGTCCCAGTGCCGTCGCTCGTCTTTGCTAGCGCAGCACCGTTTTGTTTCAGTTTATTTATACATTCATTCAAAACCCAATTATTTGCTTAAGGTGTACATAATTATACGATTGCTCATTTATCACCGAAACTTTTTTAACACGACGGGCTCGGTGGTACGGTCTATAATACATTTCTACTGCTTCTTCTTACGCCAAAGATTACTTTTTTATTCGAGAAAAAAGATAATGAAGAAACTAATTTTAAGCTTTCATATGACCACGTGTTCTGTGAAGCCCTGCAGAGCAGCAATCTGCCGATGCCAATACGGTACCATTCAGAAAGGGGGGGAGGAGCTTGTGACAAATTAGCGAACTGTCAAAAGCTACACAGCTTGTCCCCTGACCCCAGCGGTTGACCCAGAACTAATGACGTCGATTCTGGTAAACCTTACAGACGCGTGCCCCCCCCCCTCCCCACCCAGTGCTAAATAAAAGGGGTGCATGTCGCTACTCGTATGGTTTAATAAGAAAGCAAAAAGACTTCGCATTTCACAGATAGGTGTCTAAACTAAGGCCCACACGGTTACAGGAATGGTGTTGAAATCCTTGTTGATTTGTGAAATAACACACTTTGTTAATAACCCATTTTTGTAAATTTATTTATTCAGACCATCTCCTGTAGTCGCGACAAAATCTTAAAGATCACTATCATGCTATTATTTAACTTTGTCTTAGGAGAATCAATTTTTCGACAGCGTTGACAAAAAAAGAGGCTTTGAAAGTCAAAATGAACATCACCGTGAAAAGACGTAATTTCTGAAATTTCGGGGCTGTTTTTAACTAGTCCATCTTGTTACCCTTCAAAAATGAAAGGAAGATGGTTAGATAAGCTTAAAATGAAATATGATTGAACGCCGCGGGAGCTACACAAATATATAAGCTATGTGTTTTAAAATAAGCTGTATGTGGAAAAAAAAAGCCGAATCAATTAGAGGGATGACTTTAAGGATATGGTTACGAAGATAATAACGGGTTTTACTCATAACGTATCAACCGCAAAATGATGCTAGTGACTTGAAGATAATTTGTTAGCAATAATTTGTCCCTCTTTGCCCCTATTGTTATGTAAAACGATAATGAAGGGTTTAAACAATTTTCTTGTCAAATAGCTTTGTCCTGCACAATTTCACCCTCTTGCTTTTAGGAAATGCTGAAAATTTCTTAAACGGCGTCCAAAAATAACATCTCTGAACTTCGAACCCATCGACGGCAATCTTGTTTATTGTTTTCAAAGCGCATCGCATCACTCACATTTCTTCATAGATAATTAATAGAAAACCCGTTGACAGCTACAGTCTGCAATCTCTGATATTTGCTTAAATAATAAAACATATATATAAATATACACGTGTGAATATTCACACACATCAGTGTTATCACACACGCGTGTACACAAACCCGCATACATACAGCTGCGTGTAAACAAATCGAAAAACATGGACACGCGCGAACACACCCGCAAACATACACACGCGCGTACACAAGCCCGCAAGCATACACACGCGCATACATAAACCCGCAAATATACACAAGATATTTGTGAATTGTAGAATATTTGTATTTAAACCCCTCCCCCAAATATTCTGTGGTTGTAATAAATATATAAAGTAATTGCACAGCATGAACTAACTCGATCATTTCACATCAATAACCCTATCTTCAACTGTTCCATTTAGATTTCATAACATTATTTAACTCTCACAATATATTTTCATACCCTGCCACTCAACACTTTAATCTTTTTTTTTTTTTTTTTTTACATTTATAACCCCGTTTTACAATTCTAAATTTGCCATTATACAATACAAAAGCAACATTCTACATTTGTTAACATTTGTTAATATAAAGTCTAAATTTACAGCACTATTGGCCTATATTTTAAAGATGCCATTTATACATTTTTCATTGCAGCTTCGATCATGAATCCGAGCCCATCCAAGGGTCTGGAGCGATGCTTTTGCATACGCATGAAGTCGACACTGACAAAGCGAGGCGTGCACGTGAAAAGCTCGGGATACAGGGTACGTGATAAATACTCGCAGTACCGGGTACGTATCGCAGTACTTCCATCCGACATTTCTATTCATTGTGTACTCATTTGTTTAAGGTCGGGCGTGTAACTGTATTCATCAGTGGATCGAGAACGGCTTTTTGGGCTAAAAATCTCAAAGTAAAAGATTAAAAAATAAAAAAGTAAAAGCAAAATATTAAAAATATGTTGGGCAGTTTTTTTCAGATTTGATTGTGGTATTTTACTTTAAAAGTTCTGGCGGGGTTTTAATTCTTTCCTGCTTGTGAGGTTCTAGATAAGGCTATGAAAAGATACTAGAGAAAACGGCATTTGTTTTTGTTTGTTCGTTTTTTTTTTTTTTTTTTTTTTGGCTTTTGTTTTTCTTTGTTTTATCTATATATATAAAGTGAGAGAGCTTGATGCATATCATTTGCAACAAAAATTGAGAGTGCGATGTGAAAAAAATATTTCGTTTAATGTCAAAATTTATGAAGAAAACATAACCATTATGAGTGCTATAATCTCAAAAATGCTATGTTTTTTTTTTAACAGACTGTATCCTGACATCTTCAAACAGGTTGAATAGCTCTAACACAAACGATCGTCGGCAGCTTGTAGTGAAGTTAATAATACCCTCAATCCCTTGGATTTTGCAGGTTGTTCAAATCCTCGGTCACATGAGGCCCCAGTACTCGTTCTCGTTGGCACGGAAACACCCGCCGCCTATTCTGGGCTTGGTTGCCATAGCGATAGCCCTGCCCCCTCCTACCATCACAGAGCTGATCATCGACAGTGACATGTTCGTGAGCCGCATGAGTCCGGACCTCAGCATCACCTATGTCGAACCAAGGTACGCTCATACACGGTCGCTCATGCACCTCCTGAGGAGGGGAGGGGGAGACTTGGGGGTGGAAGCTAGACTGGTACATCTTCCCCCACCTGTTACCCTCTCCCCCTCACCCCTCCGAATTATGTTCTCCGATCTGATTTCAAATTCAATTTAATCTGTTAGAGTTTACTCTACAAGTTTAAATCACCCTAAATATTTTAAGGAATCTTTCATGTCGATGTGGTCAGATGGTATTTTTTCTCTGCCAAAGATCGAACTTTTCTGGGTACAGCAATACGATACCAAAGATGCTGAAAAATCTTTAATGTTTTCACCTTACCTTTAGTAGGATTAAGTGAGCAAATAAATGGAACATTAAAATTTTATGGTTTGCTCACAAAAGTCGAAAATTCTTAAGAACAAATTTTTCTTGACGAGATGACCTTAAGGTCATACGGCAGATGCCTCAAGACGACGCGAGCCCTTCTGAGAGGGCTAATGTCTGACGTCATTGCGTGGTCTACTGCGCAAAGGAACGCACATTTTTTATCCTGATCCTAATTTTTTTAATATTTATCAATCAGATTTTCAAATAAAATACAAAAATATGGATGTCTTTTGTAATTTAATTTATTGACATATGATTAGCATTTGATAAGTAACCTTTTTGGTCACTTATGCACTTTTCCTTAAGGCCTTGAGCGTTTTCCGTATGCCTTAAGGGTTTAAGGCATAAGTCAAAAGTCATAAGAAAAAATATCTTATTTGTAAGACCCAAAAAATTACTTTGCCTTTGGACTTTTGGCCTAAACAACGTGAACAGGAGTTTAGTCTTCATTATACCGCTGACTGAAGGATGGGGGAAGGGGGTGGGGGTGTGGGGGTATCTCAGCCTATTCTCTTGGAGGGAGGGGTGCAGCAGGGATTATCAAAATAGACGGTTACACAGGTATTGCAGACCCCTAACCCTACTTTGCCGAGAGAGGGGGGGTTGGGGGGGGGGATGCATTTTATCGGGAAATCTGCAGATAAAGGAACCGTCCATGAGGTACACACGGAGGTGGGGTGGGGTGGGGGTGGGGGAGGGGGTTCTAATGCATACGCTTGCTCACAATGGGGCTGAGTGGGTTGCTTTCAGCACGTGCTTGCGTCCGCATTCTCTTTTGTAATTAATTTAATTGCTAAATGGTTGTGCATTAACAATTTGTTTATCAATCCTGTGCGCGGACGCTCAGCAGCTGGTAGCATTTATCATTCTTTACAGGGACATCTTGATTCGGCTTGAACGGCTGCTAAGTAATGTTTTGTTCCTAAATGGTGGTCTATAGAAATGATGTAGATATTATTTAGAAAAACTCTTTGTGATTAACACGCCTTAAAAGTGAAAAAAGTATCTTTTTGAAAAGTAAACCACCTGAAATCACAGGTCTTTGCTCTACACAGATGCACATATTGCGATAATTTGCATTTATTTAATTAGACCAGCCGACCTCGTCGCATCGGTGGGAGCGCGGGGGGGGGGGGGGGGATTCATCGTCTGTTTGTACGTATTTACGTATGTTAACTTTTTTCTAGCACAGTTTTCATGGGAAGGCTTTCAAATTTTATTGAATGTTTCCTAGGTAGTCCTCTGTTGGAAAATTGATTGTTTTTAGTGATAAGCCAAAAATTGGCCAAATGGCTGCATTTTATTATTATTATTATTATTATTATTATTATTATTATTATTATTATTATTATTATTATTATTATTATTATTATTATTATTATTATTATTATTATTATTATTATTATTATTTTTATTATTATTATTTGCTAGCCAAATTTTGAAAAGGTTTCTTTTCCGACAGTTTTATTCGGATCGCTTTCAAACATTTGTACGAATGTTTCCGCTCTTGGAAAAATGCGCAAAAAATTGGCCAAATGGAAGCATTTTAAAGCTTTTAGTTATCCAGTTTCCCAAATGAGTTGCCCCCCCTGCAGCTTTGATTGAACATTTTTTTCTAAATTTGGGAAGATCATGTGGTCTCTTCTTTAAAAGTTACGTTTTCGGCTATTCTGCAAAATTGATCAAATTGCTGCACTTCGATAGTTTTAGGGGTCCAGTTTTTCAAAATGGCCCTGCTTTCAAATTTTATAGGAGGAATCTAAGTGGTCCTTAACTGAAATTGCTTCTTTTTTCTTTCTTTTTTTTGGGGGGGGGGGGGTTGTGGGGCGGGGTAGGGGGAGTCTGCTAGAACTGGGGCAAATACCAGCCTTTGACACATTTTCGGTTTCCAGTTTTTCAAATGCTTCACTCAGTTTCTGGTGGTCCATCAAGCTTGATACTTGATTAACTAGATTTCGGCTGGTGACAATGTTCCTGGACGTTCTTGTGTTGGATACAGGATTGGAGACATGATGGATTTGCCAGCAGATGATCTCACACACCAGAACCTGTACAATTACTGTCACGCCGAAGATCTCCAGAAACTCAAGAAAGCTCACGTCGATTGTAAGTGCCTTGTACACTAGCCCAATTCCATATACAGTTAAATTCCGAAAATAAGACTATCAATGGAACTTAATTAAAGTAACCCAATTTCCGGGATGATCCTATTTGTGGATTTCTTTTTTATAGAAGGCAGCTAAAACATGGATATCGAAAAGTTATCCTGTTTGCTAGGTGATCCCTGCTGCAAGGTGGTCCTGTTTGCTAGGTGGTCCTGTTTCCGGGGTTCCACTGTATTTTGGCAAGAACTGGAATGGTTTCAGATATTCAAAGCCAATGTTTTTGGCCTACCCCTTCCCCATGTTGAAAACGTTCCTAATCCATGTTATTTTCTTTCATTATATCGAACCGTTTGAAGCTACTTTTTCATGTATTTTTTTATGTATGTATAAAAAAAATAATTATTTGCTTCGATTATTTTACATACCAAGTTAAAGGGCAATATGTGAGTGAACTGAGAAAAGTCAGAGGTTCCTTCTCACAGAATACACCATTTCTCGTGCGGCAAAAGGGAAGACTCGAAACGTCCAGCAAAATGATCCATTCAGCTAATAGCCACGATTGACGAAAGGGTCCTTTTAAAAAGGTTTCTGCCATTTTCCCCTTTGGAGCATACTAAATGTCACTCCTAATATCTTTTCCGTTGAACCCTAAAAATGGAGTGAATTATTAGTCACCAGCGGTGCAGTGGGTCAAACTCGTAACACTTGATGACAAGCTCCCTGAACCCTCGGTCCAGTGGGACGATTTGCTTCGAGTTTACCGAAAAAAAATGTTCGAATACAGCATTTTTGAAAAGAGTTTCCGATCGCATGCAGGAACAATCAGTCCGTTGCTTAATATCTTGTCAATCTGTCTAAGTGAGAAAAAGAGGCTATTGCGAATAATGGGTGGGTGCATAATGTATATTTATGCAATAAAGCCGTTCACAGCCAATACTCTTTGGGCGGGTGTCTTGGGTATTAATTTTGACACTTATCAAGGTTGATTAGGGTCTGGGTAGCACTGCGGTGAATACCAATCAGTTCTGGGCCCGCCACACGAATGTTAAGTGCCATTGACGCAGACTTGTATGAATGGAAATGTTCCCAGGCACCCCCCCCCCCTCCCCTCACATTTTCCAAACTGGTGCATTGTGGTATATATGTCCCATGCACTGTGCAAAGTTGGCTTCTAGTAATTGAAAAATTATTGATTTTTTTACATTTATGCCAATTGCAATTCCCTCGGTTCTGTTTATTTTTATTTTAACTTTCAACTGAATTCATGACAGATCACAAACAACACAATAATGCTTTTGGGAACGGCCAAGATCGTGTCAATAAGCAAACAATTATATATCCTTTAAAAGACTCGTCTTCTATTTTTAGTCTGTTATAGCCACATGTGGACATATTGTCCATTTTAGCTGGTAATGTTTGAAACGCTACCCTTTTATATAACTCCATGCATCTACGTGACGCAGTGTTTATCAATTCCACACACTTTCTGCAAAATCCTGTCTACAATCGCGAGTTGCTCTTTTTTGTTCCAGATGACAAGATAAGTACTTACGTGCTGTGCTGTATTCATTTATAGAAACACATAGACATAGACAATTAAAAATTTTTATATATATTTACTGCGAGAAAAACTATGATGTGGGAAATAGGAAGCATGGGATTATTGACTTAAATACTGGTATGAAGTGCTGAATTTTGCTTACAATAACCTTAGCATAAAATTTATGTGAATTTTATGTGAGTCCAGTTGCTCAAATCTATCTGAAGCAAAAAGTCTTCAAACATGATACAGAATACGAATATATGCATAAATGCATGATTGTGCAAACACCTGTATCTACGTGACAACTTATTTTCGATCAGAAAACTTATTAGAAACATCACGTGTTTAAAAATACGAGTTCCAAAAAGTTGTGATTTTTGCTCTCGATTGATCACTTTTTGTCTTTACATCTGACGATGCAGAACAAAGAAAAAGCATCGTAACTGAATGCCTTCAAATTTTGGTTTGGTAAAAAAAAACAAATTATCAAGAATGTTTACTTGAAAATAGTTCAAGAGAAAGCCGTCATGATGCCCTTGAAAGTGCTGTCATATTTTACCCCCACGTTGTCATTCAGTTTGTGTCTATTCATTTGTGCCTATTGACAGCAGAGCGTAAAAAAAGAAAAATTGAAAGATTTCTATCCATGTAAACATCAAGATTTCTGACCGGTTACCTGCGGCCTCGTTAACATTATTGTTGTTATTTACAGTACTAAGCAAAGGACAAGTATTGACCGACTACTATCGTCTCATGAACAAGCACGGGGGCTATGTTTGGATACAGACTTGTGCTACGGTACTCTTTAACACCAAAAACCAAGAAGAGCAAAACATAATAGCAATCAATTATGTACTCAGGTAAGGAATGCAAAAAAGTAGTTATTCAAGCTTAGTTTAATATCAACCCACGATTTTTAGTGTGTATCTAATTTGTACTGAGCAAAAAAATTGAATGTGTTACTTTATACTCAAGTGATTTCACAAATTGTATTTATCCCAAAGTTGAGTGCATTCAAGCACAGACAGATATTAATGTACATTTTCTGTCTTCAGCGGCATTGAATATCCTGGTTGCATCATGAATACGAACCAGTTGAGAACAGTCACAAGTCCAGGCAGCGATAACTCCGATCACTCAGAAAGTGACCATTGTCACGACAGAGGTAGTAGTGACACGTGCTCTAAATCATCCAATTGCAATTAGTGCAATTAAATGGTTATTTTTGTGCTATGTACGGCAAATGTTTTATACATGATTTATAAATATGTAAAATAAAAGTAATTTTGTTAATTACATAATTTAAACTGCCTATTTTAACTGTAATTTTCAATACTTAAAACCTGATAAAATGATACAGCAAAAGCAATAGTATTATTATACACTTAAATAAAACAATAACAAAATTATTTTATTGAAAGAAACTTTTACACCATTTTGCTTTTTAGGACATTTTAAACACGAGCCCAGTTCACACTCCGCTCAAGACTTCACCGCCCACGAGCATGCTCATGGCAATCAAGACTTATTAAGAGGCCATAAACGAAAACATTCACCCAATGCTAGTCAACCGCATGACATAATGGAATCTTCCCAGCCGCAAATACCTGGAAACGCTGTCACTGCTGTCAATCATCTTCTTGAATTTGGATCAATTGCATCTCCCAGTGCTGGTTTAGACTTATTTTGCAACAATTCTCAAGGAAGCCCGAGTGATGTAGATACCAACATGAATAATTTATACAATGACGATGAAAGGTTGGTGAATGGTGATAAAAACTGTAGGCTTGACGCGAAGAATTCCCGTAGAAAAATGGATAAACCCAGAAAACGAAAACGAGACTCATTAGATGCAGATATAGGTACTGTGGAAAAGGGAAATTTTTCACCAGATATGAACAATGATACAGGTTCAGTTCACGAAAATGGAGAGACTACCATGGATTCGAACGCGTTCGGAATGGAGGGCAATTCTATGATAACGAACGGGAACATACCCAACTGTCCATCAGTAACACGGTCTGAAAGTGTTCATTCAAACACCACACCTACCAGTCCGAAAGATGTAGCTCCAAATTCAGTACCGAATTCAGTCAGTACTCCAATACCTGAAGATTTAACCATACAAACCACATCCCATAGCAGCCCAGAAATCACACTGACTTCACCTGTCTCGACTCCTGCTAATAATTCAATACATGTGGGGAAATCGGCATGTACTACCGACAACAAAAGCAGTCATGAGGGCTGGCCACTGTCATCCTGCACCTCTAATATACCAAGCTGTAACGGCGACGTTGTAGCATCAAGTTCAAGTTCAGTACGTGACCTTGAAGAGGTCATGAATAAACATCTCCCTATTACAGCGCACATGGAGGAGCATCTTAGGAACGAGTATGCGCAGTCATTCCTGGGTTTAGGTAAACATAAGTCAACTATTCAATGGGTCGGATCAGGGAGCTCGAGCATGTCTGCTGATATGACAGCGAGTAACTTACTTCGTTCCCTGTACGCCAGCAGAGAAACTGTCATACGCAGCAATGTGTACAATCCCCGGCCCCAGTACTACGCCGATATGCAAACAACTCTTTTAACACCCCCAGGCGCCACAACTGACCCTTATAAAGACTCATTTCCATCCTTGGCTCACTCAAAGACTCCTCCAGCAACTTACAATGGTCTCAGTTATCCCGCCAACTCAGTCTCCGTCTCCATGGCTTCAGGAATGACCGAGGGTTTCAGTATGACACCACCGTCATCCGTCTCACCCCAAGACAAATACCATTCGTCTTATGGCGACCAGTTTCATTACGGACATGATGCAGCCTCAATGCCAATCAAACCTCAAGCCTATCCACTTCCGGCGCACGCAAACGCAGGCTTAGGGTCGTTTGACAGAGGTACAACAAACGAATACACACAATACTATGGTAATGCCCCCGGAATTACACCGTACAATCACGCAGGACATTACACTTAAAAACAAAACGGATTATTTTGCAAGTTTATTTACAGTTGCGTACCAACAGGGCAAGACACACGAAAGTAATTTCAACATGTTTTTATCAATATTTTATCTTAAGTGGTTTTAGTATGTGGTGTAAAACGATAAAAAGATGGTGTGGTAGTATAAAACACGTTCCCTTAAGTAGTCAGAGCTACTACTTTAAAGTGTTGTCAGAAATTCAGGAATATCTCCTATTTTGTAGAAGATAATGCGTTTTTGCGTTCGCTTGCGAAATGGTGTTCATGACGCTCTTTGACTTCTACTGACATGGGTAGCATATATCGATAGTTCATGCAAATGTACGCGTTTTAGTAGGAATCTGTTTTGTTCTGTAGTGAACATCTGATTTTCTAGAGAAATAGTTGATTTACGCTTAACTGCTGAATAACTGCAATGTTCTTTTTTACTTCTATAAATACACCAACTTTTAAGTAATATGTTCAGATAAAAATGTTCAAATCCTATAAATAACTTGTCTTGTTTTTAACTGCATTCTCCAATCAACTGCGTCTTCTCTGTTCTATCTATCAAGCATCAGAATCTTCGAATTTTCCGTAGAATCTTATCGTAGAATAATGCTTTCTTATTTATTTATTTAAATATAATACTAAAAACAGTAAGCACACAACAGGTATAACACTGTTTCGAATGTTGTTGGTTGGAGCGTTCGACTGCTCGAAACGATTCGGTTTGTTCGTGAGGCACAGTACCCTATAGAAACTCCTGTGCAAATTCAATAAATTGCTTGATTTATTCTAACAACAACGAAAAGAAAACTCCTGAAAGTACAGACTAGTTGTGAAGTACTTAAGAATTTGGCCAAAGCTGTGAGTCTCATAGTAATGTCTGAAAATGTTTTGTCTTTTAGGTTTCGATGAGGTGTTGACATTATATTTTGTTACTGCTCAGATCTGACACAAACACGGTGTTTTATATCATAGATAATGGTCTCGGAACTACCTGTGTAATAAGGACCTGTGTCACACAGGCCTTCACAAACGAATCCGGATCAAAATGGCCCGGTCCAAAAAAGACGCCCGATGTAAAATGGTGAGCGGGTCAAAATGGTACCAATAAACATGTCCGCAAAATGAATGTTGAAAAACTATCTGACACTATGTGTGAAGAACACTTATATTTTACTAACTGTTACTTGTTTGCCACGCTCTGGTATATGAATATAAGTAGTCTCCATACATGAGTGTCATATATTTACTCTACATTCATTTCGCCACCATTTTTATCGGTGCCATTTTGTCCCCTCCAACAATTTTTTCGGGATATTTTAAGCCGGACCATTTTGGCCAGTGCCATTTTAAATCCCTTGCACTTTTTCGGGTCCATTTTTGGTCAGTGCAATTTTGACCCTTCTTTCCTTTTTCGGGGCATTTTGGACTGGGCCAGTGTGGACCAAGCCACTACAATACCTTCATAAACATCATAGAACCGTGGCACCGTCTGAAGAAAGACAGTTAATGTGCACTTCCTGGAAACTGTTTTTTTAATTATTTTTGATAGTTTATACAAGAGGGGCATTGTATCTAGCGGAAATATGTTACCATAGAAATGCAAACCATGCAATAGCTTGGGATATTTCACTTTCATTAGTGTGAAGACCACTCAGTACATTTGAAAGTATCTAATTATCCATATTTTAAAATCGGCTCTAGAATGTTCGACTTCCCTCGACAACCTCAAAACAAGAGGAATATGTTCGAGTCTTATTCGGTAATTTTGTTCTGGAACGGAAATGTGGGTTGTGTACCGCTTCCGCGCGGCGCAGGGTTTCCATAGGTGAGGGGATCGTAGGTGGAGAACTATATCATTTTAAAGAACCTTTCATATATTTGTAAAGCCCCTCCCCACGCCCCCTTTCAAATTTGTATGCCTGGTAATTTGCCATTCCAATTGTCTTGGTTTGGGGTGGGGTGGGGGGGGGGGGCGGGTACGGCAATTCCATTTACCTTTTTTTGCTGTCAGCAAAATAGCAACACAGCATGACTCAGGGGATGGCATGGGAAACCTGGAATACTGGGGTCGCGGGTTCGACTCCTGGTCGAAGTCGGTAGTGAAGAAAAACTTTGTGTTTCCTCTCTGCTCTGGTTTTCAGCGGTCATTAATAAAGATAATGATCGACCGTGCTGGTTCCGAAGCGAGTAATTATCACGAATTAAGTGAGGTATCAAACAAACCAAGTGTACATTAAATAAGAGCTTAATAACACCATAAGAAAAAAAAAAAAAGATTTTTTTTCAGGCTTCTGGTAGTTTTTTGTGTTCATATCCGCATCGGCTTATAACTTTGCGATGCAGGATTGCTTGACTGACACAGAGTGATGGCTGAAATATTTATGTAGCATTTGCTGCTGTAACAGCGGAAATCCGTGCTTCAAGATAATATGATCTATCGGTCATAGAGGGCGCTGCTAGCCCTTTTGATGGTACTTCTGCTGTAAAGGTAACATTCTGTGCGAACGTGAAAATTGTTATTTTGTTATATTTAGTTTTTATCCTTTTTGTTTTGTTCATTGGATAGCTTATATGTAAGTGGTACCATGACAAAATTGAGAAATCGATTTTAAGAATACAACATTTAAGTAGAATCAGATATTTTGGAAAGCAAGGGCTGTGCATGGATAATTATTACGAAACATGCACCACGCCTTTAACTCGATACAAATGTCAAATAAGAATGAAAGGCAAGAGATCCACATTCTTTCAAACAAAAATGCTGCCCGGTATGGCTGTCGTTATTCTCCGGACCACGACGAAAAAATTCGCAACGGTATAAGGCTAATCCTTTTCGTAATGTTACAATAAGTTGGCTGCAAATTGATACGGGTTGTGTCTAATTTGTAGATGTTGGGTACGGAAGGGCTTTAGATCTGTCAATTCCAGTATTGTTGTATGTATGATACTTTCTGTATAGCAATTGATGAGTAAGACGCGTGTTAATGCAAGAAGTAAAGGTGATTCAGCCGAGGACTAACTGTTATTTTGTTTGTTTGTTTTTTTTACCGGTTAACACCATCATGATAGGTTAAATATAGTTATCCACAGGGACATCGGAAAGTTTATTGCAAACAGAGACGTAAAACGAGTCATTATTCGTTTTGACTAAATAACAGGTACACCCGACCCTTACCTTGCTCACGTCCCCGGTAAGTCAGCAGTTACCGTCATGCACAAGACTTCTTTTCCAGTATTCTTGTTTTGAATGACCACTTATCTTCCTTGATGAGTATAAGCATATTCTTACTGGCTCTTAGTGTTACAACAAAATCCTTATAGATCCGTTTGTGAGTTGCTTCACACTGCACGCTTAGGGTAGTTTTGTGCTCTGAGGTTATGTTATGTATTTGTAGGCCCCTGAATAGAAAAATAAGTAATTGAACTGAGAGAAGCTTTATGCCATGGTGCTTTGTGACTAAATTAGCATGTGGATATTACAGCATTGCGTTTATTGTTTTATAATGCACTCGCCAAGGGGGTGATCGTTCAGAAATATTGTGTTTAACGGAAGTGTATAAGGCTTGGCATTCATTATCTATATTACTTTATAATCGTATCTGCTATATTAATTGTGGAATAAATAAATGCTAGGTTGTTCTTTATGGTGTGAGTGTGACTATTTGTTGTGTATCTACTAATGTGCAATTTGTAATCAACAAAATAAATTAAAATATTCAAGATTTGGCAATCTTTGTTTCAGTGAATTATGAAAGCCTTTGTATGCTTAATCATAAGAAAACGCACTGTGGCTCTCACCAATCCGCTTCCTACCACCCCCTTCCCCGGCAGATGTATAGAGGTATTCCTTCAAGATTGAAAACAAATGTAACTTTTACGTTTATGTTTTCTTATCAACGCACTTAACAGTTACAGAGCACCAGCAAAGGTGATATGAAAACTAATAAGAATTTTTAAACCATTTTACGAGAGAAAAAAGAGAATGACGAAAAGAACAACGTAAGTCCGACGAAAGCGAACAGAGGTCCGACGAGAAGGCAAAAGTTCTGATGAGAGTTCTGTTTTGTTGCATATTTTTAGTTTATTTTATACATTGTTATATTATTGTATGTATCATGATACATATTATTTTTTATTTAGTTTAGTATATGCTATCACCAGAAGACGAAATCTTGAAAATCTGGCGACATAATTCCTCTTTTATGTTTCAAGCAAATTTTGTTTTCGTTTGTTGGCTCTTTCTGGGCCATCTGTCGAACTTCTTTCTTGAAAACAAGCGTTTCAATCACAAGTGAATTGACATCTAGTGACGCAGATAAGTACAATGTACTCATACACTGTTAACAACGTCTACGCCATCTGACGAGCTTCCAGTTGACATGAAGTAATCCATAATGAAACCCCTCTGTTCTCCTTTTCTTTTTGAATCAGCAGACACCGGGTGCAGGGAAGCGCCCTTCTGTTGAATTAAAAAAACATTTCGAAAGTTTGAAGCTCAAGCCGTAACTAAAAACGTTTCGGAATACACTTTACCAATGTGAATGAAATCCAGCACACATTATAATCAATTTGATATATATGTCACATTTTGACAGAATGTTATTCATACGTATTTCAGGGTATCAAGCGGCTCGGCGAAGGAAAAAATAAGGAAAGCCCAAAAAACGAAGGAAAATCGACCAATAAAATAAGAAAAAAATAAGGAACATTAAACCAGTGTTAAAATAAGCAACGCAGCATGTATATATGTTTACAAGAATTTATTACAAATTATAAACCGAAAATTAACATCATTTCTACAATTGATAAATAAATGTATTTTATTTTGGGTCTCCACACGCTGATCGGTAGTGTTCCTGCATAAAACTTTTAGAACACTTTGTCAGTGTGATGCGTAGAGAAACCACGAGGAAAATACATACCTCGTAACTTGATTTGCTACGCAACATGTATCGCTGAACGTTCCGTTCAACATTGTAGCTAAGCATGATAATGTGGAAAAAATTATTGTTGTAGAAAGTTAAACATACTACATAAGCATTGTCACATACAAAACAATTTTAAAGAATGTATGATAGATGTTAGAAGTTATTTATCACTCCCATAATGTACCAAACATTCGTATATAAAGGCCCCCCCCCCCCCTGTGGGTAGGGGAGGGGAATCTTAGGAACATGTTTACTGCTTTCTGTTCCGCGCATGGCGTAAGACTAAACAAATAAACGAACATAAAGGATGTTCACTGCTTTCTGTTCCGCGCATGGCGTAAGACTAAACAAATAAACGAACATAAAGGAAGCGATATTTTTAATTGAATAAACGACAGTACCAATAAGCGAACCACCCCTTATAGCAGAACCGTTAACCAAAAACAAACACGCCCTGGACACAAAGCGATTACAATTTCAACACGTCTACAATTCAATCAAAGCCTATCATGTCTACCCGGTACCATCAAAGGTGCCATCCTTAAGTACGTTAGTACGTAGCAGGACGGACAGAAGGGTCTGAACAAAAAGGTACGCGCTGTGTACAACGATGGGGTGTCTACGCCAAAGCGTACATACACACAAATATTTCGTATATATATATATATATATATATATATATATATATATATATATATATATATATATATATATATATATATATATATATATATATATATATATATATATACAATAACTACTATATAGATATTGTCTTTCAAGTCGATTTACACATGGCCAAATTTTTATAGTATGTGCTTGCGTACTTTATAGATTGCCCCTAATCGGTTTATTTTATTGAAAAATACTTACATATTAACATTACCTTATCACTTAAATAGCCAAATGATCAATTAAAACTCCTTTTAGCTTATGTATGGTTAAAAAGAAAACTGCCACAAATAACTGCTCCTATGTACACATTACCAATTATACCATTTAACTTTAGTCAATTTATCCAGTATAAAAACTTAAAAGTATATTACTGCTATTACTCTCATTTCACTCAGTAATACTGGCCAGAAATACTAAACGGGTTACAAAATTTATGCAACTCTCAAAGCTTTGTATGTACATTGATCCAGTAAAATCCACCAGAAAGACTTCAAAATGTAATAAATGCACTTATGTACGGACACTTTAAAGTACATAAAACAAAGAAAGTGCTACAAGTAACTTTTGCTTTCTAGGTAATCCCACTCTATTTCAATCTACTTCAACAAAATGGAGCACTTAAAAACCCTTCGACTAATAATGTAAAGGCTATTCATCTGATTTCACTCAGTTACATCCACCAGAAATACTTCAAAGGAAGCATAAAACTTTCGCACGGAAAGGAAGAACCTCTTCTTGTCCCCTCTCAAATCACTAACTCGTCATTGTCCAACTGATTTTCGCGGCTTAAGATGTCTAACGGTGGTAGCTCGTGTCCTGCTTTATCTTCAATGTGAGGTGGCTGCATGAAACGTGACAGAAGTTTAAGAACCAAACTATGCATTTCGCTGTATAACACATGGATCAGAGGAGCTTGTGTTTGGAATAACTTGAGAAATTCCTGGAAAGGGGGGATGACTGTTTGCAGAAATAAAAGCTCACATAGTGTGGATTTCGTCTGAAGCTTCTCGCATATTCTTTTGTAGGCGGAGCTTTTAGGAGCTGTGCGAAGTAGATTCCACGCTTCCACAATTCGGGCTATAGCGTCAGCAAGTCTTAGCCAGCATGTGGGCGCGTGTCGCGGAAAAACGTCGTTCTGTACATCCTCTAACTGGTAGAAAAAATCTTCCCTTCTAGCTGAAGACAATTTAAAGATGGAGCGGATATCAACAGCAGGTTCGTCTCCCTTAGGCAATTGTCTTCAAAACCTCAGCAAAACTGTTGTGTGCCAAGTGAACATACATGCCCCTATATTAACTAGACTAGAAAAGCCTGCTTATTTGAGATGGGAATCGATCGCAGTGAAAATAGTCTTATTTACGTTTGGCTCATCACTTCCCAGCGCCATCAAATTTTGAATGTGTTCACAGTCGGCGTTCAGTTGGTCGATAATCGTATTTACTACCGTTTTCCGTGTCCGAACATAAGGCATACGTGGAATTTCGTTTCGATCTGATCTGTAGCATCTCACCAATATCGAAGGTGTAAATCCATCTTTTTTCACTTCTGAAGTCGTAGTCTCATCGTAATGAAGCGAGAACGCTCTCTTGCTTCTATTAACATCATAAATCAACTGTTTCGTAAAATAGGGTCCGAAGCCATCAGATATCACTTTAGTGCAGGACAACTTGAAATCCCAAGTGATAGGGCACTGAAACACTGCTTGAAACGTGTTGCCAATATTGTCACATTGCCTGTAACTAAAATCAGACGCTGCCACTTTGAGACCCCAAATGATCTCTCCCTTAGTGACGTTCGTGTTGTGATGAGTCCGGGTCAGAAGTGTTTCCAGCTGAAGTACTTGCTCCAACATCCTTAGAAATGGTTGACTGAAACAGCTTGGCTTGCCGGAGGTTCTGCACAGTTTGTCGAAAACGCAAATGTTTTTTTTTGTCTTGGATCGTGCGACAGTCCACCGTTTTCTATAGACGCCGAACACTAGTATGTGCAATGAATGCTGTAAGCATTACTGCCCGCTTTGCAACACGTACTGATCAAGTCCCCAGCTCCATCCTTTCCCGTCAGTCAAGCAGCAGAAAACGAAGGTCTTCTGATAACCAGAAATTTAAATGTTTGTGACTTTGAACGTTTGTGTTTCATAAATCAATCTAATAACAGCGATAACTAAAATATAATCCTTATTACATTTAGGCATTTCTTTGACGAGAAAGAAGACAATGGTATCACGTAACAGCGCTTATCTACCAAAACTTTGAATGCTTGCATATTTCTAGCAACTTCTGCAAATGCACTTATGCATTGTTGATAAAATAACAGTGATATGAATTCCTCCCTTCTATTTTCTATCTTGTGAAGTTCATCGTTGATTCAGGTAAAATTTCCAAAATTCAAATTAAACGAAATGATATTTTTACCTTAAAAGGAAATGTAAATCGAAAAGTCACAAAGGAAAGGAAAAATTAGGAAACAAAAACAATAAGGAAAAAAATAAGGACAACTTGACACCCTGGTATTTACTAAAGCTGCAGAAACAGGACTGTTAGCAACGCGTCAAAATATTGATTTGGAAGATATCTTATGGGTGGCGCATATCTGCATCATTTTGATCCGAGGAATTACAATAAGAGCGTAGTACTTCAATGTCAACTTTAAGGGGAATATTTAAGCCAATTTACACTTACCGTACTAAATATTTAGGGAAGTTTGGAACGCTAAACACAAGAGGAAAGGTTTCACAGCATTCTCTTTAAACAAAATTGAAAGCTCAATTTTTTTACAAAAGTTTTGCACAACTGTACAAAGAAGAAATTTCTTGAAAATATAAAAGCATGACAAAAAAAACAACTCTTGTACACTATTGAACTGATAATACATAACAGCAGCACATGTTTTGGCCATAGGTAAGTTTTAATCCCTTTCCGGTATAAATGCAATTTTAAAAAAAATATATTTCATGTGTTTCAATCAAAACTAGGCTGGTCTTTTTATTAAAACAAAAACGGATATGTCTCCCCCACCCGCCACTCCCCCCCCCCCAAATCAGTCACGTGGAAAAAAATTCCTTGCTGAAAAGTACAACATTGGCGAGCCCAAAAAAAAAACTGAAAATCGACAAAAATACATTTTTAGAGAAAATGAAGAAAAGCTTCACAGTAAACATTTGCACTATACGTGGTTCTTCTTGCCAAGTTTCAGTCTAATCTAACACACTGTTTGGGAGATATCGCAACAATATGGCCAAAAAAGTTAAAAATGAAAAATTGAAAAATTCGCCACAAATACATTTTCAATGGAAATGAAGAAAAACTTCGAAGTAAACATTTGCACTATATGTCCCTTCTTCTTGCAACGTTTCAGCCAAATAAAACACTGTTTCGGGAGATATCGCAACAATATGGCCAAAAAAGTTAAAAATAAAAAATTGAAAAATTCGCCAAAAACACATTTTCAACGGAGATAAAGAAACATTTTGCAGTATACATTTGCGCTATATGTGTGTTCTTGTGACGTCTGAGGCTCATCCAACCAACCATTTTGGAGATATAGCCTCCCAAAGTAAAAAAATACAGGAAACCTCCCCTATCTTCAAAAATTTGTCAAAAAAAGAATTTCTGAAGGAACGAAAAACAAGCATGTCCAAGGACATGATCCAGCCGAGTTACGAAACAAGGAAAGAGAGAAAAACTCTGAAACGAATACTGCTAGGCTAAAAAAATGAAGAACTTTGTTTCTGAACTTTTTCATAATTTTTATACACAAAAGCTACCCGAAAAGGGATGTTGGAGAGGTTGGGTTTTGGCGATTCACGTATTTACCGCCATTTACACAATTTTACAATTTTTTTAAATTCCCTCATTTCGACATTTTTAGTCATTTGCGAAAAAAGCAAAATCCAGGTGGAGAAGCACCTAAGAAACTTTCGTTTAAAATTTTATAATTATTTGAAAAAGACTGGGAAAAATGAATGGTTTGACAATTCAGTTACTTACTGCCATTTATTCCAGTTTTTGCCAAACTTCAAAGTTCTGCAATTTCGGCAGTTTTTGCCGAACCGCGAAAACAAATAATAGACTGGTCGGCGAACATCCCTGCGTAACATCTAAACGATTGAAGTAAAACTGTAGGAGTAGTATTTTAAAAATGGGTCAAAACGGGCGTAAAGTGCCATTTTGTCACTTCTTTGTCGATCGTCAAAAAAAAGTAATAGCCAGGTGGAGGACCACATAGATATCATTCCTGCGTAATATCAAAACGATTGGAGCAAAACTGTAGGAGGAGTAGTGTTAAGTCCGCGCCTTTTAAAACTGCTTTAAAATTTAATTTCGGGTTATAATTAAGTTTTAATAATTTCTTGTATTTTTAAATTCGAAAGTTAATTGCACTCACGTTATTGGGGTTAATACTTGTCCCTAATTGCAATTAGCGTCAATGTTAGGATCAAGTTCGCCTGCTCGCTAATCCTGACATCGCTTACTCACTCAGCCCCTTAATTGCAGTTAGTGCCAGCGTCGCGCGACATCTCCGCTGTAAGGATTAATTTGGCTGGCCCGCTAATCTCAACAGCGTTTACTCAGTCAGGACGGGTGGTATGTCCTACTCGTTAACCTTAGCCAATCACGTTCCAGAACCAAATTACTCCGGTGAATCCGAAGAGTGTATAAGCGGCGTTTTTTGTTTTTTTTGGTGTAAAAATCAGTACAACTTGAAATCTAAGGATTTATGCTCTACGACGAATCAGCAACGGATTTGAATTCACTTGTGAACTCCACAGCGGATAACAACGATAGCGGAATATTGTTAAGTTATTGTGAAAATAACAAGAACTCAAGTAGAAACTGTAAATTTCATAGGAGTCTAAGGAATAGTTAACAGTATTTCAGGCTTGTAGATTGGAAGACCGCAATATCTGGTATGTTCTGCCATCGTTACTGGTACGCATTATGGTTAAATTGTAACATTTTAGTGGGCCTCTTGTGCTGATTTTAGTCAGAAAAATTTTTAGAGTTGAGTATCTTAACCTCTATACGGTTTCACCGTAAAATGAGTGTTTGCATTACGCTTAGCATTTCATTTTCGCATGTTTCTTAATTGTTAGTGTCCGAAGTCAACGTCCGACGCGGAATAAAACTTGAACTGCATTACTCAATTGCTAGTCTTTCTTATCTGAAATTAATACATTAGAGCCGAATACATTCGCGTGGTTTCGAGTACATACATGAGTCCAACGGTGGACTTAGCAAGTAGCATTTTAAAGAAAAAGTTTAACATACGCACACACATTCAAGACCCCCATAGTGATACGACTAACCCAGTCCGACAAAGTCGGCTGGGTTAAAAAAGTTTTGAAAAAAATCGACTCATTAATTTCATAAGAACTCCCTGCGGACAGACGGACGGACAGGAGGACACACCAAATACTATATACGTCTCCCTTAGGGGCAGACATATAATTCAAATACAATTTATAAACTGTTGATTCACAAACACAATTTTCAAGTGTCTATTTATCGAGTCGTACGTTATTTTAATGCTCCGCGGGTGGATCGGCATCGTAGCGATAGCAGGTGTTCCTCTATGCGTAATTAGACGAGGAGAGGAGAGCGCACGGCAGATACCGAGCCAAAAGAAATCAGCTCAATTAACAAGACGCACGCATTTGAAAAAATGTTTATTCACCATAAACGGAAACTATTACAAAGTCGATGTAAGGAAAAAAAAACAAAAAAGCTAAACATCGGGCGTTTCTTTCTCAAAGAACAAATAAAGCAAAATCAAAGTGACTAGGTAGTTTTTTTAAAGTTCATTTTGCCATCGTCATTGTTTTCTTTTTCTTTCTTTTGTGGAATGCGGTAACCAACAAAGAACTCCCTCTTGACATACACAGGTCACAAAACTAAAGAAAGAGCAACAACATATCCCATGAATCACTTCTGTTTGGGTTATATAAGACACAATTTTGTTCACGTCAGTTTTAAGGCATGGAAATTTAATTTAGTTTTATTCCTAGCTACAAGTAATGACCCGTGAAAATGATATGTTATATCATGCAATATGTTTTATAACTTATTTATTTATTTAGTGTTTGCAGTAAATAAAACTAATGATACGCGCAAAGCCACCTTTTTCTTCATCCGAAAGGCACTGGATCCAACCGACTACAAATGCCAACCAACCGAGCTGAGCTGTTCCAGAACACAGACCTAGGGGACTACGGTGGTGTTAAGTAACCCTCCCCACACACCCACCCCCACCCACGATGCACCCACAATGATTATCTCCTTTTATACTCACCGCGTGTCTTAAGATCAGTTACAGATTAAAACAGAAATATACAGAACAATGGTTCAGCTGAGAAACACACGCAAGACATCGAGGTAAACGCATCAGGCTGGTGGGGTAAAACAGTTTTTCTTTGTTTTTATACTAAGAAAAAACAAAACAAAAAAAAAAAAAAACAAAAAAAAACAAAAAACAGCACATTTGCAAGTACTTGGTGTACTTATTCAATATGCACTGTGTACTTAGTTAAACCCCGTATCCAAATACTCTCTCTCTCGCTCTCTCTCTCTCTCTCTCTCTCTCCCTCTCTCTCTCTCTCTCTCTCTCTCTCTCTCTCTCTCTCTACCCCCCCTTCTCTCTCCCTCTCTTTTGTGTCTCTTACTGTCATTTTATACATCTTTTTACAAATCACAGCCAGGATAGCTTTTCCAAAAGGATCCTACAGGAAGCAGCAGTTCTGAACATAGAGTTACATGGCATACGTCCCGGATGAACAACAACATAAAACGACAAAAATATTGCTAAAACGAACATGTTAACAAATAGAATACCACTGCCGTGTAAAACCCGATATAAAACCCGGTCCGAGAAACTGATATCATTTTCTTATATCTGTACTTATTCATTTATCCATATTAAAATTAAAACTTGCTCTGATATTTCAATCCGACTTGAACTAAATAGGAACAAACCAGTAATTGCTCACACTAATCAGCATTTCAAAACAATATTCATTAAACATTCAACAAGATTTAAATGTTTTGAAATCTTGTAAGGTGCACGGTGTGTATAGCATTGACACCATGGTGAAACAACGACTTCAGACGCTGCACTGACAGCCTGGCTCGGCCATCGCCGACAAGCATGGATTTCTAATAGCTAAGCACGTTTCGAATGAAAACATACAAATAAACAAGAACCTGTGGAAGATGTCCATATGACAAACAATCAGCAATACACATGTTTATGCACAAAACACTAAGTACTATAAATAACGCAAATAGAAAATACTGAAGCGATATATGAACCAACAGTTAAAATGTTACTTTATTGGCAGCTCATTCAAGCAAACAACTCTCGTCTAAACTGATTTCTTAAATGGTTCGAATCAACCAAGGGTTACTCGTCCTTACTACCACATCTTTTTGTCTTTTTTTTTTTTCAAACTGAAATACCTCTACTGTTATTACAAAGCGATACTCCGGCCTTCTAACAACCTGTAACGTGATGACACTGACGACTGTCATGCTAGCGCCACATGCCCTCAGTGACTTTCGCCGGATTCCAGATCATATCCGGCGGAACTGGATCCAATCAGAGGCTACACAGCAGCTACGGCATGTATCAATGGTGCTGGTATGTGTTCCCCCCCCCAGTATCACCCTTCCTTCGCCTCTCCCCACCAGCTCCCCCCCCCGCCCCCCACCCGTCGTCGAGTACACGCCTCGTTCGTTTCAACACTCGCCAGACAGGCACGCCTGGGTAATTGCACGAGGCAGGTCACTGTGGTAAACTTTTAACCCATAACCCCCTCCAAGGGTCTACTCATAAATATACCAAGCTAAATAACTGAACAGCACATACATAATTATTAATTTCGGACTTGAATACGACAATTTATGTAATCGCAGCCATCCGATCTCACTCCGAGCTACGTCATTCGTGCGTGTGTGGTGGGTGGGGTGAGAATGTCTCCCCAGTGACCATGTGATGAATATTTATTTACAGCGATCAAAAAAAAAAAAGTCATGGTTGTGCAACGAACTCTTTCATTACAAACATTTTACAGCAGGTGAAATATCACTCCCACTAAAATGCCGAATCCTCCGTGCCTTCCACTTTTATAATACTTTAGTACTTTGAACTTTCCTAAGCTGTAACTCAATTTTATAGCATCCCGCTCCACTCAAACCCCCCCTCTATCCCACCCCACCTCTAACATCCCCCCCAAATACGCCAGACATTTTTTACACTGTACAATTTTAAGTACTTGGATCGTGAAAGCAAATATCACACAACTAAAGGGGAATTTCTCAGCTTCGGTCCAGACTTGGTTTTACACATTTACGCTTATGGAATCAAGACCTAAACTTAGGTTAAGAACATCGACTTTCATGTTCGATGAAAATCCATATAATTAATAACATAAATAGCTTTTGTTTACAAAAATGAATACAAAGAAGAGCTGAAGTGTAAATGTCCACACTTCTCGGCATACTTTCCCCAACCTTCCTGCCCTATCTGCTCCACCCCGTCCTCCAACCACCCCGTCCCCGCTATCCCTAGATTCAATTTTGATAAATAACCGAACTCATAGTTAAAATAAAAGACATGCAAAAGCGAGACATGCGCCATTTCGCGTTGATTGGTAACTGTGGTTGCCATGGATTAATGTTTATGTGAATCGACTCTCATCATCAGGCGTTACAGGAGCACATTATGACAAGGACAAAACATTGTCATATCAGAAACGAGTCGAACAAACTTGTCCAACATATTGAAACTCAAAATGCTGAGAACAATATTCGCCTTTCTTTCTGCGTAAGGATTATAGTTAAATGTGAGTATGACCAAAGAGTAACCTCGGCTCAAATAAGAGCGGTCGTGTGAATATCCACAGCAGTGCAATGTACTTGCTAAAACCGGCGGGTAAACTGTCCACCAGCAGCTTGTGCACGTACAAGTCAACCCTCACCCCCACTCCCTTTCTCCTAGTCTGCTAGAGTCAACCACAGATGGCCGAGCTGTCCAAACAAATTTGAGCCCCCCCCCCCCCAAAAAAAAAAAAAAAAATTGTCTGTACTGGCAAGCTACTGCTCCAGTAACGAGACAAACGAGTGAACAAGTGAACGGAACGTTCGTTATCAGTTCAATGTCATAAACGTGACTTTTACTACACTGTTCCTTCATGCGAGCTATCAAGCGAACTCCGCTGACTCACGTAGCACACCTCTAGGGGCAAAATTGTTTACCAAACGGGCTAAAAACGTGTCGGGCATGCGCACTGACAAGAACACTGTTATGTCGGAATTCTTTACACTTTCTCTTTATATAAAGTAGTGACTGATTGACTAATTGATCACTCGGTTTAGTAACAAATTGTTTAATTATTTACGGGCGGTCGACCGCACACCCCACTCGAACAATCTAAAACACAAAAGAGCCGCTGTAAAGTATCTTGGACTTCCACCCCCTCGCCCCGCCCCCCCCCCCCCCCCGGGGTTAACGATTATTTTTATAACTGACAACAGCCAGCCGGTCCGCAAATCAGATTATGTTGGGTGACATCGTTTCATTTCGTAATGTCTTTCTATATGAAATAAGACCGATTTTACACTTCATAAAATGGTTCGGGACTGACCGAGGATGCCCGAATCACAAGCATTCAAGTTACCAAGTGCACAGACTGACGGCAGTACACAGACCGACCGAAGTACACATATTGACTGAAATGCACATACCGACCGAAGTACATAGACCGACTGAAGTACACAGACTGACGGCAGTACACAGACCGAAGTACACAGACAGACCGAAGTACACAGATTGACTGAAGTACACAGACTGACGGCAGTACACAGACAGACCGAAGTACACAGACTGACGGCAGTACACAGACTGACCGAAGTACACAGACTGACGGCAGTACACAGACAGACCGAAGTACACAGACCGACCGAAGTACACAGACAGACCGAAGTACACAGACTGACCGAAGTACACAGACTGACCGAAGTACACAGACTGACCGAGGTACACAGACTGACCGAAGTACACAGACTGACCGAAGTACACAGACTGACCGAAGTACCAGGACACAGACCGAAGTACACATTAACCATAATGAAACCACACCGGCAAAGGCAACGCATTGAAACCGCCGAGATACGTTACAGGCTGTAGGCGCGAACTAGTGATGCTTCTCAACACAAGACCTCCGCGTGTCACGTGATATGATGCCCCCCACCTCCCCCTCCCCCCCCCCCCCCCCCCGCACTGTCCGGGGATCACCTCAACACGTATGCTTCTTCACAAATTCAAAGACTCCGCATTCCATTACAACCTTGACTATATTCTTAAATACAGCAAATCTGACGTCATCCACACCGGAGACAAATACAATTTCACAAGAAACCATCGCTTAAATATATAACAACAAATCCGGAATTTTAGAAGGGAGGGCGTGTTAGAATAGTCTAGGTCAAAGCAAAACAAACAACGAGCAAGGCGGGGCCACAGGTGTCACGTGGGGCCGAGGAGGCGGGGCTTTGCTCTGCACAGGTGCGTTGTCATGGCCACGATTGGTTGTGTGGCATGGCGGCCTCGTGCTGCTCCATCTGCCCAGTGAGGGGTACCGACGTCGCCTTGTGTATGGAATCCACTGCATACAACAAGAGATTATCTCAGATAAGTACATTATCCATCGTATGGTACATTCATGTATATTAGCACGGTGCTATATCAATAGTAGAGCAGCCAGTGCACACTAACATCAATGTGCCTGAACATGTCAAATACTTTTATTAGCCAGCCATTGCCGTTTTGCTTTTACTTTTGCTCTAGGAAACCCCCCCCCCCCCCCTCCTTCATCCTTTTTCGTTTCTTTCGAAAATTATCATGCTAACAAAATCACACACTACATACACATACACAGAAAGTACAAAAACAAAATGTTTCCCCTCGATGGGGAACCATATTCATATTTTTCCCCTGTGTGCCAACATCTGGAGACATGCCAATTTTAAAGAGTACATTGAAAACATTCAGCATAAGAAACCATATTTAACTTGACTACGTCTCGAGGAGTACGTCTATCCCCCCGTGGGGGATATGGTTTGTGTAAGGCTGTTGCGTGTTGACTACGCAAAATTTACAAGTGGAAGGATATAGGTAGACGTAGTGTCTAACATTTAGGCGAATCAATCCATTAACCAGTAAGTACAGCGCCGATTTTGAAAAAATACGCCATTTTGTCAAGTCCCATCCGAAAAATTTCCCTGGGACTGCGAAAGGTCCCAGGGAACCCGTGTGCAGAATTTGAAACGAATCTGTCTATTAATGTGGCCTGTAGACGCGTGAGACTGCCGTATATACGCTAAGTCCAGTTCCGATTTACAAAAGTCCGCCATTTTGTCAATTTGAGCCCGATCCGGAAAATTCTTGGTCACTGCACTGCGGAAGGGTCCAGAGAAGCCGTGTACAAAATTTGAAACGAATCCATGTATTAATGTGGCCTGTAGGCACGTGAGACTGAAGCGTGACAGACCGACAGACAGACTGACGGACGGACAGACAGACCGAAAAGTTCAAAACTATATCCCTCCGTATCACGGGGGATAATTATATAATTGCATGTTTTGGCATGATTGTTATTGGTGTGGACGGAATGACGTATGCGTCGTTACGGAGAAAATGTATGTATCTGTTCCGATGCGCAAATTGTCCGCCTACCATATGTACAAACAGCCCCTACCCCCCTCCCCTTTCCCCACAACCTCCAACCGCCATATTCATACTCTACTCACCAAAACGAACACTTACAGTTAAGACAAAAGACAAAAATGGGCGCGTGAGTGAGTGAGTAGGCAGATGGATGAGTGAATGAATGAGTGGGTAAATCAGCGAGTGGCTGGGCGACTTAATACGAGTGGGTAAGTGAATGGCTGAGAGGTTGGCTGAATACGTAATCGGGCGAGTGAGTGAGTGAGTGACTCAGTCGGTCAGTGACTAGCTGAGTGCGCAGATCCCGTGGAGGTAGTCTGCTGGCGGTACTTGGTCAGTGCTTGCTAGCGCTCTTGGTCATGGATGAGTGAGTAAGTGAGTGAATGAGCCGTATCCATGGTGTGCTTCTCCTAGTGATATCTGGTAAGTGCCTACTTGCGTTCCTCCTAGTCATGGTTGAGTGGGTGAGTGAGTGAGTGAGTGAGTGAGTGAGTGAGATGTACCCTTTGTGTGTCTCTCCTGGGATGCTTGGCCAGTACCTGCTAGTGCTTCAGTCATCGAAGAGTGAGTGGAGGAGGGGGGGGGGTGAGTGAGTGAGTACTTGAGTGAGTAAGGCGTACCCGTCGTGTGCTTTTCCTGTCGGTACTTGGTCAGTGCCTGTTCGCGCTCCTCTTGGTCAAAGAACCACACCGTGATGGCGTACCTGGCAATACAACAGCACCAGCATAAGCTTAATAACGTCAGCTGGCAGCCTGGTCCTTGGACGTCGGATCCACTCACGGCCACACTTGCTGTTCAAGCACGTGGGAGTGCAAACGAGGTTTATTTTCAGTAGCCTGGTCACGTGAACACAAGACCCCATTCTATTGGATGAAAGGGAGAACGTGAAGTCTTGCATCCAAACGGGACTTTCGCCAGCTAAAATTAGTAGTTTTCCTTTAACTGCTTATTTTTAGACAAAGTGGTTTTTCATCAAATTTTGTTTTTAGTCAGCCTAGAAGTGTTTTCCTATGAACAAGCCACACAGGACTTCTTCAAAAGTGCACGACAGACTGACACATTTCTTGCATTTATGTGCGACACAATAATTCTGGGAAAAATAATAATAAATGAACAAATAATAGCAAAAAAAAAAAAAAAAAAAAAAAAAAAAAAACTGAGGGAAGATTCATCACCGTTCCTTTCATCTTTTTTTCTTCACTAAATTGTTGTGCATATTATGTCCTCGTTTTATGAGCACAGACGTCTAAGGACATTGGTACAGCTTTGTAGAGCGGCGTCATATGATATTTCGAGTTAATGAACACGTGCTTACAAAAGGTGTATATGTGAATGAGAGGTGGGCCAGGCCTGGAGGGTTTTAGGACACTTCGGCCCCTTTGCCAGTTCGGCCCTGCCATTTTGCCACGTCTTTGACACTTTTTTGGGACAGTTCGAACATGCTTATTTTTCAACTTATAAGTCACACCGTATCATAAAAATCATCGATCCTTATTTCTGCTTTTTACCAACTGATTAAAATAAGTTGGTCACATTTTATTGCAAATTTAAGTTTAAAACTATTTGCAATTACAGCCTAAAATAATGGCATGCGATATACATAAATATTACCGCTGGATCCATGCAAGAAACTTTGAACCCAATATATGATTTTGATCCAAAATTAAGAGGTCGATTTTCTTTCATAATCAACCCCCACCCACCCTCAACCGGACAATTTTTTTTTAACAAATCTTGTAAAAAAAAAAAAATTAAACAAACAAACAGACACAACTGAAATAAAAGACCAAAAAAAGATGTCTTAAATTTTAAAAATTATTATTATTTTTTTTGGCTTGTTTGTTCGTTTCACAGTAAATGCGTTCCTTTCTCACACTTTTTCTTTTTTTTTCAAAGTCCTCTATGTATACAAAGTGAAACTGTCAGAAAAAAATTACGCAATGAAAAAGACACTTTGATATGAGCTTTACTGGCGTAAGGAACGTGGGTGTTGACGACTTACGTTACCTTGTCCTGTAGGCAGGCTGTACTTCATGCGGGTTTCGCCTGTCAGACCAGAAGAAAAGCAACCGATCAAACTTGGGCTCAATATCGGCAACTTGGTTGAACATGGTAGGGTAGATTCGCAAGAGCCCACCCTCTCTCTGCAACACCAACACACAAAAACACATGGTGTAATATATTTCTGTACAGGTTGCTGGTGAATCTTCCAATTTAATAAGTGAAACACATTTAAACCCTTTATTATCACAGAATTCATTGCAGCCAGATTTGGTCATACTTTAGGTTTTCGGACCCTTGTTTACAGTCTTCGTTGTCTTGTTCCTTCCAATGGCCTTCTCTCCCTCCCATCCTCCGAACACACGGTCATGGTAGGGGTTGCGGGGCGGGGGGTGGGAAGGGGTGCACACCTAGGTTCCTTTCATGCATTTTCGCATGTAGAAAATTCCCAGGGGCCACTTCGTTTTGATCAACAAGCTGTAAATGAATTGTCTGCGCAATAGCCCTCACCAATACCGGTCCGCCATAAAAAAAATGCAGACTGACAAAAAAAGGTTGCCAGCCACACGTTGAACAATCTCCCGTTAGCTCTCATTGAATCAATGAGTTAGCCACACGTACGTGCAGCGAGTCACGTTCAAATCTTCACCAGGAATGATAGAACAAGATAAATCGGGTCAAACACTGTCAATATATTCTATCTCAAGTAAGATTCACCAGCAAGAAAAAAAAATTGTTCACAGACATTTTAGTCATAATTAAAATAGGGCATTTTTCTAAACCAGGTCGTCTACAGTTTACTTATTCACACGTGTTCGAAAAATTAAAATAAAAGTTTCAGCGGTCCTTTGAAAGAAATGCCTCTCCATGTTCCTTTAAAAATTGTTCAAATCACTTCATTTTTTTTTCAGTCAAGAGATGCGAGGAGAGGGGTGGGGGTTGGGGGTTGAGTTGCTCTGTGGTAGTGCGCTGTGAAGTCATGCCATGGATTCGAATCCGGCTCGCGGGTGGATGACGGGGGAGGGGGGCAGGATGTGGTACATGTGCGTTCTCACACCCACTAATGGACCAGCAATGGGTCCATTTCCAGACTTTCGGACTTTCTTTCAAAGAAAAAAAAAACGAGTTATAAGTCAATGCGATTTCTGATTAAATACCACTTCTGCAAAGACACCCATGCCCTCTACCGTACGGTTTCACGATGCCAACCATCGAATCAAACAAGAATACAGTGCGTATTCCATATATGGCCTCCACCCCCCCCCCCCCACCACTGAAAAGTTTGGCCCACAAATAATATCAATGCGAAAATAAAAGTCGTCAGCACGCAAAAACAGACAATTCATTTTTATTGTTTAAGTCTGCATTAATAAAGAATTGATATGGACTTAAGAAAACACACTTAGACACGTCCTCGCAAAAAAACAGACGCACAGGTTTACAAGGATTTTGCGTCTACTAATTGCCTACAAACCTGCTGCTATCATTAACCTGTGTTATACGAGGGCGTTATAACAGATGAGTCCCTGCACTCCACTTGTCATCCAGTTAACAATCGCGGAAAGCCATATTTTTCAGCGAAACTGCGCAGAAAAGAATACGTTATTCCAGACCTACGAATGTGCAAACCCAGTCAACGAAATAGTCGAACAAACAAAGGGGACAACCGTAAAAGCTAGTAATATGTTTTGTGTCATCATCTGGTGGGGCTTAAACAACACATCCTGCTTCCAGAAGAGGCTATTTTTGGACCAGGAAACTATATTTTAGGTGCTGTATTTCGTGCCTGCTTTCTGCGTAGAATTGAACAAAATGTGTTGAAACACTTGTAAGGACCAGCAGTTCCACAAATAAGCGTAGCAAGAAAAGAAAATGCACTCAGGCAGACTTAATTAGGAAATGGCACTCTTTTGTTAGGCAGCTGTATCCAGTACTTTAACCCGAAAATAAGTGTCCCTTCAAAATAACACCCTTCCCAAAAACAAGATGCCGATTCCTTTCCCGTAAAGGAATTCATGATCAGTTATTAAAAAAAAACACAAGCGACACTGCTCAACTGCAGTATGTGGATATATATGTGTGTTACAAGTGTATGATATTTCAGTGCTCCGCACCAAATAGTGTTAGTCAGACGGAACTACTTTAATCTGTCATTTTTATCAGTTTTAGAAGAAGTCTTTTTTTACCGGTGAATTGTTTCTCCCCGACCAAGAGGTGGCACACAGTGTTGCACGTCAGGATGCGTGTATGTTAGTCTGCTGTGAAAAAAAATATTGCGTGCAGGATATCTCGACAACGAAAAGTCGGATCCACTTCAAACTTTGTATGGTTATTCCTTGGGTCTGTCGGACGGCTCTATCAATTTTTGACGCATGCGGCGGAATTAAAAAGTCATAAGACGTCATTACGTAAAAATCTGGCATGACATATTTTTCGAACGAAGTTTTCATTATGAATTCTAATTATAGTTATAGAAAAGGAATTTTTTTATTGTGTAAAAGGAAAAATGGGAACTGGCTTCTACAGAACCATGGATTTGGTCCGGGAGAGATATCTTTTTGTTCACAAAAACAAGACATTAAATAGGTCACAAGCGAAAGTATACGATATATCCCTATTCAACGATTTTGTGTGCACTGACCGTTCTAGTTTATTTTTATTTTCAGTGAGTATACAGTACAAGAGCACGCGTCATTTGGCTATTTTTGATTTATAGCTATTTCTAAAGTAATCCTAGGGCACATATCAAAAGCACATGCAAAAATATTCACTTCATTATATTGGAGGAACTGAGGACCGGTAGCTTTCGAGACGAACCCCAGGTCAAGGCTCTCCTTGGTAGGGAAATAATAAGATATTTGTACAGATAAGATCGGAGGCTGTATCTGGGTTAATTGTAAACAGTGGCTAATTGCATACCAGTTGAAACTCCCTCGCCGTTTTTTGTCTTTAAAGTATACCAGATAATCGCGCACACCGTTAATTCTTTGCTTTTATAGCATGGGCTATTCAAGTAACCGGTTTCGCTTATGTATCAATGTTCGCGGACTAGAAATTGAGTACTTGAGATTTTGTTGAGTAACCTCTAGTTTTCTGTAAACATGGGTGTGATCTTGTTTTATTCAATGTCAGCTGGTCTCGACCATTTACCTGAGCGGCACCTAAGTCGACAGCTCCAGGGTTGTTCAAACCAGCAGAAAAATGACAGATCAGCCCAAAAGCCGGGAATGACCATGAGAAAAAGATGGAACCCATGGTTGCAGTTAGTCAGTGAAGAGATTTATACCACTTCTCTCATGCTTACAAAGCTGGGACTTCCTGGAGGATTGGTCTGAATCGTACTGCATGCCCACCACCCTCCCTACTCCCCCCCCCCCCCACCACCTCCACGAAACCCTCTCAGACCAATCCACTAGTCTCAACAAACCTCTGAGGGAGCATTTTACATTTGCCGTCATGAGCCACAATTGGCAGTGCTTCTGGCCATTGAATTTCGCCTTTTCAGTAGCTTCAAAATGCTCTCCGACGCCCCCCCCCCTCCCCCCCTCCGCAACGACTAAGTATTTAGATGGGAAGGAAGTGGACTACAATACCCAATGAGTCAGGTTCATTTTCCTTCAGAGCACTTAATTTGCAGTAGCCACTCAAGCCTTCCAGTGGTGCAGTGTTCAACACATTCAGTCGTTTTTCTTTCGCCGGTACACAAAGTTCACCGGGCTACGTGACAGTAAGCTCGTACAGCCCTCACTGAGTTCCGCCAGAGGGAGCGAAACTACGCATGTGTCAGTGTCTCCGTAACCCAGACAAAAATGCACTCCAAAAGCAATCACTCTTCTCGTACGCACGACACACGTACAACATGCTGATTTATTTGTTTCTATGTATAAACTTCAAGATAATCACGTGACTTTCTTGAACATAACTCTTCCGCCTACACTGCATGCGATAGCCGACAGTAGAAGGATTATCACACACCTGCCGCATCACTGCTTGTTGTTCAGGCTTACTGTTCAGGGCATTTAGAACAACCTTAAATCTATTTATGAGTTTTAATTTTTAATGTGTAAGTTTTTACATTCCAATAATTTTTATTTAACCAATTCAAGTAATAACACAACTTCATAAATTTACCAAAAGAAGTGCCCTGGCAACCCCCGCCCCCTATTCCACACACACACGCAAGCTTGATAAAACAGCTCTCGAAATGCGAAAAGCTTCTGAGTGAAAAATACAGTGCGCAATTAGAAATTAACGATTTGTATGGAATGCCGTTTTCACATTTATTAAGGAATTATTGATAGCGAGAATTAATTTTTGATCTCAATAAATCCATATTTTGATATCAATAATTAATTTTTGCTATCTGTAATTGTATTTTTGATATGTCTAAATGTATTCTTGATCTCAAAAAATAATTTTTGATATCAATAAATATTTAGAGATATTAAGAAATATTTATTGATATCAAAAATGATTTAATGATATCTAAAATTGATTTTTTGAGATCAAAAATTTAATTCTTGATAGCAAAAATGAAATATATGAGAGCAAAATATTAATTTTGATCTCAATAATTCATTTTCTTTATACTGATATCAAGAATTTATTTCAGATATCATTATTTCAGACTGATACTTTTTTTAATTTGTATTTTGAAATCTGCAAACGATTTTTTGATCTCAAAAATTGATTTTTGATATCAAAATATCAGTCTATTTTTTTAATAAAAAATTCAGAAACACACATCTGTAAATAAATAATGACTGTCCTTGTATACAGAATCTTTATTTTAATTTTTTTACTGTACAAAAAAGAAGCAATTCTTGAGATCAAAAATTGTGTTGTTATTATTGATCTCAACAATTCAAATTTTCATCTCCAAAATCTAACTGACGATTCGTTACATTTTATGTAAATGTATGTCTCCCTTAAGATTTTTTAAGTTTGTAAAATTGATTTTTTGATCTCAAAAATAAATGTTTTGCCATCTAAAATTCAATTATTGATAGCAAAATATAAATTAATGCGATCTATATTGATTTATAAATATCTCTGAATATATTTTGATATCAAAAATAAACATTAAATGTTAAAACGGCATTCCATAGATTTTAATCTGCGGGATCGTATTAACTAAAATTTATATATGCATGTCTCTCATCCATTCCATTTACATGTACCACAAAATGAGCAACTTGCACATAAAAACTGTCTCTTTTTCAGGGTAAGGTGGACAACATGAACCCTTCGAAATCAGAAAAGAGTTGCAAGACTATTTGGCACATTGCCGATACTGGGGAAGCGATCATTGTTTGCGACCGAAGGGTGAAAGATGCTCGTAAATAACAATTTCACTGCTGTCATGTAATTAGTGGTTTGGCATTCTACCCCGTTAGTATCATAACGCGTTTATATTTCAATGATTCTACTATCAATTACCTGCATGATAAATTCTAAAATAAGCTTATAAGATTAAGCTTACAACTAGACAGAATTCCGCTACACAGCGGAATTGGCCCACTTGCAGAAACCACTTAAGAAAATATTTGTATTAAATTATAAACAGAAAGCTCAAAGTCACGCAGTACCCCTTCCTTATCGTCGTTTTGGCCCAACGGGTTCAAACTGAACCCAAAATCCTTCTATCTCTAATCGTTTTCGAGATAATAGTCAACTTCCAGTTTTTGACCACGACCCAGAAGTTCAAGATCATCGAGATACCGCTTATATGACGTTGTTCAGGCCCAAAGGGTCGAACAAGAGCTCAAAATCGCCCTATCTCTAGCCTACATGTAAAAAAGTTAATAAACTTCTTTAGTGAAAAAAATCAAATTTGTTCACGAGCTGACCAACGCTGTTTGCAAGTTGACCAATTAATTTGTCTACGAGTAGACCAATCCGTCTGCGAGTTGACCATAAACCCGAAAGGGTTGAAAATGAGCTCAAAATAGCTCTATCTCTAACCCATTTGCAAGATAATAGTCAACTTCGGGTTTTTGACATTGACCGTGACTCAGAAGGTCAATGTCACCGAGGTACCTCTTACGCAACGTTGTTCAAGCCCAAAAGACTAAAATGAGCTCAAAATCTCTATCTCTAACCGTTTTCAAGATAAGTCTGCTCATCGTTAACGGAACATGCGGTCACGTGACCTTTGACCTTTACCCTCAAGGTCAAAATTTAGGATGGAGCCTACACCCCTACGGAGTACGTTTTATATATTCAAACTGGTCCTTGAGCACTTTTTATGGCCACTTTTCGTGATTGATAAGTGTTTTGACCTCAAATTGACTCTGACCTTTGAGGTCAAGGTCAAAAGCATTTATGGTTTCAAATAGACCTGCTGATTGTCTGTAAATGTGGCAAATATAAAGCTCCTCTGACTCAAATCCCAGCTGGAGTTTTCTGGAAACCATTTTGCGGAAAAATTAACTTTGACCTTAACTTGAATATGACCTTGACCGCTGAGGTAAAAAAATGTGGATTCACCGAGATCTCGTAACCCCCTACAAGTGTGCCAAATTTCATCTCTCTGTGTTCAAAACTGTAGGAGGAGTTTTCTGGAAACCATTCAAAGGGGAAAAAGAGAAGAAAAAAAAAACGAAAAACAAGTGCAGAAACTTCCAGAAAAACTACAAACTTATACCCAGTTGCAAACGAAGCTTGCAAGTGGAAACTAAAGAAATTAGTAAACAAAAATCAGCGTAACAGGTTAACAACCTGGCTGGCAACTTCTTGACTTAGTTGATCGTTTGCCGTCTAAATAATTTGCTGGAATATCACCTTGTCATAGGGTTAAAGAGTACCTATTTTTCTCTTTCTTTCTGTTATTTAGAGCGCATTATTTCGCAAACAACACTGGGGGTTAAGTTTGTAGCTATTCCTAAAGTTTATTCTTTTTTTCTGCCTATTTTCGTTTGGATGGTTTCCAGACCATTTCATGTACGAAGGTGGAATTTGATACACGTACAGAGGGTGATAATGTCAAACTGAGATCTTTTTAGTTTTTTTTTATCTCAAAAGGGTTTACAGAAAACTGTTCCCAGACCGCTTGACATACGACGATGAAGTTTAGCACAGGTATAGTGGGAGCTAAGATCTCGCTGGCACCGGAATCTTTTTCCTTGACCTTGAATATCAAGGTCAAATTGAGGTCAAAACATTTTAGCACCCCTTTTTATCATGGCTAGAACTAGGGCCCTACTTCCTGTTCGAACGCACATACAGTCTGAGTAGAGAGCAACAAAGCAACCTGAATCCTGACCTTGAGGGTCAAGGCCAAAGGTCAAGTGACCTCTGTATCGCATGAACTGTTACAAATAGGACGAATTATTTTGAAAACGGTTAGAGAATTTGAGCTCATTTTCGACCTTTGCGCCTAAAAGGCGTTACATAAGAGCACCCTCGCTGACCTTGACCTTCTCCTGTTGAGATCATGTTCCAGGGAAGGAGGACTGCTAACCCAAAAAGTCCATGCGAAAAGATCTGTTTTCTACTTGCAAACAACATTTACAAATGGGTATGCTTTGCTAGACATTACGGCAATTTATTCCTTTATTGTTCTATTCAGCTTTTTTCGCTCCGAACATTTTTCACAAAACTCATTCTAGGCTATTTGATGTATTAAGATGACATTTGGCAAACAGACAGAGGATGATGAGACACCGAGAAATCCGTAAAGGTCAAACTGAGGTCAAAGTATTTTATAGTTCAAATGGTTTCACAGCGTTCGCGCTGGAATTCCAGAAAACCGCGTCACTCATAATTGTGTGACGCGGTGGGATCTAAAAAACCGCGTCACAGGCTCACCACCAAGCATTTTTCAATACAAAGTACTGGTGCCTTTTGAAACACCTACCCCCACCCTCCTCCACCTCCTTCATGCACAAATAAGCTGTAGTAACATTTATTTAGATTATAGTAACGGCTTCTCTAAATAACAACTAGAGCAGTGTGCATAGCCCACATATTCCCCACAGGTCCCCATCAGTTAAACATGGCCATCAATAGTCAATCAAGAGCTGAAATTTTTCAAGTCCAGCTGGTCCATTTTCCTTGGAAGAAGCTGGCCCATTTACAATACCGATCTGTGTTTGTTCCCACACAAGCTACATACGAAGTTTCATTAAAATCCTTGCAGCAGTTTTTAAGTTATCGTGTTAGCAAGCTCTTGATGACAGAACGACCACCGGACCGACACGCGATCGATCGCATATATTCCCTGCGGGGAATAAAATACAAGACTACAAACGAGTTTCCATTGACACACAAAATGCAGTGTAATTCTTGACCAGGTCGATTAAAAATTCAAGTCTGTTTACTCAAAACAATCCTCTTACAGTTCTAAGCAAATAGAAAAAAAAAATTCTATGGTCAGTTCTAAGTAAAGTAACAAATTATTGAAACTTAGCTGGCATTATGACTTTAAAAAAATTGTTTTTTTTTTGTTTTTGTTTTTTTTTTTTGTTTTTTTTTTTGAGATCGTAAGAGGGCAGAGAAATCGAGGGCAAGAAATATATGTATAAAAAAACTATTAACAGAATTCCAAAAGTGATGGAACATGATCAATCAAAATTGTCTTAAAAACTCCATTACGCGAAGTTAACTGCATAAAGTTTTTGAACTTTCAGCTCAAAAACTTGAAGTTTATTTTTCGCGATTTGGGACTTCCCGAAAATTTCTACCTGCATCTTTAAAATCAAAAGTTTCCAAGTCTGGCCCGTTCATAGAAATCCGTAAAATTTGATCAAGTCTTTTATCACCTAGATGGTTCATGTTCTTGGTTTTAATAAGGGTTTGGTCAACTCGACGACAAACTTACTGGGCGACAGGTCAACCCGGCGACACTTTGGTTAACTCGGCGACAGATTTTTGGTCAGGTCGGCGACACGTGAAAGTCAAGTCGGCGACACATAGAGTTAACTCGGCGACACATACATATCAGTCTTGAAATTTGCAAATTGTTTCAAGGACAATACAACTGAAGTAACAACATTCATATTCTGATTGTACATGTTATCTTATTACAGGGATGGCGCAACATCGATCTCGATTGCAATTATGTCATATTGAAAATAATTTAATAGCTAAAATTGATTATAGGGAGGGTATACCATTGATCTGGATTGCAATTATATTATATTGCAATCGATTTATAGGCTTAAACTAATTACAGGGAGGGCGCATCATTGATCTGTATTGCAATCCAGGATTCATCATGTGTTAAAGTAGCTTCGCATTCGTTTCTAAATATAAATCAAAATGGAATTCATTGAATTCATACGAGGTGCTCCAATGCTATTGTATGAGGGTCATGTTTATGTTAAACACTATAAGTGTAAATTTGTTGCTGAAAAAATTGTCGAAAATAACAATAAACAATGATTAAAATGTGCATTTTGTTTTTGTTCTTAAAAAATGAAAAAAAAAAAAACTTTCCACCGGACAGAGGGACAATCGCTAATTTCAAGACATATTTCTTTTCAAATACATACATTAACACCAAAAGCTTGGAATTTTCTGTCATACTTTTATGTGTCGCCGAGTTGACTCCATGTGTCGCCGACTTGACTTTCACGTGACCATAAGCCTTTTAATAATATTTTACGCGCTGACACTTCGCTCGCAAGTAGCAGAGTTCATTGCATCGAGCAGAAAATATTCCATAAGGATAGCAAAGTTCGGGTGGTCCGTACGATATGTGGTCAGGAGCTCCTGTGCAAAATCTGTCAGATTTTGCTGTGGTGCTGTGCGCGCAAAAACTTTAAATTCCTTAAAGTCATTTATACACTCCAAAAAAGACGAAGGACTAATTTTTGTTGAACATTTTTCACATATAAGTTTTTTCTATAGTGTGACGCGGTGGTCTCCAAAAATCCGCGTCATTGTGACGCAATGGGTTTTGAAAAGCCGCGTCACAAGCCCCAAAAAGTGCTAAAACCCGCGTAAAAACGCCGTCATCGCGAACGCTGGTTTCAAAAATATCCTACAAGATTTGATCTTGGAAGATGATATTTGGCACAGGTATAGAGGGGAATGGAACTCCGAGAAATCCGCAGGTGTTTTTACCGTGATCTTCAAGGTCAAACTGAGGTCAAAATACTTTTCAAAATCGCTATTTATCACGGAAAATCGGCTGATATAGCGCTCAAACCCTTGTTCGAACACGTATACGGTTCTAGCAAGGAGTAACCTCGCGATCTGAATCTTGACATTCACAGTCAAGGTCAAAGATCACGTGACCCTTGTATCTCGAAACGGTTGGAGAAAGGATGGTCATTATTTCGAAAAGAGTTAGAGAGATAGCGAGTTGGGGCTTATGTTCGACCCTTTTGGCCTAAAAGAAGTTATGTAAGCCGTACCTCGGTGGTCTTGATCTCCTCGTAGTGGTCAAGGTCAAAACCAGAAAGTTGACTAATATATCTAAGACGGTTAGAGATAGATCGATTTTGAGATTATTTTAACCTTTCAGCCCAAAAGACGTCATATAAAGTACTTCGGAGACCTTGACCCCCTCGGTCACGGTCATTGCCAAAAATTGGAAGTTGACGATTGTCTCAAAAGCCGTTAGAGCACTTTTGAGCTTATTTTCGACCCTTTGGGCCTAAGAGACGCTATGTAAGGGTTTCCTTGGTGACAATACCAACTTAACCACGGTCAGTCCGACTATTATCTCAAAATCATTTTTGGCCTAAAATACGTTACTCAAAAAATACCTTCCCGACTGTTGATCTCCTCGGTCACTATTTTTTCTTGTGTGTGTGTTTTTTTTTTTTTTGCAAGTTGGTCATTCTAGTCAATCGGCTATCTAGCGGAATTTGGTCTAGTTTACTTCGGTTTTTGTTTGAAAACCTCAAAAACACAAAAAGATGGCACCTGTACATCCCAGCCCTTATTGAGGTAGTAGATACAAGTAACGCAGCGACCGTCGCCCTTGGGATTGTCCACGTGTTTCATGTAGTACGTGCCTCGACCCGGATAACACGCCACCATCGCCTATAAAAATATCAACAAATAAGCATCAGGCTATCTCAATTGTGACGTCACTGGGCGCGTAGGTATGAATTGTGTATAGTTTCAGTGCATCTTTTGCTTACCAAAGACATGGTGTAAAATTTGATAATTTTAGTTTTCACACTCGCCTCTTTATTTTAACATTCAAAGGTCAGGAAAAGTCGCATTTCAGACCAGTGCACATATATATTCAACTTGTGTCGATGCGTAATTCTTTTTTCGGATCAGTGCGCATTTTTACTTAACTTGCGTTGATGGGTAGTGCTTATTTTGGACTAATGCACATGTTCATTTAACTTCCGTCGATGCGCGGTTCGCATTTTGGACAGGGCTGGTAAAAATTTCAAAATTTTTAAAAATTTCATGAAATTTGAAAATTTTGAAATATTTCAGAAATATTGAAATTTTTGAAATCTTTCAAAGCACATTAGAAAAAATACACAGTTCCAGGCTATGCGTTATATCTGTCCGTTTAATTTGACAAATACCACCGTCAAAAATGCATAGACAGATAAAATGACAGAATCGCATACGGTTAAACGCATAAATCTGTTGATGGCATAAAATTATGTATTTTTAACCGGATAATTGCATACCGCTTTATCGTAAAACCGGACAAATGCAAAGCTTTTTCTCGTTTAGATGGAAAACACTTCTTAATTGCAGAATTAAGGGTGACTATTCAAACAGTGCTAAACTTGAAGCAAACTCGGGCGTGAGTTGCCCCCTGTTTGTTTAGCTAACATACTGTCTGCTATATTTTTGACCTATTGTGTACATATCCGACCTCTTTCCAATTTGCCGTTAACAGTGAGCCCCCCTTTCAGCAGTTACTTAAAACCTCCTGCCTCTCTCCCCACCCCTTAGAAACACCCGCTCAGATACCCGGAGTAGATGTGTCAACGATGCTATAGGCCAGCAACTGCTAGCTTTGTTACTCAAAAGTCATAAGTCATAAGGATTTCTATGGCTGTATTGTTTACTGGTAGCGTTATGCCAACGCAGTGTGTTAACTGACAACTTAAGATGAATGTCCGTGGATAGGTATCCGTCAGTATTTGGTATTCGTGATGTCTTATTTAAAAATTTCAAAACATGTGAAATTTTAGAAATTTTTACAGTGAAATATTTCCTGAAATATTTCATGAAATATTTCACTCGAAATATTTCATACCTGCCCTGATTCTGGACCACTGCGCATGTTTATGCAACTTGCGTCGAAGCGCGGTTGTTATTTCGGACCACTGCGTAAGTTAATTTAACCTGCGTTGGTGCTTATTATGGAAGTGCCCATGTTTATTTAAAAAATCCCTCAAAAATCAGCAATTTCCAAATCGAGTAAAAAAGCACAAGCCGTATGCCCACCCAGAGATGCCTCATACCAAAAATAAATGAAATCGGATGAAAACTGTAGAATGAAATACATTTTGAAGTTTTTTCTTCAAAAATTCCCTAAAAATGCAACAACTGTCCTATCAACTAAAAAAAAAACCATGAGCCATATGCACGACCCCTTAGGTGTGCCTCGTAGCAAAAATACATGACACTGGATGAAAAATGTAGGAGGAAATACATTTCTAAAAAATTTTCTTCAAGAATTTCCAAAAAATTAAAGAATCGACAAACAAAGCACAAGCCGTATGCACGACCCCCAGGGATGCCTGATACCAAAAATAAACTGGAGCAGTGTGCATAGCCCACATATTTCCCACAGGCTTTCCATCGGTTAAACACGGCCATCAATAGTCAATCGAGAGCTGAAGTCCAGTGCATTTTCCTTGTGACTCAAAAATGGGTCACAATTTTTGGCATGTAATATTGAGCACCTCTATGGAATTTTGACCCCTTCCCCCTGAAATTTTTAAGTTTTTCAATTATTATCGTTAATTGCACATCACTCCGTGCAGTAATGTGAATCCATTGAATCAAAGAGAACCGGAACGATTGTTTTATGTATTATACGCACGCATTGAAATTGCAATTGTTACATCTTCAATTAGGCCCATGTGAATCCTTTAAATCAAAGGGAACGGGAACAGTTCTTTTATCCATTATACTATATAGCAGGGCTGGTAAAAATTTCGAAATTTTTAAAAATTTCATGAAATTTGACATTTTTGAAACATTTCATAAGTATTGAAATTTTTGAAATCTTTCAAAGCACATTAGAAAACATACACATTTCCAGGCTATGCGTAATATCTGTTCGTTTAATTTAACAAATACCACCGTCAAAAACGTATAGACAGATATAATGACTGAATCGCATACTGGTTAAACGTATAAATCGGTTGATTGCATAAAATTATGTATTTTTAACCGGATAATTGCATACCGCTTTATCGTAAAACCGGATGAAGGCATAGCTTTTCTTGTTTAAATGGGAAACACCGCTTAATTGCAGAATTAGGGGTGACTATTCAAACAGTGCTAAATTTGAAGCAAGCTCGCTTCACGGGCGCGAGTTGCTCCCTGTTTGTTTAGCTAACATTGTTTGTCTGCTACATTTTTGACCTATTGTGTACATATCCGACCTCTTTCCCCTGTGCCGTTAACGGTGCTATAGGCCAGCAACTGCTAGCTTTGTTACTCAAAAGTCATACTTTACGCAGGATTTCTATGGCAGGATTGTTTACTGGCCGAGTTATGCCATCGCAGTTTGCTAACTGACAACTTAAGATGAATGTCCGTTGATCGGTGTCCGTCAGTGTTTGGTATCCTTGATGTCCAACTTACTCTTATTTAAAAATTTCAAAACATGTGAAATTTTTGAAATATTTATAGTAAAATATTTCATGAAATATTTCGAATGAAATATTTCAAACCAGCCCTGCTATATAGCCAGAGTAGAACACGTCGCATTAAAATTGCAATTACTATGTTTTTAACTGGGCCCGTGAGAATCCTTTGAATCAAAGACTTCTATACATCTTTCATGCAGTGTGCTTTTATACCCAGAATCGATCATGCTGCAATTGCAATTTATATGTAATGCTTCGAATTGCAATTACTTATTCAATACTCAAGGAAATTATAATCTTGATTGGCTTTCATTAGTTTTCGAATTGCAATTATTTACTCAATACCCAAGGAAATGAATTTTGACTGGTTTTCAAGTCTTGATTACATTTTTATTGGCCCGTGTATGATCAGTAATGATTCGTTTTGCCCTATATAAGGCAGTCCGATTGCTGGTTTTAGCATCTGAAAATTATTATTGACAAGTAATTCAAAGTCACTAATAATCAATCAAAGGCATTACTATGAAAGTGGTGTGTTTGTGTTAAAATGGATAAATCTGAGATTCAGGATATAGCCAGTTTCATTGGTTCCAGTGACAGCAACAAGTGTTGGCGGAGATCAGTTTTTTTCACAAAAAGACACAAAAGGTGCTGAAAGAAATTTTAGCAGAAAACAAGATAATGCACATATTCACAGGGAAAAATATAGGGGGGTCAATAATACATCGAGGGGTCAATATATCATATCTGAGAGCTATGTAGATTTGACCGGGGGTCAAATCTCTATGGGAGTCAATTCTACATCTCACACCGGCAATTCAGTCATGTAATTAGGATTTACAGTTTCAAACTTACCTTGGTTCTCCCACTGATCGTATAATTACCTAAGCGACCTCTACAAGTTAACATTAATGAATCTAGCCTGTGAATCAGAGCACTTATACATGGACACTTTTTATCTCCCTTTTCAACCCATGTTATTTTATCACATCTTATCCGTTTTCCAGTTTGTGTTCTACTAAATATTTCGCCATCCTGCATAACATGCGATTCGTTTAACAAAGTTACTTCTCGCAAGATTCCATCAGCCTTTTCTTCATTTAAAAAATTATCCACAACACAAATTCCATAGTCGTTTAGGCATTTCACAACATAGTCTGCTATCCGGGTTTCTTTTGCCTGTTGCTCGACAACGCTTTCAGCTTCTGATTTAAATTTCTTCCTTGCTTTGTCTGTTCGATGAACATGTAAAGGATCAGATATGCTAAATCTTTGCGTTTCAAAAGCCGGGACTTGGCCAAAAGACGATGACCCGATATTGTTTTGCACCTGACTACTTGCAGAAGCGCAACTTGGATCCACCTGATCACCTGAGAGTAGCCGTGTGTCTAGACTGTCAGAATCTATAGTAAGCGCTCCCAAGTTAAGGAAACTGCTCATTTTAAAATCTTCATCGCCTGCTAGCCCGAACTTTGGGCGAGTTTCGAGACACGCGACAGCACTGTTTTCAACACTTTCGGAAACACGTGTTGTTTGTTTATTTACATTTTTTGCAGTACCACCCCTCTTGCAAGTGGTCTTGTGAGTCTTCCAATGCAGTTTTTGATGTTGCTTTGAGCAATAATAAACTTCTCTACATCCAGCACAAAGTAAAAGATTAACAGATGTTCCACAAAAGGCACAAACGTTCCCCAAGTGGGACGAATTTAACTTGTCACGTACTCGTACACTTTCCTCCATCCCTTCTGCCGTTTTGTTTTGGTGAATACTAGCACTGTCGCTGTGCTGTAAAAAAGCTTAAATAATTCTTCCGTTGTTATAAAACCGATGACCTCTGAGAGAGCTATTCTTTAAGTATATGTTACAACCAGGAAATGTACAAATTTCCTAAAATGATCAGGTTGTGTCTACATTTCCTGACTCAATCAGGCAATATATACATTTCCTAGAACAGATGACGAAGTGTACACATTCCATTAAAGCTGAACTCAAGAAAGATTTTAACTTTTGTGACAAGCTTTATGCCTCAAAGAAAAAACCTTTCATAGCATCAGATGCATTTGTGTATCGTGGCTGTTACAGTGTTAACAAATATAAAGTTTTATATTGAATAAGAACATAAAATTTGAACAAAGAAGAAATTTGAAAAAAAGTATTTATTAATGATTGTTGAACTCTGTATAAAAGTAAAAATCTAAAATTAAGTACACTAATGTTACATGTGCAGAGAAAAAAATCTTGTTTCAGAGGCCACTTTGCTGTCTTTGTTTAAATTAAGCATAAGCAGAACCCTTGTAAAATAACATGATTATATTTTGCAGGATGAATCACAAAACCTTTCACTGTTAAAGTATATAAAAGGATCTTAAGTTGGTGGTAACTTGGAACTAATGTCCACTTACACAGTACACCAATTTTTCCCCGCAAGCAGGTAATTCGTGGACAAGAAAGGCGTGGTAAAGGCTATTGGCGGTAGTGTTTTACCATAAAAATGTCACCAAAATATTGAACCCAAATAACATGTTCATCATTAATCTGTTATTTTGATCTACTAACAACTTCAGGTATCGTGTTTGACTTAATCTGCGTAGCTTAAAGGATGTAATGTCTGAATGAGTGCTTCATTGAACTGAGATGATTCTGTTGAGCTTTGACATGATGTAGATGGGTAATTAATAAAAAGAGGCAACTGCACCAAAAGTAAAGGTTGCGAAACACGTTAAAACCTTTTAAGATTAGTAAAATCAATAACCTCCGCATGTTATTCAAGCATATAGAAGATCTCTAGAAGTGACCTACGTTGGGAAGAAACTGGTATTTACATCTTAAGTTGCATAAATCACAACATCATTCAAAGTTCGCTAATCACTGACAAAATATAACAAAACGTTTCACAACATTAAGAAAGCAACTTTTTAAAAACTGCAAAAGGTCTACATTTTATCCGACACAGACTTGTTCTCCAACCGTAATGGTTACTATAACTATGCAGTGGAATATTTTGGTTTAAGGCTTTAAATTCTTTTGTGGCAAATAGTGAATACGGAAATGTTTTAAAAGTATAAAGTCACGGTCATGGTCAACGAGGTACCTCTTATGTAACGCTGTTTAGGCCCAAAGGGTAAAAAATTAGATCAGAATGGCTGCATCTGTAACCGTTTTCGAGATTGGCTGTTATATTGTTTACATTACACCAGGTCATAGGCGTTTCCGAAATATTTTTACCTCAATTTGACCATAGCCTTTCAAGGTCAAGGTAAAAAATATTTGCGGTTTCACCGAGACCTGATGATTGTTTATAAGTGTACCAAATATAAAGCCGCGCTGTTTCAAACTCTATGATGATTTTTTTCTGGAAACCATTTTGTGGAACAAAAATAACTTTGACTCAAGTTTGACCTTGATCTTTGAGGTCAAGAAGAAATTGCGGATTCATCGAGACTCTTCACCCTCTACACCTGTGCCAAAGTTCATCCCCCCCTCTCACAAACTGCAGGAGGAGTTTTCTGGAAACCATCCAGTTGAAAAATACGAATACCTAGTTGCAAACGAAGTTTACACGTGAGAACTAGGCTTATTTATAGAGATGGGTCGCTTTCGACACCATTGCCAATAGAATGTCCCACAGTGGTGTTTATAGCTATTTCGCATTTCATCACCTGCGGTAGATCTGGCACTTTGACTTATTTTTTCATTAAGATGGCGACTTTACAATATAACAAAAGTACTACGAATACAGGTAAATATATTAGTGAAGTATATTATTATGTTGCGGTCTTGTTACTCTTAATGAAGAATTAATGTGGGCGATATTTCAAGATGCCGGGCTGTTGAACCATGCACGAGTGACGGTATCCCGACAAAACGCCTCGCGACAAAACGCCCCAAAATGTAAAGTGCGACAAAACGCCTCACTTTTTGAAACAACAATTAAAACACATAGTTCCACTTTCTAAATCTTTTAATTTTGCCATTTAGCCATCGCCAACAAATGAGCGTTTCATTACACAGCAAACAGATATATTTTTACACTATAGTTTGAATCCAAGGTGTGATATCCAAATTGTTCAGTCTATTGCGCATCTCCTTCTTGATGCTCACGATTGATTGCTTTCCAACGGATGTTGTGACCGATTCCGCACAAAAACTGAGCAGTAGTCTTTCGGCCATCAATACGATCACGACATAGAGTACGTAGACGCTGTTGTAGGTCTTTGTTTTCTCGTCGAACCCTTTTCCTGGGCGGATTTCCAGTCTCATCCTGGGCAATCATTGTGCGTGCGGCACAATCCTCTTTCTTTAGTGCGCCGATCAGCGTCCAGAAGGAAGAATGGGTGTATCCAATTATGAACGAAAACCGATTATTCCAGCCCTCCATCTGGTTGTTGGTTCGTGGTTCGTCGTGCAAGGTAGCGAAGTGCACGTTCCAAAGATTAACAGGAAACCGTGGTGGTACTCGACGCAGGCGTACCGCGGCTTCGCCATTCTGATTGCCGTTAACTCGGCGGAACGTCCCGGTGACGTATGTTGTGGCGTTTGTTTTGCAATATCCTTCAAAGAAGCCTTTGCTTTTACTGCTTCAGCCTGAAAAAATCGAATAATCAGAATTAATAAGAACGTTGGGTTTATTTATTTCAAATAATTGCAGTTATTTACTTTCTAATTTTACCCTTGGGACAACGTACCAAGGAGAGTTTAAATTACCTCGAATTCCGTACATTTCTCTTTTCTTCCCTTTTTTAATTTTTTTTTTCATATTTCGTTTTTTCTGTTATTCTTCATCACTTGGTTTCCGCGCTTCTCCTCCGAGACCGTTTGAGCTAGGAAAGTGAAACTTGGCACACAGATAGGATGTGTGGTAAACTCGATCCACGCGAAAAATTTTTTACGTATGACGTCATCTTCCGTATCTTATGACGTCATGAATATTTTAGAGCTTAATATCTGTAAAACGGCTGGAGCTAGAGATTTGGCGTCAAATACGTTATGAGACTACTTTTTGACAAAGGACCTCGTGAAAGCCTTAATTTTAGCGTATGACGTCATAATGACGTCATTTTTTCGATTTTTAGCGGAAATTTTGGTCGGTTTTAAAGCGGAAATTTTTGTTATTAGTATACAGAACGCTTAACTGAATACTAATTGACGGATAAAAGTTACTTTAAACTCTCCAATGCCCTGTAAAACGTCCCCCCCCCGAAATGCACACAAGTGTATTAACACGCACATCACACAGTACAAGGTGCCTATTGCGGGCACGCGATTATGTATAATGCATATCAATACGGCTGTATGTGGCTTGTGGTCTCTCTCATAATGAAAAGCTACTCTGTGGCTAGGTGACCATGCAGTACTGTTGTTTTGTAAGTAGGTGGCTGTGATAAGCTGGGCTTTTTTTTCAATGCTGCATTTTCAATGCTGCATTCAGTCAAAAGTTGAGTACGGAGAGCAAATGTTGTCTTTTATTAAACTTTTTTTACAAATAACTGCGTTATAATTCGTGAATATATTGAATGCTACGGAACTGTTTTAGTGATAACTGTGTAGTGTTCATTTGTTGATCACTGTTACTATTTTGTGACGATAGATTATTTCTAAAACCTCGATAGGTGCATAATTCCCACTTGCAAACTTCGTTTGCAAATGGGTATAAATTTGTAGTTTTTCTCGAAATTTCAGCCCTTTTTTTCCTTTTTTCCGTCACAGGGGTTCCAAGAAAACTCCTACGCTATTAACGTAGGACGATGAAATTTGGTACAGTGATACAGGGTGATGAGATGTCGTCAAATACACAAAAAAATTTGACATTGAAGGTCAAGATCAAATTGAGGTCAAAGTATTTTTTACTTCAAAGTGGTTGTCTTAGAAAGATGGCATGTGGCAAAGACATGGAGTGTAATGAGTTGTCGTCAAATCCGCAACAATTTTTGACCTGAAACCTCAGAGGTCAAGGTCAAAGTGAGATCAAAATATTTTTGAAGCGCCTATTAATCACGAAAAGTAGCCATAAAGGTGCTCAAATCCCAGCTTGAATACATAAAACGTACTCTGTAGGAGGTAAACTTTGATCACTAATCTTGACCTTGAGGGTCAAGGTCAAAGGTCACATGACTTCACGCGCCGTTAACGACAGGCCGACTTATCTCGAAAACGGTAAAAAAAACCGGAAGTTGACTATTATCTCGAAATTGGTTAGAGATCCTTTGGGCCTAAACAACGTTACATAAGAGGTACCTCGGTGACCTTGACCTTCTGGGTCACGGTCAAGGTAAAAAACCGGAAGTTGACCATTATCTCGAAATTGGCTAGATAGAGCGATTTTGAGCTCATTTTCGACCCTTAGACCCTAAACAACGTTACATAAGAGGTACCTCGTTGACCTTGAGCTTCTGGGTCACGGTCAAGGTCAAAAACCTTTGAGCCTAAACAACGTTACATAAGAGGTACCTCGGTGGCCTTGAGCTTCTGGGTCACGGTCAAGATCAAAAACCGTAGGTTGACTATTATCTCTAAAACGGTTAGAGATACAGTGAATTTCAGCTCATTTTCGATCATTTGGGCCTAAAAAACGTTACATAAGAGGTGCCTCCGTGACCATGGCCTTTTGGAGCACGGTCAAGGTAAAAAACCGAAAGTAGACTATTATCTCGAAAACGGTTAGCATGTGCTTCTAACATCGTTGATCTTCTAGAAAGTATTGTTGTGTTCTTTATTGGTTTCCAAATGGCTAGGTTTTATTTAATATCTAATTTTAGCATCTAATTTTAAATTATAACAGGAATGTTAATTGTGTCTGAAAATTTTCATTCTCCATGCAAACCTAAGCCGGAATCAAGAATCAAAATGCGAATTTAAAAACTGAAATAAGATAAGAAAATTTTAGCTCAGTCAATAAGTATTTTTTTAGCATCCCAAGTGTTTGTTTCGCAACTCGGTTGCGAAATCGGTCTAGTTTTACACCTAAGTTATACCTGTCAACATTTTTTGAGTAACTACATTTAGTAAAACAATGTGCTTATGTTTTCTGTGGATCCACGATTAAATATTTTTAATATAAAATTCTCATGCTTCTTTTCCCAGAAATTAAGCCAGTGATTTATATTGAGTTATTACCTCATCCGGATTAGGGTCGTGATTATGCATATTTAGAATTTTCGGATCCGTCATTTCTAAGGTCGTTTTAATAGTTCCTTTACAAGCTATATTTCGCCGAACACAAGACCACGTTATGAACTTTCGTTCATTTTTCTTGTTGTACATATATCCGTTATGCACGACTTTTGGCCTGCCTTTATTACTGGTAATTATCTCCATTGTAGTTTTAAAATACTCTGACTTACCTCCTGAAATCCACCACCATTTATACTACTAAAAACGTCTGGGGATTAGGTGTTATCTACATCTGTGGATTAAGCAACGTTTGCATTTGACTTGTTTTTCAGCCAGTCTAGCGACTTTCGAGGATTAGATGCCATGCAATACTCCGATATCTCTGACATTCAGTGACTCTGATCGGACTACTCTTTGAATGCAAGACCAGTAAGAAAAATGGGGGAAATAGGGAGTTTATACGAGTGAGGCGTTTTGTCGCACTTTACATTTTGGGGCGTTTTGTCGCGAGGCCTTATGTCGCGAGGCGTTTTATCGCGAGGCGTTATGTCGCGAGGCGTTATGTCGAGAGGCGTTTTGTCGCGGAATCACGAGTGACATTTAAATATGTACAAGCAAAATCGTACTGAGTTTTATGAATAAATTGCACGAAAATTCTGGGTTTGATTGTAGACCTGCCGGTTAAACAATTAAGAGAAAGGCGGCTTAAACAGAATTTCAAATTTGTTGGCATCGGAGAACATATGGCTCCGAGTCAGCTAGTCCCTGCGGACCCTTTCTATATTCCTAGAACAGAAAGGGTCACAGTTCCTGCAATAGAAATGACCATTGATCTCAATTTTCGAGGCTCTGGATCTTTCGGCGCACGTTCAAGGAAACCGAGGCTCGAACTGGCAGGCTTTTTACGCCCCAACCCTTCGGATTGGGGTCTATAGGTTTGGGCTGTCCGTCTGTCCGTCATCGCTTTATACCCCTATGAAGTTGGGTAGCGGTTAGGGCCTGCTTGTGTTTTACAAATACTTACTTGTTCTTTAAAAGCACACTGAGAAGTAGCTCCGAGTAGCTCTGACTTGTATAACATCGTATATCTCTCTGTCAGAGCTACGAAGGCTTCCATTGTTTCACATGTCAACTTCACATGTTCTGAGGCACGAATCCTGCATACCAGTCCATACCAGCAAAATCGTGGATGATGAATTTTTGTTCTTAAATTCGAGTGTGGAGATCAGTGAAAATTTATATGAATTAGATAATTGCCGTAATAAGTTTAACTTCAAAAGTTACCAATACACCGAATACAAGTCCTGTGATTTTCAAAATATGATAGACCCAGATAACAATTTTTTTAATACTGTAGTATCGAATTGTGAATATTATACAAATAACCAGTTTACTTTTATAATGTCATGTGTTAAAAGTTTTTCTATTATACATTTTAATTGTAGAAGCATTAGAGCAAACTTTGAATCAATGAAAACATATCTGTTGAGTTTGAATTTTGTGTTCGATGTAATTGCAATTAGCGAAACATGGTTGTGTGACAGCGATGTTATTAAAGAATATGAATTAGAAAATAACGATATTGTTATAAAAAAATCGTGCTAACAAACGAGGCGGAGGAGTATTGCTATACGTTTGTAAATCATTTTTGTACAAAGAAATTACTTCAGTGTGTTCTGCCGTAGAAAACTCTTTTGAAAGTGTATGTATTGAAATTAATGTCGCGGATCAGAAAAACATCGTTGTGTGCTGTATCTATAGAACACCCGCTAGTAGCATAGAAAACTTTACAGATGCATTTAAGGGCCTTTTATCCAAAGTTAAACATAATAAGTAAGTTTTTGTCTGTGGGGATTTTAATATAAATTTGTTTCAGTATAATAATCACGTTGCAACCAAACACTTTGTAGACACGTTGTTCAGCTTTGGTTTTCACCCGCTCATTGATAAACCTACCCGGGTAACTCCAAATAGCGCTACTACAATTGATAATATGTACAAATGTAATGACAGATAATGTAAGCTCCATTTTAATTGATGACAGTGTAAGTGATCATTTACCTATTTGTTCAGTGGTTGAATATAGTAACATTAAACGCAAAAAAGTGAATGTTTACAAATATGTTCGTCAGTACAAAGAGGAAAACTTAGAGAGTTTAAGGAGTGATCCAGTCTCACAAAATTGGTCTACCGTTATAGATTGTCACGCCGTGAATATTTCATATCAAACTCTAGTGTCTATTATTAAATCTTTATATAATAAACATTTTCCATTAAAAAAAGTTCGTTGCGATAAAAAACTTTGTTAAAATGCAGTAGAAAAAAAAAAGATTGTATAAAAAATTTATTGTAAATCGAACTATTAGCAACGAAAGCAAGTATAAATCATATGAAAATATGTTTACAAGAATCAAACGTTACTGTGAGAAAAAATATTACAACGATCTGCTAGTAAAATATAAGTCTAGCATAAAGGAAACTTGGAAAGTACTTAATGAAATCATTAAGAAACAGTCTAGTAAGAGCCCAGTTCAAGATTATTTCGCAAGTTCAGATGATATGGTAAAAAACCAAAAAGCAATTTCAAATGGATTCAATAAGTTTTTTGGAGAAATTGGACCAAATCTTGCTGATAGTATTTCACCAGTAGAGAATTCAAGTATATACACTATGAATCCAAGAAATGTCAAAACAATGTTTCTTTCTCCTATAGATGAAGTAGAGTTATTGAATATTGTTAAAAATTTCAAAAGTAAAAAATCTTCTGATTGTGAAAATATAGATATGAAAACTGTCAAAGACATAATACCATGTATTGTAAAACCTTTCGTTCATGTTTGTAATTTATCCTTCTCTAATGGTGTATTTCAGGACCAAATGAAAATAGCTAAAGTTATTCCTCTATATAAGACAGGTGAAAAGTCATCCTTTACAAATTATCGCCCAGTTTCGTTGTTGCCACAATTATTAAAGGTTTTGGAAAAATTGTTTTTTAAACGTTTAAACGGGTTCACTGAAAATAATCGTTTGTTGTCAAACAATCAGTATGGTTTCAGGCATAACCGGTCTACATCCTTAGCAATAGTTGACGTAATCGAGGAGATCACTGATGCTTTAGGTGATAACAAATATACAATAGGCATTTTTATAGATTTAAAGAAGGCTTTTGATACGATTGAACATAAACTGTTGTTAAAAAAGTAAGCTCACTATGGGATAAGAGGAATTGCTAATGATTGGCTGTTTAGTTATATAGTTAATAGGAAGCAATATGTAAAGTATAATGTCGAATCAAATATGCTCTCTGTGAAATGTGGTGTTCCACAAGGGTCTATTTTAGGTCCCCTGTTATTTATTTTGTATATTAACTATATTTGTAATGTTTCTGAATTTTTAAAGTATGTATTGTTTGCAGACGACACGAACTTATTTTCATCGGGTTCAAATTTAGAAATATTGTGCAATACCATCAATCAAGAGCCAGAAAAGCTAGTTAAATGGTTTAAACTAAACAAGCTATCCTTAAATATTAAAAAAACTAATTTAATGGTTTTCTCGCATAAGAAATTACCTGATAATGTAAGGCTAAAAATTAATAAATGTGAAATTTACCGCGTTTTTGTTACTAAATTCTTAAGGGTACTTATAGATAGCAAAATAAGTTGGAAGGAACATGTCCTGAATGTCAAATAAAAACTTTCCAAATGTACCTGAATTATTTATAAAGCTACACGTGTTCTTGATAAAGATTCATTACGTATTATTTTTTGTAGTCTATACTTACCTTATATCTCTTACTGTGCAGAAATATGGGGCACGGCGTGTAAGTCAACAATTGATTGTGTAATTAAAAGCCAGAAAAAAAGTGTTGAGAATAATATGTAAGGCTGGTAAAACAGAACACACTAATCCACTGTTCAGAAAATTAAATCTTTTACAATTTAGTGATTTAGTTAAAATGAAAATTGCGGTTGTTTTGTATAAAGCACGCAATTCTAGTTTACCGGTGAACATTCAAAGACAGTTTTCTGTGTCAAACCTGTCCGAAAACTACAGATTACGTAGGTGTGGCAAATTTAAGTCTTTTAATTCGCACGCACCAAACTAAAGTCCAGATGTATAAGTGTCCGCGGCATTAATGTATTCAACAGTCTGCCTGCAGTAGTCGTCGCAGCGAAATTGTGTTCTCAAACAATTTGCCTGCATTTGATTCAGCCAAAAAAAAAAAAAAAAAAGACAACAACAAACAAACAAAAAAGAAAAATATTTTCCGAAATAGCAAGAGAGGTATTTGATTTATATTGTCGATGCAATCTGAAGTAAATATCCGAACGGGTCTAGGACAATTGCGTACAGACAATTGCTGCATTAACAATAGCCGCATTGGGGCTATTACCGCAGGGGCTGTTGCCGCAAACGACAATTCCCTACCTTTTGTAAAAAAAAATCACGATCTTTTGTACAGTTTTTATTTCAAGTATTACCGGACTATTCTACGATATTCTATTCTGTTTTGTGCATGTAAAATCATAAATTACTACCATTTTTCTTCTTTTAAGGTGTCAATATTCAATATCAAACTACAGCTGTGAAATTCTGTTAAATGTCAAACTTAAAACTACAGTTCCTGGCTCCTGAAAAACAAATCCGATCAATGCCCAGTATTAAAGTACTCTGAAACGCAAATGTTTTACTTTATGGAATTACAGTTTTGGTCTACATGTGAACATTGTGTGATAAACCATGTAGGAAATCCATGATTTGGCAAAGTCATCCACAATTACAAAAATGCGATGAGCATTTTCGCGATAAACTCGTCTTGGCTGTGGCGCCTGGTGAGCTCCCAACATTTGGGGCATTTGCCATAGCATGCTCCTTCTTCAAGACATTCAAAAATTTCCACAAGTTGAGGTGGCTTTATTGCAGTTGTTGTTTATTGCATTTAACTACCCGATTGCATTTTTCGTAGATTAGTAGATTGCACTTAACGATGTATAATCATTCAATATGAAAGGCATTCCACATGAAAGGCATATCTCAAGTTCTTTAATCTGGGAACATCACAAGCATGAAAGAAAAGAAAAGGAAAGAATAAAATAAAAAATATTTAAAAATTAAAAAAATATATAAATATATATTACAAAAAGTAAGGAATTGTCCCAATGCGTCAATTGTCCAGTCGTCCATGCGGCAGTAGTCCATGCGGCAGTAGTCCGTGCGGCAGTAGTCCGTACGGTAGTCGTCCGTGCGCCAGTAGTCCGTGCGGCAGTACCGGGAGTTTCCGAAAAAAAGCCCAGGGCTTCTATTTGGAAACTGGCCAATTTCAGGCGCTCATTTAGAAACCAAATAGAAGCCCCGGGGCTTCTATTTTTTAGATAGGGGGGGGGGGGGATTGTCGATATGTTTTTATTGAAAAAAGAAAACTTACCATCAATCTCTCATAAAAGCGCTACGTGCTGAGGATTTCGGCACAAAATATAACAAAACACACGAAAATAACAGTAACTAAAAAAAGTCCGGTAAAGTGGGGGGAGGGGGGTTGCCTTGTAGGAAGCACAGGATTAAGCAACGACGCAGAACGTGACGAGGGGTTTGCCTCACATCAAAGGATTAAGTGCACCGTGTCTGCATTGTTAGTAAACATAAGTTCTAAAAGGACTTGCAGGGAAGGAGGGGCAACATCACGCCGCCCGATTTGGGTCCGACCCTTTATTTTTAAAGGAGCCCCTTGACCCAAAGGGAGGCCGGAGTTGATATTCCGACCCCCCTCGGGGTACCAGTCTTACTGGGTTTACCCAGTTCTACTGGTATCTCGCTCCCCTCCCAGCTATCCCCATCCCACCACTTTATCATCTCACCAACATTTCCCTTTCTGTCTTCCAGAAATATCATTACTTCCTTAATAATCACTGTACCATTTTCATAGTTGCTATAAAACCTTCCCAAAAATACACATACTAAAATAAAATTAACAATAATCCTTTATCACTTGATAATACTTTTTTTTTAATAAACATGATGTCATTAATTCAAATAATGAAAATACTTCCTTACCTTTTAGTTTAACCCACAACCCATTTTTGGATTATCATCTGGGGTCTACTTTATTGTAGTACTCCAGATACTAGCTCTGTTACACCTTTGTCAAAGACGACTAGGAACCACGAAAGACCTGTACTACACCGTTCCCACGCAAACCGCATAAAAGCGTGGCAACCTGTTGTGCGTCCACCAAGATGCCTCACAGTAGCTGGTGATAGTACCAGTCATAAGGGCGCACTCTGCCGTGGGTTGCATCCCTTAGTGGAAGGAGAGCGGTTTCCTGGGTATTGAGGCTTCTTGACCCTTAGGCAGGCTTTTCAAATACATATTCTGCTAAGGGACTTGTTTGCCAATACATTCCTTTGGTCCTTCTCTTCGGCCCAAGAAGGGTGGTCGTGAACTGGCCCGTCACGATCAATAACGGCTGGTCGTCTAGTTTAACCACACTGCGGCTGTAGGGTCAATCGAGGCATGACTGGCTGTGGACGTCGCCGTCATGTAGTAGAGTATTCCAGGTGTCCTAGCCCCGAGCGGGCTAACCCCGCTGCCAAAAGGTTGGTCAGAGTAGGGCCAGGGGCCGGCAGACCTGGAAGAAATCTATTTAATTTTTTATGGAGACAAATAAAGAAGAATCGAATAAACAAGGTGCAACGAGGACACCAGCAAAACGAGCTCATATCGAAATAGAGTCACCGCCGACACCCTTCCCGGAATACGTTATCATAACGCCAAGAGACGGACGCCTTAAGCTCTCTCCATTCGCAGTCGAAAAGGGGCTTAACGGTATTGTCGGCACGCGGTTCACGGTAAAGCGACTTCGATCGGGTGACCTATTAGTTCATATATATGAACGACGACACAGCAAAGCCCTGCTTGAACTCACGATGTTCGTGAATGTCCCCGTAAAGTGCACACCAGACCGTATATTGAATACTTCAAAAGGAGTAGTCGCCCACCCTGACCTCAAATTCTGCTCCATAGACGAACTCGTCAGAGAACTGAAACCACAGGGCGTTATAGAAGCCCGATTTCTCGGCCAAAAGGGCACTGTTGTCCTTACCTTTTGTAAAGCTACATTGCCAACCACAGTAAAAATGGGCTACCTAAACCTGCGGACCACCACCTATATACCCAACCCCATGCGGTGTTTTCACTGCCAGAGATTTGGCCACACTAAAATTAAATGTAGAGCCAATCAACCAAGGTGCGCCAAGTGTGGAGAGCAAGGACACATCCACGACACCTGTACCGCTGCCACCACAAAGTGCACAAATTGCGAAGGAAACCACGCGGCGTCCTCTAGAGACTGCCCGCGCTGGAAGCTGGAAAAAAAGGTGCAAGAAATTAAATACCAACAGTCGGTCACATACCAGCAAGCCCGAAAACTGGCAACGCAACCCTTACCTGGGACTAAAAGCTACGCCAAAGCGGTCAAACCGACATCACGGGACACAGCTTGCCAGACCGAGGTGACATGGTTGACAGTCCAGAAAACCTGCAACATACCACCACAAAGCACCAAGGTGACAAAATTGAGCGAACCGCGTACTACAGCTACTGGCTCTCAAACGCAAGGTGGTGCAAGACCAAAAGCGACTACTCCAAATCAGCAGTGTGCAAAAAGCTCACCACCATCAAAGAGGAATGGTGCAGTGGCGGCCGCACGCCGCACCCCTTCCCCACCAACACCGCAACAAAGAACAAGTCCGCCATCTAATTTACCCAAGGAGGTAAAGGCCAACCTTAAAGAGAGAGCCAAACAAGCCAAGGAAAGATTGCGCTCCTCTTTAACTAGCGAGGTAGAGAATAGGTTCTCTCCACTAATGGAAGAAGACGATAACATACACCGTCAGAACCCGTCTCCTCCAAAACAACAAAGGAAAGTGGCCATAAAAAGAACCAAATTTCAAGACCTAGTGTCGGAATACAAAGACCCCTAGGCATAAATAAATAAGACCATATGGCAATAATTCAGTGGAATATACGAGGTTTTTGGACCAACCATCACGAAATTTTAACACTCATATCCCAAAGTGACCCAGCAATAATTTGCCTACAAGAAACCTTCTCTAAAACAAACAACCAACCAACGCTGAAGGGATATATACCCTACATCAAAGACCACGTTAGCAACAAAGCCTCCGGAGGAATTGCAACGTTTGTTCGAAACGATATACCCCAAAGTGAAATAAATCTAAATACCACCCTACAGGCCCAGGCTGTCAGGGCTACCTTGAACAAAACAATCACTGTGTGCAACATCTACGTGCCACCACCTTCAAAACCACAACCACACGAATTTTCAGACCTCATAAACCAACTTCCAAAACCCATACTATGGGTCGGTGATTTCAACGCCCATAGTACAATGTGGGGCAACCATACAACAGACCAAAAAGGAAAGGTCATAGAAAACCTACTACACCGTCACAATCTGTCTTTACTCAATGACAAAACACCGACATATTTTCATATGGGCACTGGTTCAAAGACCTCTATCGACCTCTGTATAGCCTCTGCTTACTTGTACCTGGATTTTAGCTGGAAAGTTATAGACGATCTACATGGAAGCGATCATTTTCCAATTTTAATTAAACAAAGCATTCCACAACTACAAGAAAGAGTAGACAAGTGGAATTTTAACAAAGCAGATTGGCTACAATTCAAAGAATTTTGCCATCAGTCAATTACACGAGAACACCTTGAAAGTGATAATGACCCTATTCTACTATTCACCGCTTTGATACAATCAATAATGGAAAAGACTATCCCGAAAATATCCGGATCCCGCACAAGATCACTCAAAGTCTGGTTCAACGATGAATGCAAACGGTCAATAGCTGTTCGAAAACAAGCACTAAAACAGTTCATCAATCATCCGGACACCATCAGAAGAATGGAATATAAAAGACTCAATGCCATCGCTCGCAAGACTGTAAAACAAAGTAAGAAACGCTCATGGGAGGAGTTTGTTTCCAAGTTAAACGGGAAAACTTCATTAAAGAAAACGTGGGACATGGTTAGGAAGATATCCGGCAAAGGCTCTCTAGGCCTTGTGAGCCATTTACAAACTAACAATACCACTGTAACGGGAAGAAGGGAAATATCTGACGTCCTGGGAGAAACATTTGAACACAACTCATCCTCTAAACACTATAACGAAGACTTTAGACGATATAAGGCACATAAAGAACGAAACAACATAAACTTTTACTCAGACAATAGTGAATCCTACAACTGTGATTTCTCACTGAATGAACTCCGACAGGCTTTAAACAAATCTCACAATTCCGCTGCTGGCTCAGATGACATACACTACCAAACCCTTAAACACTTGCCAAATGAAACCTTGGAAATACTATTGGGTCTATTTAACCAAGCCTGGAAATCTGGCAACTTTCCAGAAATATGGAGAGAAGCTATTATTATACCAGTACCAAAACCAAACAAAGACCCCACAAGCCCACAAAATTACAGACCAATCTCCTTAACAAGTTCACTGTGTAAAAGATTTGAACGCATGATAGCTGACAGACTCACCTGGTATCTAGAAAGCAATAATTTGTTTGCCGATATACAGAGCGGTTTTAGAAAACAAAGAAATACCCTGGATCACCTTGTAAGACTAGAAACGTTTATAAGAGAAGCCTTTATCAATAACGAACATGTCGTTTCGGTTTTCTTTGACTTGGAAAAGGCCTATGACACAGCATGGAAACATGGAGTACTACAAGACCTCTTTGACTTGGGGCTGCGAGGCCGCCTACCTGAATTTATTAAAGCCTTTCTAGAAGACCGACGTTTTCGGGTCCGCCTTGGGACAGTGTTCTCAGACTACTTCGAACAAGAGGAAGGTTTTCCTCAGGGATCCATCCTTTCCGTTCTTCTGTTCCTGATAAAAATAAATAGCATCCGACATAACATAAAACAGGGGATAGACAGCTCACTCTTTTTAGACGACTTCGCAATATCTTGCAGAGGCAAGAATATGAATCTAATACAGCGACGCTTACAGCAGAACATACACTCACTGCAAACATGGGCTAACCAAAACGGTTTTAAATTTTCTCAAACTAAAACAGTCTGCATGCATTTCTGCAATAAACGCAAACAACACGACGACCCCGTTCTATACATTTCTGGCATTCAAATACCTGTTGTTAAAGAAAACAAATTTCTGGGTTTACTTTTCGACTCCAAGCTAAGCTTTATCCCACACATCAAAGAACTGAAACGAAAATGTCAAAAAGCACTCAATCTCCTAAGAGTAATATCGGCCCATGACTGGGGCGCTGATCGGGATACAAAACTTATGCTTTACCGAGCCTTGATACGGTCTAGATTAGACTATGGCAGCATTGTCTATGGATCAGCAAGACCTTCATACCTAAAAATCCTAGACCCGATACAAAATCAAAGTTTACGACTGTGTCTAAACGCTTTTAGAACATCACCAGCAGAAAGCCTCCATGTGGAGGCAAATGAGCAGCCTCTTAACATTCGTCGAGTTAAACTCGCTATGCAGTACTCAACAAAGCTTTATGCAAACAAGAAGAATCCCACCTACAACTCAGTCTTTGGATCAGATTTTTCTCGCTTCCATGAAAGAGGTCCTACCGTAATACCTCCATTTGGAGCCAGGGTTCAGCCTCACCTTGATAACGCTGACATCACCATAGAGTCAATCGCAAAATACAGGGTACCAAAACTACCACAATGGAAACTCACCAAACCTGTGGTACTAAAGAACCTTTCGGTCCAGGCAAAGGAAACAACTAGCCCCTTTCTATTTCGATCAAACTTTGCAGAGCTCAAGGAAGAATTTAACGACTACCATTTCGTCTACACGGACGGCTCAAAGCTCGACAACAAATCGGCTGCTTCCGTTGTAACTGAAAATAACACCTTGAAAACAAGACTTCCAAATGGTTCCTCTATTTTCTCGGCCGAAATTAAAGCTCTACATCTCGCTATCCAGATAGTGAAAATTAGCCGATACAAAAAGTTTATGTTATGCGTGGACTCTATGTCCGTCCTGCAATCAATTGAAAACCTACAAATATCAAACCCACTTATCCTTGACCTTCTGGAAAGGTATGACGAGGCCACCAAAGCTGGCAAAGACATAGTTTTTTGCTGGGTTCCAAGTCACGTGGGTATCCGAGGAAACGAGATAGCCGACAAAGCTGCAAAAGAGGCTCTAAATGATAATTGTATCGATATGCTCATACCAGCCTCCGATTTTAAATATCAAATCACAAGATACACAAAAAGATTGTGGCAAGAAAGATGGAACAAACAAAGAAACAGCAAGCTGTATCAAACAAAGCCGGTAGTCGGACAAAAGCCCCCGCCACTTAACAGTGTGCGAGATGAAATGGTTTACCATAGAGCCAGAATAGGACATACATATGTCACCCACAAACATCTTTTAAGAGGCGAGCCGGCACCCGACTGTGTCGGGTGTCAGGAACCTTACACCGTTAAACATATCTTAATAGACTGTATCGATTTCCAAGACGCCCGCTCACGTCATTTCAGAGCTGACTCCTTGAAGCAGCTGTTTGATGAAGTAGATCCTAGCAAACTTATACAATTTTTAAAAGAAATCAACCTGTACCAGTATTTCTAGCCTTCTTTTTACCTTATGATTTTAGAATATACATGGTTTTAGTTTATCTTGATTTTAACTTGTAGCATTGTCTTCTAGTCACTGAATACCGACATGTTCTGACACAATGTAACCCGCTAAGGGTCGATCGTGTCGTTAAACAAACCATTTAACTAACTAACTAACCGTTTCAGTACTCAGCCGGTTATATTTCCAGTAATAGCACGGAGTAAAGGTGGCAATGGGGAGGGGGGTGTATTCGCCTTGTGCAATGCACAGGATTAAGCAACGATGCAGAACATGTCTGAGGGCTGCCTCATATCAAAGGATTAAGTGCACCGTGTCGGCTTTACGAGTAAACACGAGTTTTAAAAAGACTTGCAGGGAAGGAGGGGGCTTTTATTAGGAAACGATTTTTTTCAGGTCTTTATTTTAACTCCAAATAGAAGCCCCGGGGCTTCTATTGGGAAACAGTTTCCTAATAAGAGCCCCGGGGCTTTTATATGGGGGGAGCTTCTTTTCGGAAACTCCCGGTAGTCCATGCGGCAGTAGTCCGTGCGGCAGTTGTCCGTGCGGCAGTTGTCCATGCGGCAGTTGTCCATGCGGCAGTAGTCCATGCGGCAGTTGTCCATGCGGCAGTAGTCCGTGCGGCAGTCGCCCATGCGGCAGTAGTCCGCCCCTCAGTCGTCCATACGGCAGTAGTCCGTGTGGCAGTAGTCCGTGCGGCAGTTGGCCATGCGGCAGTTGTCCGTGCGGCAGTAGTCCGTGCGGCAGTTGTCCGTGCGACAATTGCCCTATTTCCAGGTCGAACTGTTGCTTTCAGTCTTTGTCATTGTTAGTGTGAGTTGTGAAAACGATGAAAACGTGTATATATTAAATTTGTAATATTTAATCGAATTCACACCAATTCATCCAGCGACAACTCATCTGCGACAGTTCGTCTGGCGACAATCCGTCTGAATGAGATGCGTACGACAGTTAATCTAAATTTTATTTAACTGTTTTATAAAGTGTGTGTAGTGGTTTGCGGTTATTGCAGGTCAGAATCTAAACCCACCTCTCTCATATCGTCTGACTTACGAACAAAAGAAACTTTTTCCAGACTACTCAGGATTAAAAGAAATTCTCTCGGTGCCAAAGGGTGTCTGCATGTCTGGAGTGAATGCCCGTTAATCCTCATGCACTCTGGAAAACTTTAATTCCTCTGAGTAGATGTTGCCTAAGGAAAGATATATAAGATGTATTCCCCAACCCAGTCATAAACCCCCTCCGTACACACACACCCAATCACTAACCCCCCCCCCCCCCCCTCCTCCCCTCCCCACAGACACACAACTTAGATGAATTGTCGCATAGATATCATTTAGACGAATTGTCGCTAGATGAATAATATTATTGTCAGGATACCTATCTAACAAATAGGATGTGCGGTGCATTATGGCCAAGAGCAACATTAATCTTGTGTCTTCATCGCCCGGTTCTGTCTAACAAATTTCCAGCGCGACGACACTTGACAAACAAGGGGCCGCCGGGTTTTTTTTTTGCCTTCGTCTTTCGTAAGACAGAAACAAAACTACTTAATAAATTAACTGAATGAATTGCAGGGGCATTATTAGCGGTGGAGCTGATCAGGAATGAGTTGTCAGTAAATGTTGTGGAAGGCAATACGACGTGTCTCAGCATCGCTGGGTGAGTGGATCGCTGTAACCACTGTGGTTTTGTGCCGTTTTGTTTGTTTCATTGTTTTGTTAGTGTGCACAAGAAGAGAAAAACAATGGGAAATGAGAGAGAGTGAGAGAGAGAGCAATCAGGATAAGCAAACGAGCTGTAAGTAGATAATAGAAATTGCTCTATAAAGCACATCATTTTTAGTGCATATACGGTATTTAGCGGAGCAACACGTGACTGAGTGACCTTTGGCTGAGGGACATTCAGTCAAAATTTATAATTAGCGCTAGGTTGTGATCTTTCGAGAAATGCAATTTAATGCACAGGCAATTAAATAATTCAGTTACAGGTACACCAGTGATTCGTAGCTAAATTCCTTAACCGATGATTGAGTACTGGAATTAATCTTGCCCTCTGGCTGGAGTCAAACTATATACCCTCAGTTAGAAATATTTCACCAAATGTCATAGATGCTGAGTGTCGACCGGCAAGATGTCGGACCAGCGATTGTAGTGTATCACATCCACACAGTTCTACAACAGTACATCATGATTTTTTCAGGACCTTAATTCCGAAAATTTTGAGGTCAAAAGGGTCATCTTTGATAATCGGTGCAAACCTGAACAGATGTCAAAACATAATTTTTTGGGGGAAATAGGGGGTCGAGATATACTTTTTTCTGGCTTTCTGAATATACTGGCCCCAAGATTTCAAAGTTAAGCTTTCACGGCGCCCAGAATAATATAGATTGACCCGTTTCAAAAATGGCTATTTCGGTTGACCCACAAAAAAAAAAAAAATCGCGGCGTGGCTAAACTAGTTATTTGATTAAATTGTTCTGATCCATTAAATAACTTCTGAAAGTTCTTTTGTGTTAACTGATCAGTTGAGAGATTCTGTTAAAACTTGATGAATACGGCTTCTGGACATATAACAAATAACTGCTTGAACGGTTTCGTACATGTTGCATCACCTCTCATTCCTATGGCGATACTGCATGATATTTTGAGATATTTGTATATCTACATTCGTGTTTGTCTAATTGCTGTTATCAACATTTTCACAGTTTCGACCTTATTACGTCATGCACTAGATCACAGACCCACATTCCTGGTTTGAAACTTTCTATGAATACCGCCTAAGTTATCTGTGCAATATTGCCCAGCCACATTTGAAACGATGGTGCAATGCAGTAGCGGTATATTTAACCACTTCTCTGTTGGTTCCTCTCATTATCCCCCCGTGTAACAGAGCGATATAGTTACGAGCTTGTCCGTCAGTCTGCATGCGTTTCCGGGCTATATCTCCGAAACTAAAGGTCGGATTGTTTTGAAATTTCACACACGGATAGAGCACATATTGAAGGTGTACAACTCCATGTTTTTATTCGGATGTATGATAAATTGTCAAAATGACAGTTTTTTTAATAATTATAAGAACTCAGTTTATTTTCGACCTCATGTCGAGGCTAAATCTATGGAAACTATAAATCGTATTGTTTAGAGATGGCAAACGCGGAAACAAGGAGTACATATTTGAAGGTTTGCACCGTCGTATTTTTGTTTTGATCCATGAAAAATTGTCAAAATGGCGATGTTTTGAAATTGGCGTTTATATCATTTTGTCCGCATGATAGGACGTCCTGTCCGGGTTATATATCCGAAACTTATGAGTCTGATTGTTTTGAAATTTTACACACGGACAAAACACATATTTCAGGTGTATGACGTCGTGTTTATATTCGGATTCATGAAGCAATGACGAAGTAATGTTTTTTATGTTTGAAAAATCTCACACACGGATAGAAAAAAATGGCAAAAATGGAAAAAATTGAACTTTACCTGAAATACCAATGTTTAACTTTGTAATTTTATCTCTAAGTAAATATTGCAAAATTCGGTATGCATACACACACTCAGCTGTTGATTAACAGTTTGGGGGTACCCCTCAAAATTGTTTGCGGCTATGAAGTACTAAGTATTTCACTAATTGAAAATGGTTTGGGAGCTGAGTGACAGCCTGGTCATAGGTGCCTAGATGGAGATGCACACAGTTCGTACACTCCTGGATAAAACACATAATTCCAAGGTTTAAACAAATAGTGCTCAGGGACCGCAAATAACAACGTGAAATGTGACGTGCTGTTGTCTGTATTCAAGGCAAGCTGCGATGATACGGCACGAGAAACAAAGCGTTGTTTTTTTTTGTTTTTTTTTTTTTTTGTTTTTTTTTGTTTGTTTGTTTTTTTTTTTCATTTTTCTCTCGCTGGCAATAAATGTATTTTTCGTGGGCGATAAATGTCGCGGTTTTTTTCACCTTGGAAAGAAACCGGCCAACCCTGACACAAGGATAAAACCGATATTGAAAATTGCCGAAATAAAAATTTTAAATATTAAACTTAAGACTGAAAAACGCGATGAAAGTGGTAGTAGGATTGTTACTTCGCAAATCGATTTTAGCACCGATTTCATCGGTCATATGCACTACACGGGGGATCGTGTCTCTGAGGCTTTAGTTTGACTCAAACAAGTTGTATAAGTTTAGCATTAAGTCTTATGTACCTTTAAATTAACACCTTCAGTGTGGATATTTTACTTCAAGTCTAGTGCAGTAAAGACAAAAATCCAGCACGCTACCAGCGAAACAGCAGTATTTTGAGTTGCAAATACTCACAGTCGTACTCATCACTCTTCTAGTATCGAAGCATCAGCTTCGTATTACTGAAAGTGGGTACTTAGTATCTGCAGTAACAACCTGGCAGGAAACATCGCAGACGTGTGCAAAAATATCCATTTAATAATTAAGTGTGTTTGTAGCAAAAAAATTGAAATAAAAATAAGTAACACTCGCTTTTAGACTGATCCGAAAACCCTCCCTTGGCTTCGGGCACTGTTCGCACTGGCCTATCAGGCTCGTGCTACCAGCGCCATGGGGTCGGCGGCGGAAGGGTTTTTTCGTATCAGTCCTCCGACTCATATGGTGTTATCATTATGTTTTTGGGTGTCTTTCAGCGGAATGAGTTTCACCACGACGCCGTCGATTTTGCGCCATCTGGCCAGGGCTGCGCCGTCGAGTCACTTGTATGGGACGACTGCCTTGGAGAAAGCAGAGGTGTGCTAATTATTTACCAGGGGGTGGGGATGGGGGATGAAAAGGCAAGGGGCGATTAGTTGATTTTACGTAACATTACATTGTAACGGACGTTCAGGGCAAATTGCACTTCAAAACAAGGTCAAGGAATTATTGACTGTAGTTTAATATTTATTTGTGGGTGATATTATAATATATGATATAACATATTATTTATTATTATTAAATATGAACTCGTATGAGATTTGTTTTCCTTATATTTTTTTTTTAACAATTGACTCTTACTGTAGGCTCGCTATGAACACTGAATGTGCTTGAAACCATAAATATTAGAAACGTATTTCGCCCACCCCTTGGCACTTCGGCTGCCCTCATAGCAGGGACATTATGTATTGTTACTGAGTGAATGGCACATATTATCAGACCATTCCGTCGTTTTGACTGATATTTGGGTTGGTATTTGGACGGTTTGCAGGTCGACCATTGGTTAGACTTCACGGTTGGACGGTTGGCGTGCGCCCGTGAGTTTGACGCCGCGCTTGAGTATCTAAACCAGGTGCTCACGACGTGCAATGTGCTGGTGGGCCAGAACGTCACCATCGCCGACTGTGCGGTGTGGGGAAGCTTGAGGGGTCAGTGAAGTCAGTGATACGGTGGTGAAGTGAATGAGGGAATAGTGAAATGAATGGTGGGACAGAACGTCAGACAGAACTGTGCGGTTTGAACTGTGCGGTGGGACAGAACTGTGCAGTTTGAGGAAGCTTGAGGGCGAGAGAATCGCAAAGTCAATAAGAGAATGGCGAAGCGAATGAGGGAATGGTGAAGTGAATGAGGGAATGGTGAAGTGAATGAGGGAATGGTGAAGTGAACGGCAGAATGGCGAAGTGAATGACAGAATGATGAAGTGAATAAGAGAATTGTGATGTCAGTGAGAGAATGTCGAAGCGAATGAGGGAATAGTGAAGTGAATGAGGGAACTGCGAAGTGAATAAGAGAATGGGAAATGAATGAGAGAATGGCGAAGTGAATGAGGGCATATTGAAGTGACTGAGAAAATGGTGAAGTGATTGAGGGAATAGTTTTACGTTGAAAGTGGTACATTGATTCCGTTTTAAATAAGGCTGGGTTAACAAAGCCTCCAGAAACATTATTATCAATTAACCCCAAATCTGTTGTGTGGAAAGTACAATACATAATAGAATGGTTATTTTGTACTGATTTCTGATGTATTTGCAGGTAATGGGCAGTTTCAGGGTATGCTGGCCAACAAGACCGCACCGCAGAATGTCGCACGCTATTACAAGTACCTAGAGTCACATAAAGGATTTAGAGAGGTCGACAGCAGGGTACCTAAAGTACAGCCGAGTACTCAGCAGGTATTCCATATGCAAGGTCTTTATTTTGAGAACGCGAAAGAAAGCTGACCTCTTTTTTTAGCTGATTGAAAAAATATAGACCCTTGATGCATTACTAGAACATTTTAAATTTCTTTCCGGAGTCGTTCAAGCATTTTTAAAGTTTAAAAAGAAATGGACAATAACTTACCGAGTACCACGCCAGATGTGGCTTGGATTCAACAGGTTAAGAAGGAAGGATCGGGTGAGGGGAGAATCGCCAAGGAGGCGGGCAAATGGGTGGAATTGCCGGACGCGGAGATGGGGAAAGTGGTGGTGCGATTTCCACCGGAGGCCAGTGGGTGAGTTCTGTTTGGCTGTTCACGTGAACACTTGTACTTGTGCTTGGTTATCGGCATGACAATCTTTTTTTTCTGTAACAAGGTGAAGTACAATAAGTGAAATGGGTGTGTTAACGTATGATTTTCGGAAGAATTTTCTTTGAAAGAAAATTGTCGCTTGAAAGCAATTGAGTAAGGCATTGCAGAAGAGTTCACATCTGTTGTTTCGCCTCTGCGTGTTTCCTCCGTTGTCATGATTTTGAAAAAAAAGTTGCGAACTCCAATGACTGCCAATCACAGTTATTTAAGGATCATGTCTGTTGGCTGTCTAAAATTTCTCCAGCATGCTTTTTCAGGGCCCCCCCCTTCCCCCCCCCCCCCCTCCAAGGGGAGACATATAGGGCCGATTTGACAACTTAAGTCTGATTTGGAGCAAACTCAGTCTAGACCGCGGTTAAGACTGGGTTTCAGACCATAGTGAATTTCACATCCTTGGTCGAGACCACATTCATATGTAATCTTCTATTTCTGTATAAACTGACAGAGCCCTGTCTAGACTGGGTTTGAAACCTGGTTTCAGACCAGGTCTAGACTTAAGTTGTGTAATCGGCCCATAGTGTTTGTACGTTCTGTGTGAAAATATGTCCGTGTGTTTGTGTATCAGTTTGTCGTGAACAAAATGTTGTGTGCAAGATATCTTAAAAATGAGAAATCGGATCGATTTCAAACTTTGTTTGTGTATTCCCGTGGTGGTTTGGACCACAGGGTATGAAGTCATTACTTAAAAATCTTATATGCAAAATTTCTCTGCCGTTGAACATCGGAGAAACATCGAACTGGTCTTGTTGCTTGGTAAGCCCGAGAGATTCTGTTAAATTTTGTCGCAAGTAGAACGCGCGAGGACGGCATATGACGTCATCACTTAAAATACGTATATATTTCAAACACGATCTTGTGTGCAAAATATTTCAGTAACGGAAAGTCGTATTGACTGAAGATTTTATCTACGTATTCCTTGGTTCAGTTAAACGACTCGGTCAGCTTTTTACGCATGTAGTGAAATTTAAGAAAAAATTACGACGTCATCACGTTAAAATATTGTATGTAAGATTCACAGCCGTTGAACATCAGTTAATGTTGAAACTTAAAGTTTTGAGTTTTGCTTGGTAGGTCCGAAATATTCTTTCAAATGCTTCCCGGAGTAAAAGGAACGATAAAAATTATCCATTGAGCAAAATATCTCGATAGCCAAAAGTCGGATCGACTTCAGACTTGGTATAAATATTTCTCGGGTAAGTGGCACGGTTTTTGCCAAACATTGAAATTGTTTAGAAAATTAAGAATGGTCTATGACGTCATTGCATAAAAAATTTTACGTGATATATTTTGCAGTAAAACGAAAACGACTGGAACGATACTTTGGGTAACATGCGTGTTTAACCGGGCTCAAAGGGGGAAGGGTTGAGGCTTTTGCCAGAAAAGAAGGCTGATTGGGGAGGAGGTTGGTGATATAAAGTCCACTCCTATACCCGGACAAAAAGACGCACTGTAAAACCGTAGAGACTGAATTCCAGACTCTTATCAGAGAGACGTGCATTACACCCGTTTGTAGTGATCACTTTCCGGCCTTCGATAAAAAGACTACAGTTTTTCCTACCTACGGCGACTACTTTCCGATCCGAACGAAAAGACGTGGAAAACTCGTGTTTTATGAGCACATTTAAGGCCCTGACAAAGGACAAACAGTGAAACCTGTTTTAAGTTACCCACCTTCAGGACCCCAGATAAAAAACGAACAGCAATACCTTTAGCAATGATTACCTTCCAGGTTGTACTAACTAACCATCTTCCATATCCAGTTAAAAGGCGAAATATAAAATATGTTTGTTACTACCACTTTCCATACATGTTTGGAGTGACCTTTTTCTCATTGTATTTTTTATGGTTGGAAATGCAATTGGGGGGATTGCCAAAGGCACGAGCCAAAACTTTTAAGGATACGTTGCTCCTCTGCAACAGAGTGCCGTTACAACAGCCACGGTTATTGAATTGCAATTCTCGAGTCTAGTCATTCTTTTCTACAAAAAATTATAATGTTAATAAAATAACAAGAAAACATTAACTAATTACATGAACAAGGGACCACGTAACATTAGTGTATGCGCTACGCTACTGACGTCGTCAGTCACGTGTCATTAGGTACCTGCATGTGGCTCACGTCAAGTATAGGTACTAACCTGTTGGCCCACTGCCATGAGTTACCTGCCAAGTGTAGGTACTGACGCCATGGGTCACGGGTCATTAGGTACCTGCACGTGGGTCATGCCAGGTATAGGTACTGACGCCATGGGTCACGTGTGATTAGGTACCTGCACGTGGGTCACGCCAGGTATAGGTACTGACGCCATGGGCCACGTGTCATTAGTTGGGTGTAGACACTAATGTACTTATATCGTGCGTCACGTTTGATTAGGTACCTGCACGTGGGTCACGCCAAGGCGGCGCTGCTTAATCAGTACTACCAGCAGCAGTTCCAGGGCAAGCTCATCATGAGATTCGACGACACGAACCCGGCCAAAGAGAACGCGGAGTTCGAGAAGGTCGGTGAATACCCGGGTGGGTGTTGGGAATTGGTGGAAGGGGGGGGGGGGGAGTAGGGCGGGAAGATATGTACGGGTGTCTGTGAACGGCGCATGTTTCATATTCTACTAATTACTGACAATTGGACAGGTGCGGGAATTGAAACTGTAATGGGAGGGGGGGGGAGGAGCTGGAGGTGAAGGGGTGACATATGTGTGAATATGAATTAGCAATCTTACATGCGGTTGTGCGTCATTCGAGTGTCAGAAGTGTCCTGTCAGGCCAGTATTTGTGTTTGGAAAACTAGTACTAGTTGTAGTGTGACAGTTATTGTGCAATAAAGAGACTAACATTTTGTAAATATACGGCTTGAAATGAAATGAGATTCTTCGTGCCAAAAGCCACGACACATTGATGGTGACATGTCAGTGACATGTCAGTGACATGTCAGTGGTACTTGTGTGCCTTAGATCATTCTGGAAGACATCGCCACGCTGGGCCTGAAGCCCGACCTGTTCACGTTCACGTCGGACTCGTTCGAGGCGATGCTGGCGCTGTGCGAGGAGCTGATGCGCGCCGGAAGTGCGTACTGTGATAACACCGGCGGCGAGCTGATGAAGAAGGAGCGCGAGGAGAGGGTCGAGTCGAGGAATAGAAATAACAGTGAGTCGTATTGCTCTGTTTGCTTGTGTCGCAAAAAAGTCTGATTCTGTCTAAAAAAAACACATTTCAAGATGTCCTGTTTACATAATGGAGTCATAACCCAGCACATATTTGTTCTCTCTATCACGACAGTATTTAATAGAGTCATTTTTAGTTGCTCATAGTCAACCAGGAAATATCATGGCTGTAACTGGATATAACTATACTTTGGATGACGGATATTTGGGTAAAGGGGTTATCGCAAAGTGGAGAACCGTACCCAAATTACCAGGGTGGGAGGGGGGAGGGTGAAGCGAGGGGATTGGTGATGTAATAGGAGGGGTAAATGACCACTTTCAAGATCCGGATGAAAAAGGCGTACAGTAAAACCTGTTTACAGTGACCACTTTGTTGACGCGGATGAAAAAAGCATCCAGTCGTAGTGACTTTATAGTGACCGCTTTACAGGCCCGGATAAAAAGAATTTTATTAAAACTTGTACATTATGACTATCCTGTCAAAAAACCTGAGTGAGAAAAAATTTTACCACGATCAAGATTTCGAAAGAAGCAATTTGTAGTTCTGCATTCCTGAAAAAGACATGTAATAATACATTCTGTAACGGCCACATGCAGATCGGGATGAAAAGACGTACAGTAAGTTTATCTGTGGTGACCACCTTCCAGACGCGGAAGAGAGAGAGATACATCTATTGAGGAGGGGGCTATTCATGTAGTGTGCAATTTCTAGATCCAGATGGAAAGGCGTACAGCAAAACCGTTTTGTAGTGACTTAATTCCAGACTCGAATAATAAGAGACGTCCATTAAACTTGTGGAGACCATCTTTCGGACTCGGATAAAAAGACTACAATTATAACTGTTTATGGCTACCACCTTTCGGATCCGGACAGAAAAAAATCAGAAAATTCGTGTTTTATGACTACATGTAAGGTTCTGAAAAAGGACAAACAGTGAAATTTATTTGTAGTACCACTGTCCAGGCCCCGAAGAAAAAATAGACAACAGTACCTTCTGTAACAACTTTCTTCCAGCTCTTGTTTGTAGTAACCACTAAATCCGAATAAAAGATAAACAATAAAATCTGTTTGTAGCTTCCACTTTCCAGACCGAGAGCAAAACATGACTGGAGTAACCATTTTTGCATTGGTTCTTTTTAAACGACATCATCCGTCGTCTGTGTGTACGTTTGCACACATGTAAACTTTTACTTAAAATGCTTCTTCTCCTTCAGTTTTGATCGGATTCCTTTCAAATTTGGTATGAATGTTCTCTAGGTAAGCCTGTCTTGAAAAAGTACTTTTTTGGCAATTTGTTAAAAAAATTGGCCAAAATGGGAGCCATTTGAATTTTTTTTGGTTGCCAATTTTCAAAATGCTTTCTCCGACGAATTTGATCTTATTATCTTCAAATTTTGCTTAAATGTTTATTAGGAAAGCCTCCCTTTGAAAATTACTATTTTGGCGATCCACCAAAAATTGAGCAAATGGGGGGGGGGGGGGGGGGGGAGGCATTTTTAATTTATTGGTGGTCAATTTTCAAAATGCGTTCTCTCCCACAACTTGGATGGGGTTTCTTTCCATTTTGTACGGTTGTTCCCCAGACGGTTCTCCCTTGAAGAACACTTTTTTTTTGGTAGCTAATTTTCAGAATGCTTCTTCTTCCTTAATTTTGATCGGATGACATTGCATAAATGTTCACCAGACTTTCTGATCTTGACAAGCTAATTTTTTTTCCCCACAGGTTCCACCTATGGGGAATATATGCGATCGACCGCGTGAACGGGACCTTTTTCAAAATTTTGGAAACAATTTTCAAAATGCTTCCACTCCCACATTTTTGATAACATTCCATTCAAATTTTGTACGAATGTTGACTGGATTGGCCTCTCTGGAAAATTTTTGGCGGTCCAGGCTGGATTTAAAAAATTTTTTGGTGCCCAATTTTTGAAAGTTTTTTTCACTAGAACTTTGATCCTATTTCCTTCAAATTTTGCGTAAATGTTCACTAGGCATTACTCTTGAAATGTTACTTTTTTGGCGATCTGCCAGAAATTGGCTAAATTTGGGCATTTACAATTTGTTATCTGCCAGTTTTCACAATGTTTTTTCTCCCACAATTTTGATCGAATAGCCTACAAATTTCTCATAACTGCTTAATAGGCGGCCCTCTCTTGAGATGTTACTTTTGCTTTTTACAAAAAAATTTAGTAAGCAATTTTCCAAATGCTTCTCCCACAATTTTGACCGGATTCCTTTGAAATTTTGTACGGATTTTCAATTCTCAGAAGCCGGTTTTGAAAATATGACTACCACTTTTTGGTGACCATACAGCCTATTTTTACTTGATTCACTAGATCTCGGCTGGTCACAATATCCCAGGATATTCTTGTTTTTATGGCTTATTGGCCAAATAAAGCGGTGGGATTGTAGAATGCTGATATCAATTTTTATGTTGCTACCTTTCAGCGTTTGAACTGTTCCTGGTTGGAAATGCAATCGTGGGATCGCCGAAGGCTCGAGCCAAAAATTTAATGGATATTTTTCTCCTCTGCAACATTGATTGGAATCCGAAAGCTATAACAGCGACAGTTATTGAATTGCAGTTCTAAAAGAATAATTTTTTGTCGCCTAGGTCCGGAGAAGAACCTGGCCATGTGGGAGGAGATGAAGAAGGGGAGCGTGGAGGGCCTGAAGACGTGCGTGCGCGCCAAGATCAACATGCAGTCAGACAACGGCTGCATGCGCGACCCTACCATCTACCGCTGCAAAGTGGAGACGCACCCGCGCACGGGCAACAAGTACAAGTGAGTCCACCGTCCCTCCCCTTCTCCTCCTACCCCCCCCCCCACCCCCCCCCCCCAAACCAAGCAGCCCTCACGCCGCCTCCTGTTGATCACTTAACACTGCCTTCCTACACGGGTTCCTGCAGCTGTGTTTCCTAGCCCTTTGTAAGTTCTGTCTCTTGCGAAACTGTTCTGAGTTAAGTTAAACTGAAAGCCACAAGGGATACACTTATGATTTTGATCGGTAATGCGCATGACGATTTGATATTGCGCTCTTTGACAAAGAAACACTATAAAAGGTTACTGCCAGCACAGAAAGTCAGCGTGAGTACATTAAAGGTTAGCGTGAGTACACGGAAGTTCGCCTTGAGTATAGGTAAGACCCGCATAAGTACACGGCATGTTTCAGGGTGTATCCGACGTACGACTTCGCCTGCCCTATCGTGGACAGCCTGGAGGGCGTGACGCATGCGCTGAGAACGTCCGAGTACGCCGATCGCAACGAGCAGTACAACTGGTTCCTGGACATCATGAGTAAGGCTTGCTTCCCTGTCGTGTGTTTCGAATGGAATTTTTACATTTTTAACTGGTATCAATTTTGCCCTTAGGTTGAGCACTTATGTGTGTATTTTCAATGAGAGGATATGACGCTGATAAGTCAAGTTCGTATGTCGTTCTGATGACGGTAATTGTTGCCCAGATTCTTTCGCGTAGAGAGATCACATTTTTTTTTTTTTTCGAATTGGCGTCCACCGCTCTGTGGAAGATACTTCTTAAATTAAAATGATTAAGTTATTGTTTGGTTATTAAATTCTGGCTGAATAGTTAATCTCGTAGTTTACATTTTTTTTTGTGCCATGCTTGATATTTTACACACCACAATCTGCTCGTGATGGGATTGTAGAACTGCGCAAGCCACACATGTGGGAGTACAGCCGGCTGAACCTGCAGAGTACGGTGATGTCCAAGCGCAAGCTGACGTGGTTCGTCGAGCAGGGTCTGGTGGACGGCTGGGACGACCCACGCTTCCCCACCGTGCGGGGAGTCATGCGGCGGGGCATGACGGTGGAGGGCCTCAAGGAGTTCGTCATCGCACAGGTAGCACGTCGAAGCCAAAATCTTACCTGGATGCTAATTAGACACTCGGAATTAATCAATGACAATTAAAACTAGATTTGCTGTATTTATAAGAAATGTTGCAATGCAAATGGCTGGATTTGTTAAAGTGTATATTGTGATTTGAATGTATAAGGTGTATGAAAGAAATCCAATTCTTATCAATATCTGAAAAATATGCACTGAGTGGGCACTGAAAGGGGCGAGACCATTGGAACGGCAGACATTGCAGTCCGTACCTTCCTCTTTCAGGGTTCGTCAAAGTCCATTAACATGATGGAATGGGACAAAATCTGGGCTTTCAATAAGAAGGTGAGTTTTTCTTCCATGTAGTTGTCTTTGTTGATGAAGGTATTCAGGGTTCAGATGACAAAAAGCCCCGCCTTTTTCATTTTCAGATCATTAGCGCAGTAAATAACTCCAGACACCCTAAGGTGTACACCTTAACTATATCATATGAATTTATTGTACTCCATACGGGCACATATGCATAGTTTTACAGCGAGTCTGTCACATCACCGACTTTATGAATTCACTGAAAATTTCAGTGAATCTATGAAATTAGGAAAGCTGAAGGAATGTTAAATATTTTTGTGCGTTGTAATGCGATAAAGAAGCCAAACGAATAGGGTCCTCTTGACAGGTGGTCGACCCGGTGGTGCCGCGCTACAATGCCCTAATGAAAGACAGTGTGGTGCCCGTGAACGTACATGGTGTCAAGACGGAGTGCAAACAAGTGCAGAAACATCCCAAGGTGAGTGGCGGAGCGCAAACAAGTGCGAAATTACCCTAAGGTGGGTGGCGGAGTGCAAACAAGTACAGAAACAACCCAAGGTGAGTGGCGGAGCGCAAACAAGTGCGAAAATACCCTGAGATTGGTGGCGGAGTGCAAACAAGTGCGAAAATACCCCAGGGTGGGTGGCGAAGTGCAAACAAGTGCAGAAACATCCCAAGGTGGGTGGTGGACTGCAAACAAGTGCGAAAATACCCCAAGGTGGGTGGCGGAGTGCGAACAAGTGCAGAAACACCCCAGGGTCACCCTCACTGTCTTGTCACATCTCACTTGGCATGCTTTAGGAATGGGGCACACATACTTGATTTTGTAGTTTTCACATTGTCAAGTTTTCAAAATGCAAGCGTAAGTTATAATGGCAGAGGGGAGATTGCCGGTCATTGAACCGCAATTGATACAGTGTGGGCCGATTTCACAACTTAAGACCTGATTTGGAGCAAACTCAGCCTAGACCGCGGTTAAGACTGGGTTTCAGACCATAGTGAATGTCAGAGCCTCGGTCTGGGCCACATTTATATGTGATCTTCTGTTTCCCGAGTTGTGCATTTAAACCCTGTCTAGACTGGGCGTGAAACTTGGTTTCAGACCAGGTCTAGACTTAAGTTGTGAAATCGGCCCTGTAAGTTCCAGTCTCATGAGGATTTCTTCCTGCCATGTGGAACTTGTCCCATTGACGAAAATCATTTTTCAAATAGAGCGAAATAATGAATACATTTTTCAGTCTTAAACAACATTGTTTGTTTTTCTTCATATCCCAATGAGTATTACAGAATCCACTTTTTTTTGAAAACGAGGACAGTTAGGTGCTGTTGAGGTCAATAGCGGTTAGTTATTTTAATGCTGGCTGGATATATATATTTTTGTTCATATTCTATACGAATATTGCACATCCACGCTTTTTTGTTTTCTACTTCAATTAGGTCAATTAATTATGATGCTTAGTTGATTTTACTGAAGCTTGCCAGAAATGGAGTTGGAAAAGCCCTCACATATTCTTCAAAATGTCATTTTTGCCTTCTTTGAGTTGCATGACGAATTCGACACCGTTGTAAGAGCCGTGGTAGTTGGGGATGAGGCCTCGCTTGATCCGTGTCCAAACGCCTGCCTCCTGTAGCTCCAGCATATGCGGCTCTATGTTGCCAGCGTAGTCCGGGTTTTCGTGAAAGTAACGCTCACACATCACAATCCCAATGTGTCCTCCTACAAAAAAAAAAAAAAAAAAAAATGGGGTGGTCAAATAGTACTGTATGATGTAAAGTGTGAATAACTGTAATATGCATTTATATGACGATGGAGGGTTTTGTCATTGGTTGAGAATCTGAAGGGAAGTGCATTTTCATTGGTTGAGAATCTGAAGGGAAGTGACGGCCCACTTCTGGAAGGAGTAGGGTCTGAGCAGAATGTGCCCTGACATATGAAGGCATACACACTCTTCAGAGAGGGGCCAGACTGTAGAACATCAGGGATTTCATTTAGCGGCAGGCTGATTGTTTCAGTTTGCAGATAGTTTTCTTGTCAGACGGGCCTCTGTCATGTATGTCGAAAATTTCATAGAGGGACAGTCTGGCTGGCTGTCAGAAACTTAAGCCATTGTAGCCATAATTCTGATGCTCTGGGCAGCCTGGGTGGAAGTCGACGCGAAAAATGGGATGCCCAGCCCTGAAGTAGCACTTTCACGTTCATTAGTTAATTATTTTAAAATGACATCATTTTCTTGGCCTTGATCAAAATGTATGTCTAAATTTTATCCATCATAGAAACTAATATTCAAACAAAAGAAATAAATAAACCGTATGCAGGGTTCGCGCTGGGTTCTCAGGAAAGTGAGTCAAAAAAAGGAAAGTGTGACTCAATTGGGTCCAGAAAAACTCAGTGGGTTCCGAAAAAGTGAGTCATTTCGTAAAAAATGTCCAAAAAGTGGACAAAAACCCCGCCAACGCGAACCCTGCGTATGTATTAAGTAAAAATAATAGGAATGAAATGGAGAAGGCCGAACCTGGTTTGGTGACTCTTGCGAGCTCCTTGAAGCATTCCTCGTTGACATGTCCGGGCACAAAGGAGCCACACGTGATCACCATGTCGTACGTATCTGTTGTCAAGGAGATGGGAACAATGTTAGTGTCTAGCCTGTTATGAATGATAGTGTTCTGTTGTCAAGGAGACGGAAAAAATGGTAACAATGTGGCCTGTTGCGAGTGACACGGAAACAATGTTGAATATATGTTCTGTTGTCAAGGAGACGGTAATAACAGCATTCACATATAGTGTGTTGTCAAGGAGTCGGGAACCATGCTAACATGTAGTGTGTTGTCAAGGAGACGGGAACAATGCTAACACGTGGTGTGTTGTCAAGGAGACGGGAAAAATGCTAACATGTAGTGTGTTGTCAAGGAGACGGGAACCATGCTAACATGTAGTGTGTTGTCAAGGAGACGGGAACCATGCTAACATGTAGTGTGTTGCATGTGTTGTTCTCAACAAGATGGATCTCAGTCACAGTATTATCGATTCCGCGTAAAATGTGAGATAGGCATCGAAATGTTAAGGGACCGATTGAAATTTACGCAAAAATGTAAGAAAGAAAATATCGGTTCTTTCAGAGCTCATTTCCAGAGGCACAGTAGAATTCTTTAATGTTTCAGTGGATCATTGATTACATGTGCTTAACAACCAGGTGCAGCTGATGCTTTTCAATACGTTCAGCGTGCCGCGGATTATCGTTGTACTTTTTCATCCATCGGTTAATAACCACGGTCTTTAACCGCCCACTGTCTGAAGTGTCTTCCACCGGCATGATGCTGACAGTTTGTGACCTCCCCTCCCCCCCCCAGTGCCCCCCCCCCCCTCCTCAGGATGTCGCGCACATACCGTCGTCTATGGGCAGGCGGGTCTTGTCGAGGAAGGCCTCGATGTACACCTCGTATGCCTCGTGCTTCCGCGACTGCTCCAGCATCGCGGCGCACGCGTCAAGCGCGTCGATGTGCGTGTAGCCAAGCTCTTTCATCTGCCCATCAAAGTCCAGCGTGAGTACGTGATAGACTGACACCAAGTAGGACATAATAATCTGTACCCACAAATAAGCCTTGACCTGGCGTGCTCTGTATTATAACGACATGTAACTTATAACTAAGTATTTTTCTGCCCCGTATCTTTATAATGCGGTTACTGTATCATGTATATTATATAAACGCTGTGTAGTAATCTGTTTTGGGCCTATTTTCAGGACATCACATGGGTAGCTAAATGTTTTAAAGGTCAAGAACTTTTGTAACAAAAAGGAGGGTGTTGCAGGGGGTTGTTTTGATAGCGATGATGCTTGTAGAACTGTAATAACTAATCCATATTAAACGAGGAGGACTTGGTCTAAATTAAAATTAAAAAAAAAAAACCTCTAAAATGTCTTCTTTTTTTTTTAAATTCGGATTTAGTGCGATCCCGTTCTAAAAGGATAATTCACTTTTCATAACCATGTATCCTGCTAAAAACTGACCTGCATATAAGCGTCCATTTAACATTCCTGGTGCAGAGCCCCCACCCCCCCCACCCCTCCATCCAACCACTGTCGAGCGTGTGATTTTTTTTAAGACTTTCGAAGCTTCTGTTTTACATTTTGACCGTTGTAACTTCGATTAGTAGCATCCAAAAATTACATCAAAACTTTATGACAGTTAATGATATATGTATATATAATATTTTATATAATGGTGCATTAAAATGATGCACACAGAAATGCACGCTATTAAATTTAAAGTCTTGTTAATTTTTTTATTCGTGCTCAGCTGCACACACGTTCAAGTGATCTCAAGCTATATTGCATGCACACACATGCACAGACAAACGGACGGACAAGTAAAGCAGTAACCGCCCACCATACCCCGCCACCCGAGGCCCGTATGAGGTCACCCAGCACGGTACCAGGGCCAGCATGTGACCATGGTCGTCTTGTACTCTCCTACCAATTTTCCACCGAGGCCCGTTCCGGAAGCTGCGTCCAGGATTTTTGCGTCCTTTCTGTTGCCCAGCGTTTCCGAAAGCAGTTTTACAGCGAATCCTGGTGCATTCCATCCGACTTGTCCCACATCCTGCAAACATGCGTCGACATAACAGACCTCGGCTTAATAAATTGTTTTTGTTTCTCAAAGGCGAAATGTTAAACACTTGGCAAAATATAATATTTTAAAATTACTTTCTCCTTGATATGAGTAGATTTTAAAAACTTTTCAGCCTGATTTTGATTTACTTTTCTTTACGGATAAGAAAATGTTTTTATCCCCCGCCGCCCTAGGGGGGGGGGGGGGGGGGAGGGCTTGGGATACAGAAACGCCTCGTGTCCGTCCGTCTGTCCGTCCATCCGTAATCCTCTTTGTCCGGGCTGTATCTTTGTTAGCCCAGCTTACGTTACACGTAAGCTGGGGTATTCCTATCGGTTTGCGGGCGGTGTCCGTTAGTTAGTTAGTTAGTTAGTTAGTTAGTTAGTTAGTTAGTTAGTTAGTTAGTTAGTTAGTTAGTTGTTTATTTAGTAAACTTTGGTTCAAAATGCATCTCCTCCTACAATTTTGATCCGATGTCATTTATTTTTGGTGTGAGGCATCCCTAAGGGGTCGTGCATACGGCTTGTGCTTTTCTAGTCGATCGGGTGATTTTTGAATTTTTGGCGAATTTTTAAAGAAAAAATTTTAAAATGTATCTCCTCCTACATTTTTGACCCGATGTCATTTATTTTTGGTGTGAGGCACCCCTAAAGGGTCGTGCATACGGCTTGTGCTTTTTTAGTCGATCGCGCAATTTTTGTATTTTTGGGGAATTTTTAAAGCAAAATTTTCGAAAATAATTCAAAATGCATCTACTCCTACAATTTTGATTCGATGTCATTTATTTTTGGTGTGAGGCATCCCTAAGGAGTCGTGCATACGGCTTGTGCTTTTTTAGTCGATCGGGTGATTTTTGAATTTTAGGGGAATTTTTGAAGAAAAAAATTTAAAATGTGTCTCCTCCTACATTTTTGACCCGATGTGATTTATTTTTGGTATGAGGCACCCCTAAAGTGTCGTGCATACGGCTTGTGCTTTTCAAGTCGATCGGGTGATTTTTTAATTTTTGGGGAATTTTTGAAGAAAAAAATTTAAAATGTATCTCGTCCTACATTTTTGATCCGATGTCTTTTTTTTTAGCCCAGTTGGCTTTTTAGCCAACAGGGCTATACAGATGGGGGCAAGTGTCGTCCGTCTGTCCGTCCGTCCGTCCGTCCCGCGACCGTTAAAAATGGAATAACTTTTTTATTTTTTATCCGATTCTTACCAAATTTTAAACACGAGTTCCTAACCCTTTACTGCATTAGGAAATATTTTTATTTTTGCGGTTTAAACCATTTTTGGCGATTTTATTGCCAATTTGGGCGAAATACGAAAAAACCTATCTAGTCCCTCATTTTTCATCGGAAGATTCCGAAATTTTTTATGAAGAAACTAGGACTAAGGGGTAAAAAAAGTACTTTTTTCGATTTTTGTATTTCGCCTTATTTTTGAATCTACTGAGCTTCAAAGTTTGCAACTTCTAAAAATTGGCAAATTTCCAATTTTTTTTTCTTAACAAAGTAGTTAAAATGGAATATTTTTTTTTTTATCCGATTCGTACCAAATTTTTAACACGAGTTTTTAACCTTCCACTGCATTAGGAATTTTTTTATTTTTTGGTTAAAACCATTTTTGGCGATTTTATTGCCAATTTGGGCAAAATACGAAAAACCTATCTAGTCCCTCATTTTTCATCGGAAGATTCCGAAATTTTTCATGAAGAAACTAGAACTAAGGGGTGAAAAAAGAACTTTTTTCGATTTTTGAATTTCGCCTTATTTTTGAATCTACTGAGCTTCAAAGTTTGCAACTTCTAAAAATTGGCAAATTTCCATTTTTTTTCTTAACAAAGTAGGTAAAGTGGAATATCTTTTTTATTTTTCATCCGATTCGTACCAAATTTTAAACGCGAGTTTTTAACCTTCTACTGCATGAGGATTTTTTTTTTTATTTTTTTGGTTAAACCATTTTTGGCGATTTTATTGCCAATTTGGGCAAAATACGAAAAAATCTATCTAGTCCCTCATTTTTCATCGGAAGATTCCGAAATTTGTTATGAAGAAACTAGAACTAATGGGTGAAAAAAGTACATTTTTCGATTTTTGAATTTCGCCTTATTTTTGAATCTACTGAGCTTCGAAGTTTGCAGCTTTTGAAAAAATGGAAATTTCCACTTTTCTTCTTAAAAAAGCAGTTTCAATTTGCAGAGGGGCACAATATGTTACATGCAAGTACTTTTGGTTGGACTTTTCAGTAATTTTGTTGTCAGTAGGTCATTTCTATGATATTTTCAAGTGGGCGATAATAGGGAACATTGGGCGATAAAGCAAGAAAGTTGTAATTTTCGCTTTAAAAGTGCAGGGATCAATTCTATGTCCCGAAAATATGATAAATATGATATTTTTCGGATGGGCGATAATAGGGAATATTGGTCGATACTGCAAGAAAGTTGTAATTTTCGCTTTGAATGTGCAGGAAACAATTCTAGGACCCGAAAATATGATAAATATAATATTTTTCGGGTGGGCGATAATAGGGAACCTTTTGCGATAATGCAAGAAAGTTGTAATTTTCGCTTTAAAAGAGCAGGAATCAATTCTATGACCCGAAAATATGATAAATATGATATTTTTCGTGTGGGCGATAATAGGGAACATTGGGCGATAATGCAAGAAAGTTGTAATTTTCGCTTTAAAAGTGCAGGGATCAATTCTATGACCCGAAAATATGATAAATGTGATATTTTTCGGATAGGCGATAATAGGGAATATTGGGCGATAACGTAAGAAAATTGTAATTTTCGCTTAAAAAGTGCAGGAATCAATTCTATGACCCGAAAATATGATAAATGTGATATTTTTCGTGTGGGCGATAATAGGGAACATTGGGCGATAATGCAAGAAAGTTGTAATTTTCGCTTTTAAAGTGCAGGAATCAATTCTGTGACCCGAAAATATAATCAATGTGATATTTTACGGGTGGGCGATAACAGGGAATATTGGGCGATAAAGCAAGAAAGTTGTAATTTTCGCTTTAAAAGTGCAGGAAACAATTCTAGGACCCGAAAATATGATAAATATAATATTTTTCGTGTGGGCGATAATAGGGTACATTGGGCGATAATGTACGAAAGTTGTAATTTTCGCTTTAAAAGAGCAGGAATCAATTCTATAACCCGAAAATATGATAAATATAATATTTTTCGGATGGGCGATAATAGGGAACATTTGGCGATAATGCAAGAAAGTTGTAATTTTCGCTTTAAAAGAGCAAGAATTAATTCTATGACCCGAAAATATGATAAATATGATGTTTTTCGTGTAGGCGATAATAGGGAGCATTGGGCGATAATGCAAGAAAGTTGTAATTTTCGCTTTAAAAGTGCAGGGATCAATTCTATGACCCGAAAATATGATAAATGTGATATTTTTCGGGTAGGCGATAATAGGGAATATTGGGCGATAATGTAAGAAAATTGTAATTTTCGCTTTAAAAGTGCAGGAATCAATTTTATGACCCGATAATAAGATCAATGTGATATTTTACGGGTGGGCGATAACAGGGAATATTGGGCGATAAAGCAAGATAATTGTAATTTTCGCTTTAAAAGAGCATTAATCAATTCTATAACCCGAAAATATGATAAATATAATATTTTTCGGATGGGCGATAATAGGTAACATTGGGCGATAATGCAAGAAAGTTGTAATTTTCGCTATAAAAGTGCAGGAATCAATTCTATGACCCGAAAATATGATAAATGTTATATTTTTCGTGTGGGCGATAATAGGGAACATTGGGCGATAATGCAAGAAAGTTGTAATTTTCGCTTTAAAAGTGCAGGAATCAATTCTGTGACCCGAAAATATGATCACTGTGATATTTTACGGGTGGGCGATAACAGGGAATATTGGGCGATAAAGCAAGAAAGTTGTAATTTTCGCTTTATAAGTGCAGGAAACAATTCTAGGACCCGAAAATATGATAAATATAATATTTTTCGTGTGGGCGATAATAGGGAACATTGGGCGATAATGTAAGAAAGTTGTAATTTTCGCTTTAAAAGTGCAATAATCAATTCTATGACCCGAAAATATGATAAATATGATATTTTTCGTGTGGGCGATAATAGCGAGCATTGGGCGATAATGCAAGAAAGTTGTAATTTTCGCTTTTAAAGTGCAGGAAACAATTCTGTGACCCGAAAATATGATAAATATAATATTTTTTCGTGTGGGCGATAATAGGTAACATTGGGCGATAATGTACGAAAGTTGTAATTTTCGCTTTAAAAGAGTAGGAATCAATTCTGTAACCTGAAAATATGATAAATGTGATATTTTTCGGATGGGCGATAATAGGGAATATTGGGCGATAATGCAAGAAAGTTGTAATTTTCGCTTAAAAAGTGCAGGAAACAATTGTAGGACCCGAAAATATGATAAATATAAAATTTTCGTGTGGGCGATAATGGGAACATTGGGCGATAATGTAAGAAAGTTGTAATTTTCGCTTTAAAAGAGCAGGAATCAACTCTATAACCCGAAAATATGATAAATATGATATTTTTCGGATGGGCGATAATAGGATATATTGGGCGATAATGCAAGAAAGTTGTAATTTTCGCTTTAAAAGTGCAGGGATCAATTCTATGTCCCGAAAATATGATAAATGTGATATTTTTTGGATGGGCGATAATAGGGAACATTGTGCGATAATGCAAGAAAGTTGTAATTTTCGCTATAAAAGTGCAGGAATCAATTCTATGACCCGAAAATATGATAAATGTGATATTTTTCGTGTGGGCGATAATAGGGAACATTGGGCGATAATGCAAGAAAGTTGTAATTTTCGCTTTAAAAGTGCAGGAATCAATTCTGTGAGCCGAAAATATGATCAATGTGATATTTTACGGGTGGGCGATAACAGGGAATATTGGGTGATAAAGCAAGAAAGTTGTATTTTTCGCTTTAAAAGTGCAGGAAACAATTCTAGGACCCGAAAATATGATAAATATAATATTTTTCGTGTGGGCGATAATGGGAACATTGGGCGATAATGTAAGAAAGTTATAATTTTCGCTTTAAAAGAGCAGAATACAACTCTATAACCCGAAAATATGATAAATATGATATTTTTTGGATGGGCGATAATAGGTAACATTGGGCGATAATGCAAGAAAGTTGTAATTTTCGCTTTAAAAGTGCAGGGATCAATTCTATGTCCCGAAAATATGATAAATATGATATTTTTTGGATGGGCGTTAATAGGGAACATTGGGCGATAATGCAAGAAAGTTGTAATTTTCGCTTTAAAAGTGCAGGAATCAATTCTATGACCCGAAAATATGATAAATGTGATATTTTTCGTGTGGGCGATAATAGGGAACATTGGGCGATAATGCAAGAAAGTTGTAATTTTCGCTTTAAAAGTGCAGAAATCAATTCTGTGACCCGAAAATATGATCAATGTGATATTTTACGGGTGGGCGATAACAGGGAATATTGGGCGATAAAGCAAGAAAGTTGTATTTTTCGCTTTAAAAGTGCAGGAAACAATTCTAGGACCCGAAAATATGATAAATATAATATTTTTCGTGTGGGCGATAATGGGAACATTGGGCGATAATGTAAGAAAGTTGTAATTTTCGCTTTAAAAGAGCAGGAATCAATTCTATGACCTGAAAATATGATAAATGTGATATTTTTCGTGTGGGCGATAATAGGGAACATTGGGCGATACTGCAAGAAAGTTGTAATTTTTGCTTTAAAAGTGCAGGAATCAATTCTATGACCCGAAAATATGATCAATGTGATATTTTACGGGTGGGCGATAACAGGGAATATTGGGCGATAAAGCAAGAAAGTTGTAATTTTCGCTTTAAAAGTGCAGGAAACAATTCTAGGACCCGAAAATATGATAAATATAATGTTTTTCGTGTGGGCGATAATAGGTAACATTGGGCGATAATGTAAGAAAGTTGTAATTTTCGCTTTAAAAGAGCAGGAATCAATTCTATGACCCGAAAATATGATAAATATGATATTTTTCGGATGGGCGATAATAGGGAACATTGGGCGATAATGCAAGAAAGTTGTAATTTTCGCTTTAAAAGTGCAGGAATCAATTCTATGACCCGAAAATATGATAAATGTGATATTTTTCGGGTGGGCGATAATAGGGAATATTGGGCGATAATGTAAGAAAATTGTAATTTTCGCTTTAAAAGTGCAGGAATCAATTCTGTGACCCGAAAATATGATAAATATGATATTTTTCGGGTGGTCGATAATAGGGAACATTGGGCGATAGTGCAAGAAAGTTGTAATTTTCGCTTTAAAAGTGCAGGAAACAATTCTATGACCCGAAAATATGATAAATGTGATATTTTTCGTGTGGGCGATAATAGGGAACATTTGGCGATAATGTAAGAAAGTTGTAATTTTTGCTTTAAAAGTGCAGGAATCAATTCTATGACCCGAAAATATGATAAATATGATATTTTTCGTGTCGGCGATAATAGGGAACATTGGGCGATAATGCAAGAAAGTTGTAATTTTCGCTTTTAAAGTGCAGGAATCAATTCTATGACCCGAAAATATGACAAATGTGATATTTTTCGGGTAAGCGATAATAGGGAATATTGGGCGATAATGCAAGAAAGTTGTAATTTTCGCTTTAAAAGTGCAGGAAACAATTCTAGGACCCGATAATATGATAAATATAATATTTTTCGTGTGGGCGATAATAGGGAACATTGGGCGATAATGTACGAAATTTGTGACCCGCGCATCAAGACAACCTAAGGAAACTTGTGCACTTGTCCAAAATAAGTACGAAAGTAAAATAAACATGCGCATTGGTCTGGAATAAGGACCGCGCATTAATCTTTATTAAGTTAAATAAACATGTGCACTGTTCCAAAATGAGAGCCGAGCATCAACGCAAATTAAATAAACATGCGCACTTGTCTGAATTAGAACCGCGCCTCGAGGCAAGTTACATAAATATGCGCAGTGGTCCGAAATGCGAGCGTTGTTTGAAGGCATCTATGGCAAACTATCCGGTCTACCAGATATACAAAAAATCTGTTCCCCATTTTTCTGGGAAAGAAATCTTTGTATGCATTTATCGGTCTATGTTCTGGTCCGGTGCTAAATTAATTATTGAGCTAGCTCTTTGCCGTCTCATCTTTTGAAGCTTGATATTTCAGGGAAATTCCTTCGCTCATGCACGCTGGAATGGGTCTTATTGCTTTTCGTAAGCTGGGACTTTGTCCTTGGACAAACTTGTTAATATTCCTCAGAAGTTAATAAAACGACACAGCAAGAAAGTATATAACGTGTAATTGTGCAAAGTCAGATTATTTTTCGATTTTTTCAAAACGTGTAATTTTGGCGATTTTGTAAAAATTTCCAGGCTGTTACTCGAAAACTGTTCATGGTAATGCTTTTTCGTTTTACATGCGGTTAATACGTATATTGGTGTACAACGTCATGGTTTCGTTCGATTTGGTGCAAAATTGTCAAAACGAGAGTATTTTGAAAATAGGTAAAAATTTAGTTCGATTTTACAAAGATGTGACTTTTTGTCCAGGCCGTAACTCGAAAACTGTTCATGCTAATGCTTTTTCGTTTTGCATGCGTTTAATGCGTATATTGAAGGTTTGCAACGTCGTCTTATTTTAAATCGGCCAAAAATTGTTAGGCAATGTAGGGTTTTCAATTTCAATCAGTTTACTAACATCCAATGACATTATGTGTTACACGGGGGATCCTGCCTCACCGAAGCTCTAGTTTATGTTAAGATCTTAAAGAGACACTGCGTAATACATTTGGTGGTAATTAAGGGAGAAAAAAATACATGGGTTGTTTCAAATTTTTATCGTGCTACATGCGTGCCCTCGGATGGTCCACAGTGACTGACTATGTAGTCAACACTTCAGATACTGATAGGTGTAAGTACGAAAGTTGCTCGGAATCATGCCCTGAGGATTTGGGTATACATGAAACCTGCATGTCTGAACTTTTTTTAAGTTGTCATTTTCTTACTGCCTGCTGTACAGGCCGTACATACGGGTTACAGGCTAGCTCTCAGGCAGACATACAAAAGAAGATATAGTGAAAGAGGATCACATGTTGACTTAGTCTCTCAATTTGTTGGACTGATTGAAGCCTGACCTGATCGTAAGCGCCCGCCCACAGCTTGTAGATGTCGGCCACTTCGTCCCTCCTCACACCGGGCCTGCTGACGTAATGCATTCTGGCCTCCGCCCCTTCTATATCCTGGCTAGCGTCTTTGAATTCCACTTTAGTGCCCATAGATTCCGTTGAATTTATCGGATTTTGCCTTCTCCTTTTTTTTTAATTTTTATTTTGTTTTATATTATATTGTTTACCTGCGTTGTGTTGGCTTTGCGTGGAAGTGCATATATTGTTGCCTGTGTTTTCCCCAGTGTTGTCAGTATTTGTCAGGTAATTCCACAAGGATACATGGGAGGCCAGCATGCGATTCTTCAAGGCCCGGGTATACAAGCAACTTGTGTGAATGGCGAGTTAAAAATGACGTCTTAATGCCAATTTTGTTAACTATTTAGTCAGATAAATGATTGTTTAAGAACTCCCCCCAACTGTGCAATGACACAGTTTCGCAGACCGTGAAGTCTTTATGTAAAAAGCATTATTTCATCTGTCCAAGATTTTTTCACGCGTTGTTGCACGCATGTGCCAGCATTTTGAAAAATGCCCTTCGTTACACAACCAAAGGGAGCGAAAAATGCAGAAACTTATATTATTATTTGGGAAAAGTTGAACAGTCGACGAATCAAAACTTTAGACAGACATTTTAAAGTCGAGTAGAGCCATTATGGAAGTGTTCAGCAAGGAAGCTGGTAACCACGGCCAAAGCTGGTAACCACGGCCTCCGATTGTCATAGCAAGCCCTCCGATGTATTTTATTTTTGCTTGTTAAGTCTGTCGCATGGCCCCGTCTACAACAACTGACATTTGTCCTTGAGACTAAGAAAAATATACGTACCAAGGTTCGAATATGAAAGAAACAACACTGAAGTGCATCTTTAAATACAGGATTTTCTTATCTTTTTTTTCTCATCCTTTTCTTTTACCTGTCCCAGTGTCACTGGCATTAAGACGCTCAGCTAAACGCCAAACCCATGTTTGAAATGGCTGACATCGACCATTGGGGGAGGTTTGAGAAGGTCGGGATTGTTGCTTGGTAACCCGGAAAGATTCTCTCAAATTTTGTCGCAAGTAAAAGGAACGACAACTTCACATGACATTCTCTAAGGTGGGGGAGGAGGGGGGGGGGGGATGGTGGCCCAAAGGAGGTTTTAACAGAACTGGTAGCTTGTTGGAGGTTGACTGGGGGGGGGGGGGGCATCCGCTGCCGTGCTGTGCCACCCTGTAGGACATGGATATTTTCGATGGACACACAGTTACCGTGTTTTACAATGTGAGTTCTGCGGCCAGCATACGTAATGTGTGAGACAGGATTGTCTAGCATAGAGATCACAACGTTTCTTCTCCCACTCTCCATTTTGAGCGTCATCAGAATAGGAATGATTATTAAGTTTATTCCTGTTCTGCTTTATGGCAGCACTTCGCAGTCTTGGCTCAGGCACCCCTTCTCTAACATTTTTTTTTTCAAGTGGGCCAGCTCGATCCTCATATGTTAATTTCAACTAGGAATGTTAAACGTTTTGATACAACTGAACGCTATTTCTGAGTGAAGTTATGAAAAGTGCAATTTAGCATCAGCTTTTCTGCTATAATTGTAATTTGCGTCGTTTTATTTCGGGATTTGGTGAAGGATGAGAAAATTTTTTTTCGTGTAAAAATGTCACTACACATGCAGAAACAGATTTCTCTTTTAAGCCCCCTTCTCAATTTACTAAAGTAAATTGGATTGGTCGGTTCAGAGCTAACGAGTGTAGAAGCCTGACCTGATCGTAAGCGCCCGCCCACAGCTTGTAGATGTCGGTCACTTCGTCCCTGCTCACACCGGGCCTGCTGATATAATGTATCCTGGCCTCCGCTGCTTCCGTATCCCGGCTGGCGTCTTTGAATTCCACTTTACTGCCCATAGTTTCTGTTCACTTAATCCGTTCTTGTCTTATTGTTCTTTTGTTGATTTATTTTCAATCTCCGGAGTTTATTGAATCCGTACGATTGGGTAAGGTGTTTCTGTCTGATTCCTTTTTATTTTTCCGCCATGAGCTTGTCACGCAAACGCCCCCGAGACGGTTAGGGCTAGGACGACCAAATTTGACAGAGACATCAGGATTGAGAATTCGTAAATTTTTCAGCTTTAAAAAAAATAGTCGCACAAAAGTTAATCGCCCGGCGCAATTTTTGTAAAATTTACATGAAAATGCTCAGAAAAAAAGTTAGTCGCCACTCGGGCCACCAACTTGAAAAAGTTGGTCGCCCGAGCCAAACGTTGGTCGCCACGGGTGACCGGGCGACCGCAAAATCTCAACCCTGGACATGCTGTAGTGTGTCTAGTCTATATATTGATTTATTTACCTTCTTTGTGACAGCTTGGATAGAAATGCGCTTTTTGCTGTCCCCGATTTCCCCAGTGTTGACGGTGTTTATCAGGTATAGTCACACAAGAATTCGTGGGAGGCGCTGGTATATCCAAGTCCCGGGTTTTACAGCAACTTGTTATATGAATGACACGGGAAAGATTTATTGCCAAATTTGTACGTTCGAATCTTGTGTCGAACTCCTTAACTTTATCTTCTTTACTTTATCTGTGTTTTTAGATCAGCCGACTTTGTCGGGCTGGTCTCATCGTGTCGGTTGGGGGGGGGGGCGGGGCGGGCGTGGTAGGCATCCATCGCCTGTATGCACGTATGTAAACTTTTACTTAAAATGCTTTTTCTTCTTCAGTTTTGATTGGATTCCTTTCGAATTTGAACGAAGGCAGGCCTGTCTTGAACAATCAGCCAATAACTGGCGTAATGGGGGAGATTTAGCATTTTTGGTTGCCAGTTTTCAAAATGCTTCTTCTCCCACAGTTTAGATCCAGTTGTCTCCGAATTCACTAGCAAGGCCTCACTTAAAATAGTTTAGTTATCCACCAAAACTTGGCCAAATTGGGGTATTCTCAAACTGCTTCTTCTCCCAGAGTTTTCATTTGATTTTTTTCTCATATTTTTTCAAGTTTTCAAAATGCTTCTTTTTCCACAATTTGGATCGGATTACCTTCAAATGTTGCGTAAATGTTTGATAGTGTGTCCTCTTTTTGTAAAGTTACTGTCTTGGTGATCCACTAAAACATGACCAAATAGGGGCATTTTCAATTTCAGGGTAGCCGATTCTCAAAGTCCATTCACATCAGATTCTTTTCACATTTTGTACGACTGCTTACTGGATATGCCTGTCTTGAAATTTTCGGCGATGTACCAAAAACCAAAGGGGAGGCATTTTAACATTTTTTTGGTAGCCAAGTTTCCGAAGGCTTTTTCGTCCACAATTTTGATCCGATTGATTTCAGATTTTGCATAACTGCTCACTAAGCGGTCCTCTTTTGGTGGATCGGGGGAAGGCATTTTTAATTTCCCGGTAGTCAGTTTGGAGATTCACCAAACATTGACCAAATATTGGGTATGTATCATGTTTTGGTAGTCAGTTTTCCAAATGTTTCTTGTTCCAAAATTTGATAAGTGTGCCTTAAATTTTTACATGAATGTTCACTTGGCTGTCCTCTCTTGAAAAGTTACTGTTTCGACGATTCACAAACATTCACCACACAGGTATTTATAAATTTTTGGTATCTAATATTCCAAATGCTTCTTCATCCACAATCTTAATCATATTGCCTTAGGGGATAGTTTTTATTTTTTGATAGCCCATTAACAAAATGCTTCTCCCACAATTTTGATCAGACTTCTTTCCAATTTTCCCTAAATGGTTCTCTTTGTTTTGGCGATCCTCCAGAAATAAGCTAAATGGGGGGAGGGGGAGCATTTATAATTTTATACCACTTTTCAGAATGCTTCTTCTGTCACAATTTGGATCGGATTGCCTTCAGATTTTGCATAAATATCCAGAGGGAAGATATTTCTTGAAAACTTTCTTTTTTGGCGATCCACCAAAACTGACCAAATAGGGATGGAGTATATTTCAATTTTTTGGTAGCCTACATTCCAAATGCGTCTTCTTCCACAGTTTTGATCGGATTGCCTTCAAATCGGATTGCCTTTGGAAGTTCGCTGAAATTAGCGTAAGTAGTCCTGTCTTGAAAAATTATATTTTGGAGGCTCGCTGAAATTGGCCAATTTATTTAGCCTTTTTTTTTTTTGAAACCCTAGTTCCCTTACCAGTGGGACCGGATTCCTTTGAATATTCCGTGGATAGTTGTCTGGATGGCTGTTTGAAAAAAAAAAAAACTTTTTTGGGGTAGCGCAAAAAAATGAGCCAAAAGGCGCCATATTATCTACAAAAGCTGTCTGGGAGGATTTCACTTTAGAAATTTTTTGCCTATTTTTTGTTGGTCAATTTTCAAAATGCTTCTTCTCCCACAAAATTTCGATTGGATTCCTTTCAGATTTTGTGTCAATGTTTCCCAGGTAGTCCTCTCATGAAAAATAATTTTTTGGCTATTCACAAAAAATTGGATTGGACGTCATTTTGAAATTTGTTGTTGGCCAATATTCAAAATTCGCCTTGGCCCACAATTTTAATTGGATTCCTTTCAGATTTTATTTGAACGCTGTGGGTATTGTATCTGGAAAAATTGATAAGGTATTACTCACTGGTGAATTTTTAAAACAATTTCACCTGTTTTTAACATATAAATTCCGCAGTCGAAAAGGTGGTGTTTTGTGGCGAATAAATACATGTCCCAGTGTTACCGGCATGAGACTCGCAGCTAAAGACTAAACCAGGTTTTAAAATAACTTGTATCGACCGCTGTTCCCCTCAACCCCACTCCGCAGACAAAAACTTCAAAAAATTATTGCAACATGTTCATTCAAACAAGGCATTGAATGTGAAGCACAATAAAAAAAGGAACAGTCCTCTTATTTAACCAAGACAGTGGTTCAGCTGTAAAAAGTGTCAGTCAGTAGGGAAGAATGGTTCACTGACGGGTTAGAAACTCCTCTCACTTTGGCTTGAACAGATATTGGCAATAAATGTGTTGTGTTAGTTATGTACCACATGTTGACTTATATGTACATACCAGCTTACAGGGTTTTTTTTGTGATAAAAAGAAAATAATAAAAATTTGTATGTGGCAAGAAAAAGCATGAAAGAGATGTATGTTAGTTCGTACCTACAAGATTGGGTCTACAGTGTATACAATTTTTCTTCAAATATTTCGTTCATTTTCTCATGACAGTGTTTCCTGTTGCATCAGTCGTGCATTCATTATTGGAAAATCAAAGATAATGCAGAAGTATTTGTTTAATCTAGTAACAGACGGTGTCATTGCATATTTTTGGTATTTTTCCACTTTGCAGATTTTTTTGTGTTGTAGCCCTGAAATTCTAGTGTAGTAGGACGGCGAGGTGGGAATGAGCGGAGTGTGGTACAGTGACAGGGTGTGGTGGTCTTGTGTTGTAGGACGGCGGGGTGGGAATGGCGGGAGTGTGGTACAGTGACAGGGTGTGGTGGTCTTGTGTTGTAGGACGGCGGGGTGGGAATGGCGGGAGTGTGGTACAGTGACAGGGTGTGGTGGTCTTGTGTTGTAGGACGGCGGGGTGGGAATGACGGGAGTGTGGTGCAGTGACAGCGTGTGGTGGTCTTGTGTTGTAGGACGGCGGGGTGGGAATGGCGGGAGTGTGGTGCAGTGACAGGGTGTGGTGGTCTTTTGTTGTGTGACGGCGGGGTGGGAATGGCGGGAGTGTGGTGCAGTGACAGGGTGTGGTGGTCTTTTGTTGTGTGACGGCGGGGTGGGAATGGCGGGAGTGTGGTACAGTGACAGGGTGTGGTGGTCTTGTGTTGTAGGACGGCGGGGTGGGAATGGCGGGAGTGTGGTACAGTGACAGGGTGTGGTGGTCTTGTGTTGTAGGACGGCGGGGTGGGAATGGCGGGAGTGTGGTACAGTGACAGGGTGTGGTGGTCTTTTGTTGTGTGACGGCGGGGTGGGAATGGCGGGAGTGTGGTGCAGTGACAGGGTGTGGTGGTCTTTTGTTGTGTGACGGCGGGGTGGGAATGGCGGGAGTGTGGTACAGTGACAGGGTGTGGTGGTCTTGTGTTGTAGGACGGCGTAGTGGGAATGAAGGGAGTGTGATACAGTGACAGGGTGTGGTGGCCTTGTGTTGTAGGACGGCGGGGTGGGAATGGCGGGAGTGTGGTACAGTGACAGGGCGTGGTGGTCTTGTGTTGTAGGACGGCTTGGTGGGAATGATGGGAGTGTGGTGCAGTGACAGGGCGTGGTGGTCTTGTGTTGTAGGACGGCGGGGTGGGAGTGACGGGAGTGTGGTACAGTGACAGGGCGTGGTGGTCTTGTGTTGTAGGACGGCTTGGTGGGAATGATGGGAGTGTGGTGCAGTGACAGGGCGTGGTGGTCTTGTGTTGTAGGACGGCTTGGTGGGAATGACGGGAGTGTGGTACAGTGTCGGGGTGTGGTGGTTTTTTGTTGTATGATGCTGGGGTGGGAATGACGGGAGTGTGGTGCAGTGACAGGGTGTGGTGGTCTTTTGTTGTAGGACGGCGGGGTGGGAGTGACGGGAGTGTGGTGCAGTGACAGGGTGTGGTGGTCTTGTGTTGTAGGACGGCGGGGTGGGAGTGACGGGAGTGTGGTGCAGTGACAGGGTGTGGTGGTCTTGTGTTGTAGGACGGCGGGGTGGGAATGGCGGGAGTGTGGTGCAGTGACAGGGTGTGGTGGTCTTGTGTTGTAGGACGGCGGGGTGGGAGTGACGGGAGTGTGGTGCAGTGACAGGGTGTGGTGGTCTTGTGTTGTAGGACGGCGGGGTGGGAATGGCGGGAGTGTGGTGCAGTGACAGGGTGTGGTGGTCTTGTGTTGTAGGACGGCGGGGTGGGAATGGCGGGAGTGTGGTACAGTGACAGGGTGTGGTGGTCTTGTGTTGTAGGACGGCGGGGTGGGAATGACGGGAGTGTGGTACAGTGACAGGGTGTGGTGGTCTTGTGTTGTAGGACGGCGGGGTGGGAGTGACGGGAGTGTGGTACAGTGACAGGGCGTGGTGGTCTTGTGTTGTAGGACGGCTTGGTGGGAATGACGGGAGTGTGGTACAGTGTCGGGGTGTGGTGGTTTTTTGTTGTATGATGCTGGGGTGGGAATGACGGGAGTGTGGTGCAGTGACAGGGTGTGGTGGTCTTTTGTTGTAGGACGGCGGGGTGGGAATGGCGGGAGTGTGGTACAGTGACAGGGTGTGGTGGTCTTGTGTTGTAGGACGGCGGGGTGGGAGTGACGGGAGTGTGGTACAGTGACAGGGCGTGGTGGTCTTGTGTTGTAGGACGGCTTGGTGGGAATGATGGGAGTGTGGTGCAGTGACAGGGCGTGGTGGTCTTGTGTTGTAGGACGGCTTGGTGGGAATGACGGGAGTGTGGTACAGTGTCGGGGTGTGGTGGTTTTTTGTTGTATGATGCTGGGGTGGGAATGACGGGAGTGTGGTGCAGTGACAGGGTGTGGTGGTCTTGTGTTGTAGGACGGCGGGGTGGGAATGACGGGAGTGTGGTACAGTGTCAGGGTGTGGTGGTTTTTTGTTGTATGATGCTGGGGTGGGAATGACGGGAGTGTGGTGCAGTGACAGGGTGTGGTGGTCTTGTGTTGTAGGACGGCGGGGTGGGAGTGACGGGCGTGTGGTGCAGTGACAGGGTGTGGTGGTCTTGTGTTGTAGGACGGCGGGGTGGGAATGACGGGAGTGTGGTGCAGTGACAGGGTGTGGTGGTCTTTTGTTGCAGGACGGCGGGGTGGGAATGACCGGAGTATGGTGCAGTGACAGGGTGTGGTGGTCCTGTGTTGTAGGACGGCGGGGTGGGAATGACGGGAGTGTGGTACAGTGACAGGGTGTGGTGGTCTTGTGTTGTAGGACGGCGGGCCGGGAATGACGGGAGTGTGGTGCAGTGACAGGGTGTGGTGGTCTTGTGTTGTAGGACGGCGGGGTGGGAGTGACGGGAGTGTGGTACAGTGACAGGGTGTGGTGGTCTTGTGTTGTAGGACGGCGGGGTGGGAATGACGGGTGTTTGGTACAGTGACATTGTGTGGTGGTCTTTTGTTGTGTGACGGCGGGGTGGGAATGGCGGGAGTGTGGTGCAGTGACAGGGTGTGGTGGTCTTTTGTTGTGTGACGGCGGGGTGGGAATGGCGGGAGTGTGGTGCAGTGACAGGGTGTGGTGGTCTTTTGTTGTGTGACGGCGGGGTGGGAATGACGGGAGTGTGGTACAGTGACAGGGTGTGGTGGTCTTGTGTTGTAGGACGCCGGCGTGGGAATGAAGGAAGTTTGGTACAGTGACAGGGTGTGGTGGTCTTGTGTTGTAGGACGGCGCGAAGGGAATGACGGGAGTGTGGTGCAGTGACAGGGTGTGGTCGTCTTGTGTTGTAGGACGGCGGGGTGGGAGTGACGGGCGTGTGGTGCAGTGACAGGGTGTGGTGGTCTTGTGTTGTAGGACGCCGGCGTGGGAATGAAGGAAGTTTGGTACAGTGACAGGGTGTACATAGAGGGAGATGACGCCCTGCACCTCCAAGAGGGAGAGAAAGTGACATTCATTAACTGGGGGAATATCCTGATTAAGAAGATCCACAAGTAAGCAGAAAAGCTCACTATATAATCTGGATATATGTAATGATTATAGTTAAAGCGATAATAATATATTAAATGCAGACTGTAGTACTGAGAAAACATGACCGTTGTAAGTCATTTAATGCTTGGTCAATAATGAAAACTTAACATATGACCCGTTTCATCCACGTTTTTATAAAATGCTTTATCAACCCTCTTTAAAGATGATCATTTTCTTAGTTAGTAGTTAAAGAAAGTGTATTGTTTGAAAAGACCAGTGACGTAATTTCCTTTTGGGCGCTTCGTGTTGTAGTAAACAGGCATTTTTATATATTGAATAAAATGTGTGTTAATTTTTAAAAGACATGGATGGAATTGTTACTTATGGTCGCGATTGTTTGACAGACAAGGTTTGAACATCATTTCTATCGACGCCGAGCCGATGCTTGAGGACACGGATTTCAAGAAGACACAGAAGATCACGTGGCTCGCCGTGACCAATCAGGCCGAGTTTACGCCCACTGTATGCGTGCACTATGACCACATCATCAGCAAACCCATTCTGACCAAGGACGACGATTTCAAGAACTTCATTAACCGAGACTCCAAGGTAAGGCTAGTGACCTATAAGATGCACGGTGAATCCTATGGAATGCCGTTTCAACATTTAATGCTTATTTTTTATATCAAAATATAATTAAAGATATCAACAAATCAATGTAGAGCTTACTAATTTATATTTTGCTATCAGTAATTGAATTTTAGATGGCAAAAATGTAGTTTAGAGATCAAGAAAATCAATTTTACAAACTTGAAAAATCTTAAGGGAGACACACATTTATATAAAATTTAACGAATCGCCAATTAAGTGTTGGAGATGAAAACTGAATTACTGACATCAATAGTAACATAATTTTTGAGCTCAAGAACTGCTTCTTTTTTGTAAAGTAAAAAATTAGAAGAAGGATTCTGTATGCCAAACCGGTCATTATTTTATTCACATATGTAATCTTCTGAATTTTTTGTGAAAAAAATAGACTGATAGTTTCATATCAAAAATTAATTTTTTTTCAGATCAAAAAATCATTTGCAGATTTCAGATTATAAATTATTAAAAAAGTCTCATTCTGAAACAAAGATATCTGAAATAAATTCTTAATATCAATGAAAGGAAAATAGATTATGGAGCTCAAAATTGAGATTTTGAAGTTTCATTTTTGCTATCAAGAATTGCATTTTTGATCTCTAAAAATCAATTTTAGATATCATTTAGTCATTTTTGATATGAATAAATATTTCATGATATCTCTAAATATTTATTGAAAGCAAGAATTATTTTTTGAAATCAAGAATACATTTACAGGTATCAGAATATAATTACAGATAGCAAAAAAGTGTTCTTGATATCAAAATATGATTTTTTGAGATCATAAATTAATTCTTGTTATCAATAATTCCCTAATATTCCCAAATAAATATATAAATGGCATTCCAAAGAAACTCGTGTAAATAAAAGATAAATAAAAAAAAGGGTCCTCAGTCAAACAGGTTTCCGATGCAGCTAAGGTCTGAATGCCGGGCATGTGCTAAGCGTAAGAAGTGGAAGTAGTATTAACAGAAGTAGTATTAGCAGTAATGCTACTACTTCTACTACTACTCTTACTACTGTAGTAATAGTAGTTGTGGTGGCAGCAGCAGCTGTAGAAATGACAGCAGAAGCAGGAGAACAAAAATTTAAGAAAACAAGGTTAGAGAATTTTATAGGAATTACCCTACGGCTCCTGCAGCCGCTGTTCATGAGAACCCACGTTCTTGTTGCCCCACAGCGCGAGTTTACCCTGCTGGGCGACCCGGAGCTGCGCAGGCTGAAGAAAGGCGAGTGCGTACAGTTGCAGCGCCGAGGCTACTTCATCTGTGACTCTCCGTACGCGCCGCTGAGCCGCTACACGGGCCGCGAGACCCCCGTCGTGCTCGTGCACATCCCGGACGGCCACACCAAGGCCATGCCCACGTCGGGCAGCAAGCACAAGGAGAGTGGGCCCAAGCCGCAGGAATCGGCCAAAGAAGTAAAGTGGCTTTCTCTTTAGGGGTTATCATTAAAACTATGTACGAATTTGTAGGTGAGGACAGGAGGTCTAGGCTTTGCGCCCGCTGTGGTATGAAAACTGGGCGGCGTTGTACCTTTTCTGTATATAGATATACAAATTATAAGGAAAGTGAAATTTGTCAGAAATAAAACGGCAATTAAGTTTTGAGATAAATACAGGTGATTACTGTGGTGATATTTTAAATAAATAAGTTTTTATTTCATCGAGTTTTACGAATTCATGTATCATTTTTTGGTTTAAATGTTTTAGAAAGCTCAGTCTAAAAAGGGCAAAGCCGCTGAAAAATCGCCTCAAAACGAGCAAGCTCCTGCTGCTTTAGCCAGTGGTGATGTGACGATTTTGGATAAGAAAATAACTGATGCAGGCAATCAAGTGCGAAAGCTTAAAGCGGAGAAAGCGGCCAAGGTAAGACTCGCGGGTGGGGGGTGGGGGTGAAGGGTAGGAGGGGGGGCGGGTGCTACTGCTAGGTCAGGGTATCTTTTAACGTAAGCCGAATTGGCCAATACCGGGAGTTTCCGAAAAGAAGCCCTGGGCTTCTGAACGGAAACTCGACATTGTGAGCTTCTCATATTGAAACCAAATAGAAGCTCCGGGCTTCTATTATTATTTCGGCCATTCGTTCAATAAAAACAGGAAAAACAAACAATTTTCAAACCGACGAGCTTCTCTTTGAAGACTTTCTTTTGCCAGCCATGAATTTTCAAAGCAAGTAGAAACAATAATGCCAATAGCGAAAATCCCACCCTATTTAAAGGCATTTTGTGGCACGAAAGTTGGAGGTAGAGAAAAAAATAAAAATTCCATTCCGGCTGGTCAAAATGTCCCTTGACGTTCTTGGTTAGCGATCCCCGAAGGTTCTCTTCATGCCCGCTTTTGAAAAACCAATTGTTTAAAAATGTAACTTCTCCTATACGTACTTGTAGTCAGATTACTTTTACAGGAGTGATCCAAGGTTAGGCCTCTCCTGAATTTGCTTTTTAGTTACCCCCCCCCCCCCCCCCCCCGCAGCGACGAACGGGGGTCTCATGAAACGGGTCTCGTCCGTCCGTCCGTCTGTCTGTCCCCATCAATAGTGGTAAGTTGGTAAGCGCCATATTTCAGCAACTAATATAGTGATTTCATTTCTTTCTTGCATCGAGAGAGAACATATATTGGAGGTGTGCAACGCAAGGTTATTTTTGGTTTTTCTCAAAAAATGAAAAATTGCCAGATTTTTGAAATCGTGTAAAAATGTGTAATATCCCTGGTCTATAGTAATAACTGTTTGACAGATATCCATTGCAGATCATACATTGGAGCTCTGCGAACTGTGGTTATTTGTCGCTTTTTCCAAAATAAATTCTCTTTGTTACTCGAAATTTAGAAAAGAACTGTTCGTTTCAAAGGCAGGGTGAGACGGGGGACTCAACCAGTTCACTGGTATCCTTGTTTCTTTTTTCTTTCAAAGGGTTCCGTTGGATTGGAAAAATATAAGCATTTTCAGTAGACAGTTCAAAAATTCTTCTACAAATTTTTGGCGAGCCTGCAAACCTGTTGCTACCTAAATTCACAGCATATAGGACGCGGCTTATATGGCTTTTTTCGTACAAAATGGTCTTCTGCGTCCTGTATGCCGTAGCGTCCTATATGCCTTTTACTTTTTTGAACAAGGGCGGCCTCATTTTCTTATATGGAACCACGTTATCTTAATCCCCGGCACACATATACGACAATGGTTAAAACAACAAAGGAGTTGCTAACAGCCACCGGGGTATATGTTGCCGTTCTTGCTTTTGTTTGTGAAAGGAGTAGAACTATAGATAGTGCAGGACAGAGCATAGTCTTAATCCCCAGAACATACACAATCATAGTTATAGTATACCACAATGTGAACGTACATTTTCTCTAAATTGAGGTGCGTCCTGTATGCCGTGGCGTCCTATATGCCGTTTTACTTCCAAAAATGGCGATTTTGCCCCCCCCCCCCCCCGCCCCCTGTGTCCTATCTGCGGGGCGTCCTGTATTCCGTGAATTACGGTACTTAATTAACTAGAATTCGGCTGGTCATTCCTTGGACATTCTTTTTTCCACTTCTGAGGTGTTGTAATAGGGACAGATCATGTGCTATCGCATCATTAGACCTAGACACTTAATAGAGGCATGCTACGCGTGTCTGGTCCTTTACACAGCACTCAAGCCTATGACCTATCCCTTTATTTAATAATTTGAGGTTTATCCGGGTTCAGTGTTTTGGCCGTTATGCATTTGTATTAAAACTGACAGTTGGCGAGATGCTTTCTGTGTTTTGAAGCACTTGGGCGATTTTAGTTGTAGGGTAGGAGTGAGGACGGTATAGAGGTTTCATTTGTGTCGTCACGTTTCGCATACCGTGTGGCAGTATTTTTTGTCTGGGCCTACAGAACCAAGCGTACCTTGGGCCGGTTGTAATTAGCCTACAGAGTGAAATTGTTCGACTAGCCGAGACTGAAATATCGTATCTACATAGTCAAAATTTTGTTCATTAATTATTAATTTTAATTGAAAGCCATAGTTTTGGCTTTTGCTTTAAATTTAAAAAAAAAGTTTTGATTGAATGGTCCTAGAAGCGGTAAAATGAGTGTATGAAAGTACCATTTATACCACGTAACAAACTAGACCAGACTTTGCAGTCTTTGGAATATGCTAGACAGTTGACAGTTTTTTTCTCCCAGCACAACTAGGAGACGAGGTTGTACACAAACGTAATAACCGAAGGCAAGGCCTCGGTAAAATAAAATAGTCACTGTCTCAGTGTTGAAAATCATAATGTCCTTCAGGCTTGGGTAGAAATTGAGAACGTCCCCTATTTGCACAGCAATCTATTCTGTTCGCTCAATAGTATTATAAATCACACTCGCTAGATGTCAGCGTTAACCATGAATGGCTGCATTAGCCAATCAAGAGGATTTGGCCTGAAAAGAACATAAACAAAGCTGCACCTTTCATGTACTCGGTGCCGGTGTTTTCAGTCTTGCGTCATTTCTTGGGCGATACTGTTTGTTTTCACAGGTAATGTGTTGGGATGATGTGCACTAGTTTGGATAAATGTTAGGAATGTAGAGCTTATGGTCTGTGGAGTGAAACACCAGGAACAGAGCGAAGTAACAGAGTGTTGTTTGGGCCTGACAGCCGAACACGTGGCAAATAGAACATGCGTGCTTGTAAACAAGCCGGCACAACTGTACGATCGTGCGGAAGTTAACTTCGTGTGCTTTCCCGGACGTTGTGTCATCGTGATACTGGGCGTGCAATTCAGCAACTCCACCCCCCCTTCCTCGGATCCCACTACCGTCCACCAACGGGCTATGTTGTAGCGCTTTACATGCCGTAATACGTCATTATCCCCCCGTCTACCGAGGGGATATAGGTTTCAGCCTGTCCGTCTGTCCATCCGCTTGCGTTCACCTTCGTGTCAGGGTTATATCTCCGAAAGTATTTGGTGTATAGCCTTTTTCCCTGTTGCATACAGTTGGAACATATATCGAAGGTGTGCAGCGTCGTATTATTTTTGAAATCGGCCAAAAATTCTCAAAAATACGACAGGTCAAAAATGGCTGATATAGATATTATCCAGACGACTTCTGCAAAACTATTCGATCCAGCGTCCTGAAATTGTATGCAGTGAAAATATATTTATTGTAGATGTGCGACGTTGCATTATTTTTGAAATCGGCCAAAAATTGTAAAAAATACGACTTCTCAAGGATATATATTTTTAACCCAGTTTACGTTACACGTAAGCTAGGGTATACCTCTCGGTTTGCAGACAGCATCCATTAGTTACTTGTTTAGTAAACCTTTGTTTCAAAATACATCTGCTCCTGCAAGTTAAATAAACGTGCGCATTGGTCTGAAATACATACTTGGGACTCTTCCGGCTTTTTTTTTTTTTTTTTTTTTTTTAAGCCAAATGGACCACTTTTTTGACCCCGTTGCGATGTATGGTAAAATTTTCCGGCATTTTTTTCGACCCCGTTACCATGAATGGAAATAAGAATCGCGCATCGACGGAAGTTCCATAAACATGCGCTCTGGTCCGAAATGCAAACATGCGCACTAGTCCGAAATGCTAACCGTTCATCAACGGAAGTTAAATGAACATGCGCACTGGTGTGAAATGCGAACCGCGCATCGACGAAAGTTAAATAAACAAGCGCACTGATGTAAAATGAGAACCGTGCAGCAACGCAAATTAAATAAAGTTAATAAACATGCCAGTGGTCCTTAATGTGAGCCGCGCATCAACGCAAGCCAACAAACATGCGCACTGGTCCGAAATACTAACCGCGCATCGATGCAAGTTAAGTAAACATGCGCACTAGTCCGATATGTAAACCGCGCATCAACGCAAGTTAAATAAATATGCGCAGTGGTCCAAAATAAAAACCGCACACCAACGCTAGTTAAGTAAATATGCGCACTGGTCCGAAATAATAACCACGCATCGACGCAAGTTAAATAAACATGCGCAGTGGTCCGAAATGCGAACCGCGCATCAACGCAACCTAAATAAACATGCGCACTGGTCCGAAATGCACACTGGAATTGGCGTTACCGCTTTTCGTAAGCTGGGACTTTGTCCTTGGACAAACATGTTGATGTGAACCTGTTTGCACAGAGATAGATTTTGTCCAGACGCCTTCTCCGAAACTATTCGATCCAGCGTTCGGAAATTTTTTGCTGTGAAAATATATGTTGTAGATGTGCAACATTGTCTTATTTTTTAAATCGACCAAAAATTGTTAGGCAATGTAGGGTTTTCAATTTCATTGAATTTACTAACATCCAGTGACATTATGTGTTACACTGGGGATCCTGCCTCACTGATTCTCTAGTATTACTTGTTTCGTTTCATGCTCGTTATTGTTTATTCCCCACAGGTAGAACCTGTGGGGAATATATGCGATCGACCGCGTGTCTGTCGGTCGGTCTGTCATCAAAAGTTTGTTAACACGATAATTTAAAAACTCCTGCAACGATTTTCATAAAAAATTGGTATGTAGCTTCTATGGGAACAAACACAGATCGGTGTTGTAAATGGGCCAGGTTCGTCCAAGGAAAATGCACCACCTGGACTTAGAAAATTTCAGCTCTTGATTGACTATTAAACAAAATGTTTTTTTTTTCATTTACATGGTAAGAAAATAAGTTGTTTATATAGCCTGCAGCTTAAAACGATGAAATAATGACAAAATTTCGATCTGTGTGACATGCGATTTATTGGAAGTCTGTTCCGGAATAGCCTACCAGAAAATATCTGGTTTTTTATTTGCTTCGGAGTTCTTATTTTAAATAAATAAATAATACGGTGTTAATAGTGTATTTTTTCAGGGTGTAAACAAAAAGAACTTTAGTTGAGAACAGTAAAATGTTCAAAGTTGGGTGGTGTCGATAAATTTCGAGCTGCAGCGGAAATTTCTCTAAACCAACCACCATAGTGTTTAATTTGCTATGGTTCAGGACGGTTTCTTATATAGGAGGACGAACCAGCCAAGCGTTGATCTTGTTTACAAAGACTTCTGTGCTCGAGTTGTTTACACAAAGAATCGAATTTCTTCATACAATACTCAACTATTTAAACATAAAAAATAACTAGACCTATTTCGCTAACAAGTAACGAAATAAACGCTTGAAAACACTCTGAACTTCCGGTTTTTGACTCCAACGTGGCCTTGAGATCAAGGTCATCGAAAGTTATTCCTTACGAATGTCAAAAAGGGTGTGGACGTCGAGAATGAGGTCAAAACTGCTTTATCTCTTACCGTTTTCGAGATACAGTGCAACTTCCTCTTTGGCCTCGAAAGTTACCTTGAGATCAAGGTCGCCGAAAGGTATATCTTATGTACCGTTGAGGAGAGGGTGGAAGCCGAAAAGAAGTCGAAATGGCTCATCTCTTACCGTTTTCGAGATGAAGGGCAACTTCCGGTTTTTTGACCTTAAGGTCAATGTCACCAGAAGTTATCTTTACTTAACGTCTTAGAGGGGATAGAGGTCGAAAATGAGGTCAGTTTTGCTCCATCTCTTTTTGAGATAAAGTGCAACTTCAGGCTTTTGACTCGAAAGTGAACTTAGGTCAAGGTCACCGAAATTTGTACCTGACCTAACGTCCTAGGAGGTGGAGATCCTGGGTCTGGTGTGATTTTTTCTGGCTGGTCTTATCAAGCACATAAATTACACTTACTTTTGGAGAGAGTTATTTTTATCCTCTGTAAAACTATGTGAAACACTCCTTTTCAAAGGACTAACAACAGCAACTTGTAATCGTATACGGTATATGTCAAGTGAATGAGTTTGCAACAAAACCTTAAAAATTGAAAAAAATCAACAACTTGTTCTCTTTGTAATGAAAATCGCACTGCCAGCTGCTTGTAAAAAGCCACGTTAAGTACAATTCAGTAAAAGCAGCATCGCAGTAGCTGACAGTTAGCCTTCCAGTATCGTCCAATCACAAGCGAGTATGCCCTATGCTTCTGCACACACTCACAGACACTAATGCTCTGCTAAGGATGACCGTGAAGACTATGTATTCAGGACGGGCATTTTGTGTACGTTTTTGGGGGATAAGGGTTGGGCGTTTTACAGGGCACTGGATGGTTAAAAGTTATTTTTAACCGTCAATTCGTATACAACTAAGCTGTCTGCATATTGTGTATCAAAATCCCGCTTTAAAACCGACCAGAAAACGAAACGGAAAATGACGTCATTTTGACGTCATGCGTTAAAAAAATAACGTTACCACGATGTGCTTTGTTGAAGAGTAGTCTCATAACGTATTTTGCTCGAAATCTCTGGGTCCAGCCGTTTTCGAGATATTCAACTTTGAAATATCTGTGACGTCACAAGACATTGATGACGTCATAAGTCATTAAAAAATTATTTGGCACCAGTTCACATAGTCGACTATAAGTGTGCCAAATTTCATTACCCCCCCCCCCCCCCCCCGTGAAACACGGAGGGATATAGTTATGAGCTCGTCCGTCCGTCCGTCTGTCCGGCCGACTTCTCGTAGAAGGTTATGTCATAGGAACCTGAAACGGTGAAAATATATATATTGAAGGTGTGCAACGTGGCATTATTGTCAAAATCGGCCAAAAATTGACTTCGTGGGAAATTTTCAAAAATGGTGAACTTTTGGCTTCAACTTAGCCGTGAGACGATGTTTTGTCTCACCGACTTCTCGCAGAAGTGATTGTCATAGGAACCTGAAACCTTGCATAGTGAATATATATATATATTGAAGATGTGCAACGTGGCATTATTGTCAAAATCGGCCAAAAATTGACGTCGTGAGAAATTGTCGTAAATGGTGAATTTTTGACTTTAACTTAGCCGTGAGACGATGTTTTGTCCGGCCGACTTTCATAGAAGAGATTGTCGTAGGAACTTGAAACCTTGCAGCGTGAGTTGACCTTATTTTACTGCTTCACGGGGGATCCTGCCTTACTGAGGCTCTAGTTTGCCTAGCTTAAGCCGTTTCGTCGGAGATGTCTGGAAACCGACGCAAAAATTTCGGCTGAAAAAAATTAAAAAAAAAAAAAACTAACATAAAAAAAACAAAAGAAGAAAAAAGAGATACTTTAAGTACTTTAAGCCCACACTTTCCACACTGGGTAAAAACAAATACGTTTGAAAAGTAAACTTTTCAAGCGTTAATAAAGGAAATAAGATTGAAGATAAGAAAATGAAAGGTAGAAAGAATTATAGCATCCTTATCGATAAATCCTGCTCATAAAAAGAACAGACAACACTCGACAATGGTTCGATACTACAGAAAGCTGTTAACTCTTCCGAAGGGCTAAATTGCGCTAGCTTTTCCTATTGTACGCGTCAGAACGCTGGTTCAGGGAGGACTTCAGTCTGTAGTGGCACGTGACATGGCATGTCCTGATAACACCGGCCTGTATGGTATTAATTATTAAAAAAAAAAGAGACAAGTGGACTCATTTATTTTCAGTTTCACTCTTTCCAATCTTGGAAAATTTTCCATTTGTCGTCACTGTTTACTGTCTGTACATTCTATACATTTTAAGGTTTTTATGTTAATATCTTAGTTAATTCGTGACCAAGGCAATGGCAAGACAGTAGCAAATGTTTGGTTTTGTCCAAGAAAGACGTGCTGAGGTCTTCACATCAAACGTCTGTTGTGCTGTGTTCTGTTTAACTTCCTGCACGCTATGTTGGTAGAAGAAAGAAAAAAAAACACATTACTCAAGTGGTCCGGATGACCCCGATGTGATGAAGGTGCCGCGGTAACGTGTGGAGTGATGGGCACCCAGTCTGCACGCTTTCTCTTATATTTTGCCTGTCGTTGTGGGTGTTACGGAGGGGAGGGCGGGCCGTGGAATGCCGTACCATCAGCGAGTCATCTATCTAATCCCTCTGAGTCTTCACGACGTACAGAAATGCCGGACCTCCGTTAATGGGGTTTAGAAACATAATAATTTTGATTTTGTGTGAAAAGATTCCTTTGCGATTAATTAAGTGCTTCAAGCATTTTTTTTAAAAGAATTCTTTAAAAATAGGTTCTCCATAAGTTTCTACACATGCATTAAACAGTCTTTGTCTTTTCTTCAGGGCGATATTGATGCCGCTGTGAAGAACTTGCTTGCGTTGAAAGCCGAGTACAAAACTGCTACAGGAAAGGACTGGAAACCAGGAACCAGCCCAGCGCCAGCAACACCAGCACCGGGTACCAGCATGGCCGACTCAGCGAAAGTGGCCGAACTGAAGGCGAAGATTGACGAGCAAGGGGGCAAAGTCAGACAACTGAAATCCACCGGAAGTGACAAGGTCTGTGTTTTATGCAGTTGCTAGTCTCCCAGGCGATAGAGGGTACTGGTGGTGGGTTAGGGGTAGAGCTGACGCCGCGTGGCTCGTGTTAAAAAAAAAAATGAATAAGGCGGGAAGAATTGCTCAGTGTATAGAAGCTTATACAGAGTTACTTATACACTGAATTGTGACTTTTCAAAATCACAATATAGATATTAGGTGTGGTATCTCAAAGGAGTGTTTTAAGTTTATATTCCGGGTATCGCGTGAGTGAGTGAAAATAAAATTCATAATTAATGAGCAAGAAGTGGACACTTAAACTTTGTACCTCGTATAAAATGATAACATATTTTGCATTGTGAAGATTTACGTCTTCCATTTAAAAGATTTACAGGTAAATTCAGTGACGACAGAAGAAATCGCCGGTGTCGTATAACACGGGGATTCTGTACACGGGAAGGCTTTTTTGTCTCACTGGGTCTCTGCTCGCGGTCGATGTCCTCGGGCTGGTTCCCGTTGTTGTTGTGGAACTTTTTGTCTTTAGTGGCAATCTGGTGTGCTTCCCTTTTTTTTAGCGGAGGGGGGTGGGGGTTGTTATGTAAATGTTTGCCACTCGGTCTGTCAATGGTTCCCGTTCTGGAACGGTGCGGTGTCACTGGTACCCCCGTTTTCTGCTGTGTGCAGGCTACCATCGACGCAGCAGTGAAGGTTTTGCTGGATCTCAAGGCGCAGTATAAAGCGCTGACAGGCGAGGATCTAGCGGGGGGAGGCGGCAGCGAGAGTAAAGCCCAGCAGCAGCAGCAGCGCCAGCAGCAGCAGGCGGCAAAGGCGCCAGGTGATGGCGGCAAAGAGATGAAGAAAGTCACACGGTGCGTTCAAGTCGCTTGATATTTGTACGGATTGTATGGAATGCCGTTTTAACATTTTTGATATCAAAATATATTTACAGATATCAAGAAATCAATGTCGATCTCAATAATTTATATTTTGCTATCAATAATTGAATTGTAGATGGCAAAAATTTATTTTTGAGATTAAAAAATCAATTTTACAAACTTAAAAAACCTAAAAGTAGATAAACATTTACATAGAATTTAACGAATCGTCAATTACATTTTGGAGATGAAAACTTGAATTACTGAGATCAATAATAACAACACAATTTTTGATCTCAAGAACTGCTTCCTTTTCGTACAGTAAAAAATTTACTGTATACAAGGGCCAGTCATTATTAATTTACAGATGTGTGCTTCTGAAGTTTTTATTTTAAAAAAATAGACTGACATTTTGATATCAAAAATCAATTTTTGAGATCAAAAAATCATTTGCAGATTTCAAAATGCAAATTCAAATACACTGTAGTTCCATTCTGAAATAATGATATCTGAAATAATGATATCTGAAATATATTCTTGATATCAATAAAAGGAAAATGAATTATTGAGCTCAAAACTAATATTTGCTCTCAAATATTTCATTTTTGCTCTCAAGAATTGAATTTTTGATCTCAAAAAATCAATTCTAGATATCATTAAATCTTTTTTGATATCAATAAATATTTCTTGATATCTCTAAATATTTATTGATGTCAAAAATTATTTTTTGAGATCAAGAATACATTTAGAGGTATCAAAAATACAATTGCAGATAGCAAAAATTAATTATTAATATCAAAATAGGGATTTTTTGAGATGAAAAATTAATTCTTGATATCAAAAAATCAATTTTTGAGATCAAAAATTATTTTTTGATATCAATAATTCTTTAATAAATGTGAAAACGGCATTCCATAGGATTGAGACAAACGGTTTCTTGCTGTTTTAAATGGGGTTGGGGCTGGGTGATTGTTGGGTGTGTTCGTTTCGTAGCACAAGCAATAGCAGCTCTTGTAATTTTTTTCTCAGCGGCTGATACAATAAAAGGATTAAAACAAGAAAGGACGGTTCATTCTCATTATGACGTCATCGGATATAATGACCTATAACTGCATAGTTATCTGAGCCCATATGAGATTTTTTTCCTGTGTAAAATCATGGTCACATATTTTCTCGGGCTCAGGATGTTTTACTGCAGTTGTGATAAAGGACACGAAACTAATTTCCGTTTTTAATATGTTTACAGACTTGGCCTGGAAGTGAAAAAAGAAGATAACTTAGCTGATTGGTATTCGCAGGTGCTTAGCTCGACCCCCGCCCCCCCCCCCCCACCCTCAACTTTCTTTAGATCAAACTATTAGTATGTGTTTTATTTCGTGGTTGCCGATCAGGATGGTGCTGGTGATCATAAAATTATTATGCAAAATCAAGAAATAAGTCAAAACAAAAAATATTTATGTTCAAGGCGCAAGTAACAAGATACTTTGACAGTGAGTACAAGTGGTGGAGTACTTGTTGCAGGTGATTACCAAGGCGGAGCTCATCGAGTACTATGACGTGTCCGGTTGTTACGTGTTCCGCCCCTGGTCTTTCTCCATATGGGAGGCCATCTCCAAGTGGTTCGACCACAAGATCAAGGAGTACGGCTTCGAGAACTGCTACTTCCCCATGTTCGTGTCCGCGTCGGCCCTGGAGAAGGAGAAAGAACACATTGAGGATTTCGCCCCAGAGGTGAGCTATTGTCAAGGCCTGGTCTACCAGCCACATAAGCACACCCTCGAGAAGTGTTCGAAATAACGCTGGCCCACTGGCCCGAATCCATCAGTTTTCGCGTCGGGTCTGCCAAAGGACCTGCCAATTTTAGCCAAAATAAAATCATAGCGGGGTCGTAAACGGTTAAAACTCCGCTTTGTGGTTTTTTTTTTTCCCACGTTGAAGTTAAATTTTCAAAAACGTGGGTTCATATTTGCTTTGTTACTTAGGTGCTAAGTAAGGAATATATATTTTCGGACGTCACATATTTTTTCCTGTAAAATTAGTTCCTTACAATAGTTTTAAAATAGTGAATACTGATTTGGAACCATTAAAATTTTTCAGCGATTTTATGATTTGCTGGCCCGGGTTGCCAGTGCTGTTGTGACCCTTATTTCGAACACTGTCTCAGATGCAGTTTGCCATAGATCTTCTGTACAGTGTCGATGGGGAATTGACTTTTCGTGTATTTCAGTCAATAAATCCATCATACTGGTTTTAATAACGGTATGTTTTGCAAGTCACGTGCCTCCACTTTGTGTCTGCACTTTGAATTGATTTCCTTTACAGCAGTATAAGTGATTTCAATTCTTTGTTATTATTGCATCATTTTGTTGTTTGGATGAGTGTTAAGTCTTCATTATGCCCTCGCCCAACCTTGTTGGCGAAGGGCATATAGGATTTGGTTTTTCCGTCCGTCCGTCCGTCACGCTTTTGGGTAGTGGTCTTGTATGCACAACTCCTCCGAACGGGTAAGCACACACATTTCAAATCCTATACAGAGTTACTCTTCAGGTGAAAACATGCGAAGGGCGAGGGGATTTGCAGCGTTTCGGTGCTCTTGTTAAATTTGAAATAATTTTTAATTTTAACTTAGTGTACGTTTGTGAAAATAATACCTTTAAAGTCACTTACAGAGCTGCTTTGTCTATTTTTCATTCATGTATATTGTTGTCGACCAATAACAGGTTGCCTGGGTCACCAAATCAGGCCAATCAGAGCTGGCCGAGCCCATCGCCATTCGTCCAACCAGTGAGACTGTCATGTACCCGTCTTATGCCAAGTGGGTGCAGTCCCATCGCGACCTGCCAATCAAACTCAACCAGTGGTGTAGTGTTGTGGTGAGTGATGACGCGACCCTGTATTTTTCACTTAAATGATTCAGGGCATCTGTGAGCTGATGTAGTATGTTAAAAGAAGACTCAGTGTTTACAGAGCGAACTTACTTAAAATTGCCCAAATATACGCAACTAAAAGCATCTAGGAAATGAGTTTGTTTGTTGATGTGATGTATAACGCAAAGTAAAAATCTTGCGTTAACTGAGCGAAAGTTTAAAATTGTCGAAAAGTACTCAATGAAAAGCTGCGCTAGTTAATTGTGTGACTTTTAGAAAAGAAAGTTGTTCCCATTTCATCTTGAGTGCGCGTGTAATTGATCTGGCGACATTGATGAGTCCTTGACGTGGTGACCTTGGCCTGCCCTTAACTTGTCACTTGTGGCTATGTAAGTATATATGTTTTGTCAGCGGTGGGAGTTCAAGCATCCGCAGCCGTTCTTGAGGACGCGGGAGTTCCTGTGGCAGGAGGGACACTCGGCCTACGCCACCTACAAGGAAGCCGAGGCCGAGGTGAGACCGCTTAGACACTCCCCCTCCCTCCCGCCCCACCCCCTCCTGTTTACTCCACCTACAGGGAAGCCGAGGCCGAAGACAGACCGCTTAGAACCTTACCCTTCCGCCCCCCCCCCTACCGCCTGCATACGTCACTTACAAGGAAGCCGAGGCCAAGATGATGCCGCTTAGACACTTACTCTCCCGACCCGAACTCGGTGCCTGCGCCACCCACAAGGAAGCCGAAGGGGGAAGTGAGACACTACTTAGACGCTCCCCCCTCCCCCCTCCTCCCCCTAGAACGCCGAAGCCGGGATGAGACCGCTTAGACACTCCCCCCTCCGTTGCCCCGCCGTACCTTTTGTTTTCCACTCACAGCCCCCTTTTTCATATTGCATTTGAAGTAGGGCCGCCTCTAATTTACAGTTAAGTGCCTCCTCTTATGCGATTCTTTTATGTATCAGGCTCAAACATAATGTGCTTGGTATATTGTGTATGTATTTTTCAAGAAGAACTAGACACAAATTAAAAACTGTGGAGCTATAGTTCCTTCACGGCGTAAGCTACTAAAGAAATTTTGTTGGAAACCTGGCGTGTATTCGCTGCTTTGTTTGGCCGTGCGTGGCCGTGCAGGTTCACTTTATCATCGACCTGTACGAGGAGATCTACGAGACGGTACTGGCCATCCCCGTGGTCAAGGGCAAGAAGACGACCAAGGAGAGATTCGCGGGCGGCGACTACACGACCACCGTCGAGGCCTACATAGCCGCTTCCGGCAGGGGCATCCAGGTAAACAACCCCCCCCCCTCCCCTCCCCCCCCCCCCCCCTTTGTGACTGACTCTGTGAAGATGATAAACATAAACAACATAATTTGAAGTCAGGCTAACAGACTTGTGGCAGTACTTGACTTCTCACTGTTTTCAGTATAAGAAAATGTGTTCAGATAAGATATGGTGTGAGATAAGAACTTAAGTCTTGTAATTATCGTTTTAAAAGGCTCATATATTTGACATGAAGTAGAAAAAGTCATTCAAGTGAGGCGATCCGTAATATGTTGTGGTTTCAGGCAGCGACGTCCCATCACTTGGGACAGAACTTCTCCAAAATGTTCGACATATCGTTTGAGGATCCAGAGACGCGGGAGCGCCAGTACGCCTTCCAGAACTCGTGGGCCATCACTACGCGCTCCATCGGCGTCATCGTCATGGTGCATGGCGATAACAAGGGCCTCGTGCTGCCGCCCAGGATCGCGTGCGTCCAGGTGGGTGTCACGTGACAGTTGACCAATCACCGTGCCCGATACATGGGCCTGGTCGTCATGGTGCACAGTCAGTGGTAACAGAGAACTTGTGTTGCCATCTGGGTTTGCCTACGTTCAAGTCAGATCATTTTCATAGGACTTGTATCATGCGTGACTTTGTGACGCCTGCCCGAGTGTACTGCCGACTGTGCACTGATGATAAAAAATTTTCAATATAATGTGTATACAACACACTGTTGCTATAAAAGAGTTTATGGAATGTAATTCACACCAAAAAATCTATTGCACTTCCGTTTTTTCAGACCAGCCGACTTGTCGGCCTGGTCTTATCATATCTTAGGGCGTTACCCTTGCCTGTATATATACGTATGTAAAATACTGGTTCTCCTTCAATTTTGTTTGGATTTCTTTCAGATTTAGTACGAATGTTTTCTAGGTAGGCCTCTCTTGAAAAGTTACGTTTTTTTTTTGGCGATCCGCCAGAAATTGGCTAAATGGTTAGCATTTAAAATATTTTGGTTGCCAGTTTCTCAAATGATTCCTCTTCCACAACTTTGATCAGATTGCATTCAAGGTTTGCACAAATGTTTCCTAAGTGGTGCTCTCTTGAAAATTACTTCCTCAGAGTTTCACCAAAAAATTGGCCAAATGGAATCATTTTATGGCACAGTTACAATTTTTGGTACATGGTTTTAAAAATGGTTTTGTTACCTACAATGTCGATCGAGTTACTTTCAAATTTTGCATGAATGTCCCCTAGGTAGTTCCCTCTTGAAAAATTACCCATAGCTTGCTCATAGCAATTTTGTTGTAATTTTTGTGTGTATGGTTGCTAGATATAGGTCCCGGCTGGTCACTATGTCCCTGGACATGCTGTTTTAAAAACAAAATTTAGCCGATATGAGTTGGTAGAATAAATGATGGGCTGTCAACTTTTGCCCTGCGGTCACGTGACGTGTGCCTGTCTGTTCGCGGTAGGTGGTGGTTGTGCCGTGCGGCATCACGGCGGCGATGAGCGATGATGAGAGAAAGACGCTACTGGACAAGTGTGACGAGTTCGTCAAGCGCCTGAAGGCGGCGGGCGTGAGGGCCAGGGGCGACTTCCGCGATAACTACTCCCCCGGCTGGAAGTTCAACCACTGGGAGCTGAAGGTCAGTGCCCAGAAAGTGTCACTAGAGACGTCACAATTGCTGTTACAACGATTATTTTTATTCGTAATGCTGCTCCGTAATTTTCCCATCGAATAGGTTCGTTATGGTGTGCCATATGGTCATTATGTTATTACAGGGTGTGCCATATGGCCGTTATGTTATTTCAGGGTGTGCCATATGGTCATTGTATTATTACAGGGTGTGCCATATGGCCGTTATGTTATTACAGGGTGTGCCATATGGTCATTTTATTATTACAGGGTGTGCCAGATGGTCATTATGTTATTACAGGGTGTGCCAGATGGTCATTATGTTATTACAGGGTGTGCCAGATGGTCATTATGTTATTACAGGGTGTGCCAGATGGTCATTATGTTATTACAGGGTGTGCCATATGGTCATTATGTTATTACAGGGTGTGCCATTGCGGGTGGAACTTGGACCAAAAGACCTGAACAACAAGCAGTGTGTGCTGGTGAGGAGAGACAGTGGCGAGAAATTCACGCCGAGCCTGGACGATAGTGTGTCCAAGATCCAGGAACAGCTGGAGGCCATGCACCACGCCATGCATGCTAAGTAAGCCAGAATCTGCACTCAGTGAATAAAGCAGGGAGCGACCTGGTGTGCCGACAGGGGGGGGGGGGGGGTGGGGAAGGGATGGGGAGAGCTGGATTAACCCTAACGCCATAGGCAGTGGAAAGGGATGCAGTATGTGCAGTAATAGTATTGAAAATCTAATGTTCATAAATTAAATGGACTGATTTCTTTCAAACACAGTTCTCTTTGCTGTATACCAGCTAGTAACATGCAAAAAATAAACAGTCAAATAAATAAAAGTAAGATGAAACAAAAATAATAATAAACGGTGTATCGAAATGAGCTCGTTGGTTGGAAATTATAAGAAGAAAAAGATCAGCATTTAAAGGTAAGAAAGTAAACGAAGAAAATAATGCTACAAAGATGTTCACGTGGCGTTAATCGGGGCTTTGTGTTCGGCTCTCAGGGCCAAGGCGGATTATGACAACAACACAAGCACCGTGTACAAGTTTGAGGACTTCTGCTCGGCTCTGGACCGCAAGCACGTCATACTGACGCCATACTGCGGCGACATCCCGTGCGAAGACAAGATAAAGAAGCTGAGTGCTAGGTGAGACGGCTGTGAGATCCCCCGGGGGTAGGGGGGCGGAGGGGGGAGGGGCGTGGGAGGGCGCCATACTGCGGCGACATGCCGTGCGAGGACAAGATAAAGAAGCTGAGTGCCAGGTGAGACGGCTCTGAGATCCCGGGGGGAGGAGCGGGGGCGTGGGTGGAAGGCATACTGCGACTACATCTCGTGCGTGTTTTATCAGATTTCTTAGACAGAAGAAACAATGTTAAAGGTTTGAGAGAAATAAACTCTCAAGCACCTGAAACGCCCCCCTCCCCCCCCCCCCCCAACCTACCGTACTTTCCCCCAAACTTTTTGGAAATGCGCTGAGCGTGAACATGTAGAGTGGTAGCGTCTGACGTCAGAAATGTGCTGTTTGTTCCACAGTAAACTGTAAACCTGTATTTTATGTCAACAGTGTCATATAATCGGGACAGATTTGACGATTCCGTCTGGAAATCAACTCATGTTCTTACTCTCATGCTCATGACACACTTGAGACAATTCCAATTCGAAGAGGAAACAAATAGATACAATTTGAACTGCATGACTTGCTGTTTTGCCGATCCAGGGACGCGGTGGTGGAGGAGGGAGCCCCGGCCATGGGAGCCAAGGCACTGTGTATCCCCTTCAACCAGCCGGGCGAGATAAAGCCGGAGCACAAGTGTATCTGCCCAGGCTGCGATAACAAGCCGCAGTATTACACGCTGTTTGGACGGAGTTACTAACCCATCGAGAGCTGTCAACAGACAATGTTTAGAATAGGGAAATTCCACATAGATTTCACATAGATAAATCTTTTCTGAAATGCTTTCATCTATTAAACAGTTAAGCGTATAGAGTGTTCGAAAATAAGGGCTTTTATTGTTAAAGATTCGGCGTATAGAATCAGATTTGTGGAGAGGAATTCTTTAGGTGGGGGTTAAGGGTGCTTATATGGTGTTTGCGCGAGCAGTAAGTTGGTGCGATAGTGGCATAAATTGAACGTTTACTACAGGTGATGCTTAATAGATTTAGAAATTCGAGTTCGCCAGCAAAGTGCGATACGTAGTAGCTGATGACGCAAGATGCTACAGACTTGATTCGTCTAGTAGAAAATCAGCTGTTTTTCTGTTAATTTTCTTCAGTAACTGGGTAATATTTCAATGCAATTTTCAAATAATATATTCATTGACATACGGCTCTTTGAGTTTAAAAGACAGGTTTTTGTGCAAACGAAAAAGAGCACAGTCTTCGATCTGATCATCCTTCTCATCTGCTTGGTGTTTATGTTTTCCCTTCAGGAGTAATAAAGTGCTTGAAGCCAATGCATTTCTTTTGTTTATTTTGTGGCATGCAATTGGTGTCGCCACAGGTTGTAGACTTGAGCTCTCGTGATATATATATATATATCCTGCTGTCATTAGTAATGTCATGAAACGGAAGATAAGTAGGCATTTTATGAATCGACTAAAATGAAACGGAAGATAAGTAGGCATGTTATGAATCGACTAAAATGGTTTGCCAATTTGTGAAACGGTTGCTTTCATTCATTGACTGCAATATATATATATATATATATATATATATATATATATATATATATATATATATATATATATATATATGTTACAGTAAATCTGTGTAATCAGTAATTTCACGTAATTCCTAAAACTTTTAGGAATTACGTGAAATTACTGTCGGGGCCAGGAATTACGCGAAATTCCTAAAATATGCAGGAATTTCATGTAATAACTGAAACAGGAGGTCAGTAATTACACGAAATTACTAAACTGTGAATTAAACAAAAACAATGTGTTAACGTTTTATTAATCCAGCCGACTTTGTCGGACTGGGTTAGTCGTATCACTATAGGGGACTTGAATGTCTATGCGTGTGTGCGTATGGCAAACTTTTTCTTTAAAATGCTACTCCTCCTACAGTTTTGCTCCAGTCGTTTTGATATTACGCAGGTACGTTTCCTGGGTGGTTCCCCACCTAGCTATTACCTTTTTTGACGATTAACGAAGAAACTGACAAAATGGCGGCATTTCTTGTGCCCCTTTTGACCCTATTTTTAAAATGCTACTCCTAGAGTTTTACTCCAATCGTTTAGATGTTACGCAGGGATGTTCCCTAGAGTTTTGCCTACCAGACTATTATTTTTTTCGCGGTTCGCCAAAAACTGCCGAAATGGCGGAACTTTGAAGTTTGGCAAAAACTGGAATAAATGGTAGTAAATAACTGAATTATCAAACCATTCATTTCTCTCAGTCTTTTTCAAATAGTTATAAAATTTTTATCGAAAGTTTCTTAGGTGTTGCTTCACCTGGACTTTGCTTTTTTTTTTTCGCAAATGACAAAAAATGCCGAAATGGCGGAATTTTCATTTTTTTGTCTAAAATTGTGTGAATGTCGAAACCCAACCTCTCCAACATCTCTTTTCGGGTAGCTTCCACTCGTTTTTGTGTTTTAAAATTATGAAAAAGTTACGTTCAGAAATAAAGTTCTTCACTTTTTGGCCTAACAGTATTCGTTTCAGAGTTTTTCTCTCTTTCCTTGTTTGGTAACTCGGCTGGGTCATGTCCGTGGACATGCTTGCACTCTAATCGAATACAAAATACATGTCTTCACTCAAATCAAAACAAACGCATCATGGTCAAATAGAGTTCTAACAATGTTTCAAATACAGAAACACGTATTTACTGAAAGCAAATGCTGATATGAGGGACTCACGAGTGATTTTAGCTTTGTAGCTTTGCAATTCGAGATGAAAGCAAAGGTCTCAATATGTAATTCCACCTCCGGCAATTGACACCAAATGTCACCTTGGGTGAGTTAGTTCACGAATTGCAATTCAAGATGAAAAAGGACTCACCAGGGTCGAAATAATCTATGACAGGCTGAGTTTATGTGAGCTCGTTCCTCCATTTTCTTGCCGTTTAACTTTGTTCGACTTCCATTACGCATATTTACTAACTGATGTTTAGGAAATTTGTGAAATAAAACACCCCAATTCTATCTCGGGCAAATGACACCAAATGTCACCTTGGGTGAGTGAGTTCACGAATTGCAATTCAAGATGAAAAAAGACTCACCAAGGTCGAAATAATCTATGACAAGCTAAGTTCATATGAGCGTGTTCCTCCATTTTTTGCCGTTTAACTTTGTTCGACTTCCATTACGCATATTTACTAACTGATGTTTAGGAAATTTGTGAAATAAAACACCCTTGAAAACAGTAAATACATGAAATTCCTGAAGATTTTAGGAATTTCGCGTAATTCCTGGCCCCGACAGTAATTTCACGTAATTGCTAAAACTTTTAGTAATTACGTTAATTTACTGATTACACAGATTTACTGTAACATATATATATATTGCAGTCAATGAATGAAAGCAACCGTTGCTTTCATTCATTGACTGCAATATATATATATATATATATATATATATATATATATATATATATATATATATATATATATATATATATATATATATATATATATATATATATATATATATATATATTTATATATATATATATATATATATATATATTGCAGTCAATGAATGAAAGCAACCGTTTCACAAATTGGCAAACCATTTTAGTCGATTCATAAAATGCCTACTTATCTTCCGTTTCATGACATTACTAATGACAGCAGGAACATGTTTAGCCATTTTTCCTTTGCTATTTCATGGAATGGCAAACTAGACTCAGAGGAAAAAAAAGACATTAACTTAAACATATTACTGGCAAACTTTCATTAGCAGACCAAGGCTGGAGTGGGAGATAAATGTGTGTGTAACAACGCTTACTATTCCTTCTTCTTCCGCTTGGCCTATTTAATTTTTGATGCGAAATGGAGTCGCAATTTTACAGCTAAAAATATGCTCCCTGCATGTATAAATGGACTATATTTCAGCCGATCAATAGCTTGTAATGTGTCGTCAAACTGGGCTAAAGCACATTTACAAGTGGCGAATCATTTTTTACCACCCGATCCCACACGCCCCCACAACTCCCCCCCCCCCCCCCCCCCCCCGCCCCAACTTATGTTTTGAAGTTTTCTAGATATCGATGTTTTTATGAATCGAGTAATGTTTGTGCTGAACACATATGGAACAATTTGCAAGAAATGAAGGGGAAATCTCTTATTGGAAATAAGGGGAAAATAAACAAAGAACACAATATTCTGAAAATCCTTGTCAGTTCTTCATATAGAATGTATATCACAACATAGCTGAATGTATTAATGTTTTTTTAGCCCAGTTAGCCCTTGAATACATGGATTATATCCAGAGCAGGGCCCTGTTGGTCTGCAAACTTTTATTTTCATAGGATCGCAGTAAAATTTTGTGCAAGCCGGCCCACTTAGAGGAACAAATGCCGATTTTTGAGAAACTAGTATATTATTAACAGTGATCTGTTTGCACACTTTTACCACCCCTTTTGCGTTTCAAAATTGGAAAAACAGGGCTTCAAATCCAGAAAGCACAAAACACACCAAAAAAGAAAAAAAAACGCCCACATAAAGGCCGACGATCCCCACATTTGCGATAAAAATTCTCCCAGTAGACCGCTGAAATGATGAAGTAAAAAGGGCACAAGAATATGTCTATGAAATGGCTATTTATTCCATTTTTTGGTTGTTTCATCAAGATTAATAATAAATGAAAGAATGAAAGAAATTATTCATTTTTTTAATAGATGATACATACTAATACACGTCATTCACACACCATTTTATGGTTATTTCGACGAGATTAGAAACTGTTTGTAATTGTATTAAACTGTCCATTCTTTTAAGAGACAGTACATATAATTTAAAGTCAATTAAAGCCAGGGATGTCTTTATTTCACAATCACAGGATATCAACGAAATCATAATTGCAATTTTACCATATGCAGATTGCGGTTATGTTTTAGGCAAACAATAGCCTGACATGAAATAAGTATTTGATCTTTTGTAGAAATCGTATAAATCGACGATTACATTTTCAGATTTATCACGAAAAACGACCTTTGCAATTTTGTTGTTCCAGTAAGTTTGCAAAGAAACTCATCACATAGAATGGATCTGTTCTTTGGTCTTATTGTTCTATCAAGGAAACCAACATTTCACTAGCTTTTGTTTTGTCTAGAATCTCTGACTCCGGACAGATTAAATATCCCTTTTGAAGCCCCGGTAATGGTAACTGCATTTTTCTTACCCAACCACTTCCAATTTATGAGAATTAACAAAAAAAAAAATTTATTGGATAATGATTTCAGCAAATCAAATAAGTAACTCCGGAGCGATGTTCTATAAAGGCGTAACTCTGCTAAATCGACAGAAAATCAAATAAGTAAAAAACAGTAAGTAACAAAAAAATATTAAAGCAAAGCAGTCAGTTGCAAAAGCACAACATCAATATCACCTGCTTCGGAAATACGATCCATTACTTTGTGGTGACGTGCAGAAAGTGATAAGAAAAAAATCAGATTCGAAACAACCCACTTTATATTATGTGACTTTAGAAACTTTGTATGCACCAGTAAGCGAGCCCAAAATTTAATTCGCATTTTAATGATAAATTACAAATAGTGGATGATATGGTATGAATTGACTGTCAAGTTTATGGACTGTGTTCAATAATAAATGTTGAAAAGAAAGTCCTTTAGTTGTACTTTTAAAACTAGCATCTAATTCTATAGTTCCAGCCACAATAAGAGAAATATTCGCTATGTTCTTTTTACTTTATCATTCCAGCGGAATTGTCAAATTTTCGAGGTCTAAAACCAGCGGCTTTGCAAAGCCGCTGAAAATTCCAACGGTTTTACAAAGCCGCTGAAAATTCCAACGGTTTTACAAAGCCGCTAAGTGAACCAGCGACTTCGCTGATTGACAGATCCGCTGTAACATATACAGTGTGGTGCGTCATACAACAGCAAAGCAGCTTTTTTAAAACATATGAAACATTGTGGCGAGGGTCACGATGACACCAGTTCTGAGAATGAGTCAGAAGCAGACTCTGTTCATACTTTGTATTAAAGACTTTATAAATCAACAAATGTAATATTGTTATTGATTTAAGCGCTGTCTTTAAAGCATATCTACAAAACTATTCAATATATGTCTTGCTTTTTGATGTGTAACGCAGTTTCAACGTTCTGCACATATGAGATCGGAACGTTCAGTTACTCTCCATTAAAGATAAAGTCCTGCTGAACACCATGGTGAAAAAATGGTTGAAAGCGGCCCGGTAGTTACGAAGTTATGCGCTGTTGAAGTTGACATGTCTTTGTTATATACTATATAGGCTTCAAGTAGAGAAGGGGGTGGTTCTAAAAATGAAAAATATTCAGAATTGTCTGAAACGTAAAACTATACAATAATCTCAATTTCCCGTCTAATGGGGCGGGGCAAAAATGAAAAATGTTCAGAATTGTCTGAAACGTAAAGGAGGGAGAAGGGGGTAAAAATAAACATGTTCAGAATTGCATGATATGTTATAATATACTAAAACGCATTTTCCCGCCTGGGCAGGGAGTGGGGGGGGGGGGGGTCTAAAATGAAACTTTTTCGAAATTGTCTGAAATGTAAAACTATGCAAACATCGCAATTTCCGGCCTTGGAAAAAGGGGTCTAAAATAAAAAATGCTCAGAATTGTATGAAACGTAAAACTATGCAAAAATCGAAATTTTCCACCGGGGGTGGGGGGGGGGGTGGGGGTCATCATCCAAAAGTCTCATGACATTTCTAGATAGACAATCATGTGAACATAGACAATCATGTGAACAGATGTTGCCAACATTCACTAGATAGACAATCATGTGAACATGATTCAACTCAAGCTACTCTATTATGGGAATGTTCTATCGTGTGAATGTTGGCAACATCAATTTTGGAAATGTAGGATGCTTGACAGTGCTATAGAGCTCTCTTCCTATGTAAGCGCAGCGCTACAACGTTCCTATTATCGCTGCACATACAGTTCACGACGATGACGACGACAACGAGGGGGTGGGGGGGGGGCATCGTCCAAAAGTCTCATGAAATTTCTAGATAGACCATCAACAAGAGGTTTTCTTATCCAGAAATGTCGTTATACCCCTACTCAAGTCAAATTAAAAGTCACCTAGGATAAGTAAAGTAAAAAATTGAAGCCACCTAAGATAACATAAAAGCAATTTGGTCATGTCTTAGTCTGCGCCACCTGAGCAATTTGATTTCACCAAGCAGTCATCATGGAACGACTGAAAACAAAGGTTTCAAGGATTCAGATTTACAACAAAATTAAACAAGCAGGACTAAGAAGTTTCAACTAGCTCGCTGATACACGCCATTGGGCAAGAATTCCAAAATGTCTGCAAAACTTACACATTTTAAAAAGTTGAGGATAACAACAATTATGATACTGTTTTTGCGAAATTTTATGGGTACTTCATAAAAAGTGTAAATAAATATTTAGACGTTCAAATATTCATACTATCACGTATGTATTAGCTTAGACGTTTTCTACCGAAAACAAAATGGATATGATAAGAGATAAATTGGTCATTGGTCTTTTTTATATAACGTGTTCCCAGAAATTGCAGCTAAAACCAAAGAACCAAAGTTAATCTTAGTTCAGGCCATAGAAATTGCCAGGCACTCGGAGAGCATAAAACAGAAGATGCTATCCCAGAATTCTCTGTCAAACGCTCACTCTGCAGATGCGGTACCTGAGATCTTCAGCTCCAGCAACCTGGTCAACACCTCTAAGCCTAGATATCAAGCTCTTCACACAGCCAAGGACACCAGCCAGGCAGTCAAAGATGTACAATGTGTAATTTAATATACAAGCACCCGCCTTATTGCACAGGACGCCGGAATGGGAATGAATGAAGAGTTGTACAGTGACAGTGTAGGTTGTCTTTTGTTATAAGACGCAGGAGTGGGAATGAAGGAAGTATGGTACAGTGACAGGGTGTACATAGAGGGAGATGGCGCCCTGCACCTCCAAGAGGAAGAGAAAGTGACATTTATTAACCAGTGGAATATCCTGATCAAGAAAACCCACAAGTAAAGCAAAAAGTTCACTAACTAATTTGAACGGAAAAGTTGATTATATATACTCAACAAAAAAAAGAAACGCAACTTTTTCAAATGGCTGTTATATTGTCAATACTGGACAGATAACAACAAAATTTTAGGTATAGACTCAGAATCAATAGATAATTTCATTTCTCTAAAAATTCAAAGCTACATTCTTATCGTTACGCTGTAATGCTTACGTAAACTGAAGGTATCCGAAAAGCAGTTCACAAGCCTAATATCTCGTGTGTCCTAATAGGGTTGAATAGGGTGTGACAAGCGGATCTGTCGGTCCTGGTCTGGGGTCGTTGACCGTGGCCTGCCCGTTCTAGAACGATCGGATGTGGACCCTGCTGTATCTAATCTTATTCTCAGGCGAGTAACCGTCGATTTGTGGACGCCAAACGCCCGCGCCACGTGAGTTGCCGTTTTTCCACTTTCCAGCATGCCGATCGCACGCTTTCGCTGAATTGCGGTTAACCGTGCCATCGGTTAGGATCGTTCCAGAAACTTTAAATTTTGTACAACGTGCACTCTTTTCTTAAGGGTTGAGACTATGAAAAAATAATTCAATAACTCTCAGCGGTTATTTCACAATGTGCTAGACTACCAGTTTAGGTCACGTGACTGCTCGCTCCAGTTGTAAGATAGAGCGTGGAATGATTTTGACACATTGTTTGGACAATCATTTTCCAAGTAATAGAATGTACAAGAAAAATTAAATATACTAATAGAAAAAAAATTAACCCCTCTATAGGTGTTGCGTTTCTTTTTTTTTTGTTGAGTATATATTTCAAACTACATTAGATGCAGATATTAGTACTAAGAAAACATGACTAAGAAAACATCAAGTAATTTTATGCTTCGTCATTAATGGACACTTAAGACATGCCACAACATTACGCCCCCTTTTCTCCCGTTTCATCCACGTTTTTATGCAAACGCTTGAACAACTCTTTTCAAAGATGGTCATACTCTTATTTATTACTTAAAGAATGTGTATTATTGAAAAGGACGAGTAACGTAATTGCCTTCGAGTGTTTCTGCTGTAGAAAACAAGGCATTTTTATAAACTAAGTAAAATGTGTGTTAATTCTTAAAAGACGTTGATGCAATCTCAGCTGAATTGCTGCTTATGGCGGCGATTATTCTACAGCAAGGTGACAATATCATTTCTATTGACGTCAAGCCGATGGTTGAGGATACGAATTTCAAGAGGACACAGAAAATCACATCACTCGCCCTGACCATTCAGGCTGAGTTCACGCCCACTGTACGGGTGCACTATGACTACATCATTAGCACACCCATTCTGACGATTTCAAGAACTTCATCAACAAAGACTACAAGGTAAGACTGGTGACCCATAAAATGAAGGGTGAAACTAGACCGATTTCGCAACCGAGTTGCGAAACAAACAATTGGGATACTAAAAAAATACTTATTGACTGAGCTAAAAAATTTCTTATCTTATTTCAGTATTAAAATTCGCATTTTGATTCTTGATTCTGTTCCGGTTTAGGTTTGCATGTAGAATGTAAATTTTCAGACATAATTAACATTCCTTTTATGATTTAAAATTAGCTCTAAAATTAGATATTAAATAAAAACCATTTGCAAATCATAAAAGAACGCAGTATAGAAGATCAACGATTTCAGCAGCGTATGCTAGCCGTTTTCGAGATAACAGTCAGCTTCCCGTTTTTGACCTTGACCGTGATCCAGAAGTCAAGGTCACCGAGGTACCTCCTATGCAACGTTATTTAGGCCCAAAGGGTCGAAAGTGTGCTCAAAATCGCTCTATCTCTGAGCGCTTTCCAGATAATAGTCAACTTCTGGTTTTTGATCTTGACCGCGATTCAGAAGGTCAAGGCCACCGAAGTACTCTTATATAACGTTGTTTAGGTCCAGAGGGTCGATAATGAGCGCAAAATCGACAATAATAACAATCAACTTGCAATTTTTGACCTTGACAGTGATCCAGAAGGTCAAGGTCACCGAGGTACCTCCTATGCAATATTGTTTAGGCCCAAAGGGTCTAACCGTTTTCGAGATAATAGTCAATATCTGCGTTTCTACTTTAACCATGACCGAGAAGGTCAAGGTCACCGAGGTACCTCTAATGTCACATTTAGGCTCAAAGGGTCGAAAATGAGCTCAAAATCGCTCCATGTCTAACCGTTTTTGAGATAATAGTCAACATCCGATTTTTGACCGTGATCGAGAACATTAAGCTCACCGAGGAATTTCTTATGTAACGTTATTTGGTGCAAAGGGTCGAAAATATGCTCAAAATCGGTCTATCTCTAACCGCTTTCGAGATAATAGTCAGCTTCCGGTTTCTTACTCTGATCGTGATCCAGAAGGTTATGGTCAGCGATCCACCTCCTATGTAACATTGTCTAGGACGAAAGGGTCGAAAATTAGCTCAAAATCTCTAACCGTTTTCGAGATAATAGTCAACTTCTGGTTTTCGACCTTGACCGTGAAACAGAAGGTTACCGAGGTATGTAACGTTATGTAACGTTGTTTAAAGTCAAACGTCTGATCCTCTCAAAACCTTGACGATGCACATTTCTGGATCACGGTGAGTAACTTACCAAATTTGGTGATGCTACCGTTAATGGTTACTGAGTAGTGGCCTGGACAAAATTTCAAAGGCCAAGGTCACATTGCTGAGATGAAAGGTCAAATCCATCCAAAACCTTGACAATGCACATGCTTGGGTCATAGTGACTTACTGTGCTAAATTTGGTGCTGCTAACATTAATAGTTACCGAGTGATGTCCCGGACAAAATTTTAAAGGTTACGGTCACACTGCCAAATCAAAGGTCAAATTCATTCCAACCTTGACGATGCACATGTCTGGATCATAGTAAGATACTGTACAAAATGTGGCGATACTACTGTGAGTAGTTGTTAAGTAATAGCCCGGACAAAATTTAAAGGTCAAAGTCAAAAATTCAAAGTATGCACCCATCGAGGTTTTCGAAATAATATATCGTCACAAAATTGTAAGAGTGATCAATAAATTAACACTACAAAGTTATCACTACTACAATTCCGTAGCATTCAATATATTCACAAATTGTAATGCAGTAATTTGTAAAAGAAAATTCATAAAATACAACATTTGCTCTCTGTGATCTTTTCTTTTCTTTATGGGAGAGGCCACAAGGCAGATACAGCAGTATTGATCTGCATCATGCATAATCGTGTGCGCACAATAGGCACCTTGAATTTTAATTGTGCGTGTTTTAACACTTGTATGCATTTGGGGGGACGTTTTACAGGGCGTTGGAGAGTTAAAACTAACTTTTATCCGTCAATTGGTAATCAGTTAAGCATTCTGTATACTAATAACAAAAATTCCGCTTTAAAACCAACTAGGAACAAAAATACAAATAATGACGTCATTGTGATATCATACGCTAAAATTAAGGCTTTCACGGTGTCCTTTGTCAAAAAGTAATCTCATAACGTATTAGACGCCAAATCTCTAGCTCCAATCGTTTTGAAGATATTAAGCTCTAAAATATTCATGACGTCATAAGATGCAGAAGATGATGTCATACGTAAAAAAAATTCGCTTGGATCTGTGTGCCAAGTTTCACATTCCTAGCTCAAACGGTCTCGGAGGAGATGCGCGGGAACCAAGTGACGAAGAATAACAAAAAACGAAACATGAAAAAAGGGAAGAAAAAAGAAATGTACGGAATTCGAGGAAATACAAGATCTCGTTGGGACGTTGTCCCAAGTGTAAAAAAATAGACAAGTAAGAAAGAAAGAAAGAAAGAAAGAAAAAAAGAATCCAACAGGTTTTCGATGAAGCTGAGGTCTGATTATCGGATTGTGAATGGAGTAAGAAGTGAAAGCAGTATTAGCAGAAGCAGTGTTAGTAATACTGGTACTCTTGCTCATGTAAAAATAGGAGTTAAAGTGGCAGGACCAGCTGTAGTAGTAAACGCAGGAACAGAAAAAAATAAGAAAAACGAGTTAAGAAAATTTTATAAGAATTAACTTGCCACTTCTGTGGCCACTGCTTATGAGAACCAACGTTCTGTTACCCAACAGTTCACCCTGCTGGGTGATCCGGAGCTGCGCAGGTTGAAGAAAGGCGAGCGCATACAGCTGCAGCGCCGAGGCTACTTCATCTGTGACTCGCCGTACGCGCCGCTGAGTCGCTACACGGGCCGCGAGACACCCGTCGTGCTCGTGCACATTCCGGACGGCCACACCAACGCCATGCCCACGTCGGGCAGCAAGCACAAAGAGAGTGGGCCCAAGCCGCAGGAATCGGCCAAAGGAGTAGGGTTGCTTTCTATTTAGGGGATTATCATTGAAACTATGTACGAATTGGGAGATAAGTGATCGAGACTCTTGTCTACTGTGGTATAAATACTTGCCAGCTTAAACCTTTTTTGTTCATACAAATACAAATTAAAAAGAAATTGAAATTTGCCAGAAATAAAACGGGAGTCAATCTTTATTTTAAACATCTGAGATACAAATTATTACTAGGGTGATATTTTGGATAAATGCAGGCATTATTTCATCGAATTGTACCAATTAATATATATTTTCTTGGTTTCAATGCTCAGCCTAAAAGGGAAAAGCCGTTGGCAAATCGCCTCAAAACGTGTGAAGAACTGGGGCGATTTTAGATGCAGGGAAGGAGGGAAGACGATAAAAAGGTGCAATTTGTGTCGTGGCTTTCCGCATATGGTGTATATGTTGGCAGTATGCTGTGTCGGGGTCTAAAGAAATACAAAGCGTCCCTTGAATCGGTTGTAATTTGCCTACGGAGTGAAATGGCTGAGCCAGCTGAGTCTCAAATATCGTGTCTACATAGTCATAATTTTGTTCATTAATTATTAATGTTAATTAAAAGCCATAGTTTTGTGCCCGGGTCGGTTTCTGTTTAAAATTTAAAAAGGTTTTGGATTAGTGGTCTTAAAAGCGGTTAAAACCTTTATAGCGGTTCGGACTGTTGTGTACAAAACCTTTTTAATCCCCACACCCACCAGGGATTCCGCGAAAAATAATACTTATAAAAGAGAGAAACCACTTTTTATATGTGTCCAACAACAAAATCATACGACTGTTCGGTCTATTGTGCATAATACCTCTGTACTCCGCAGATCCACCTTAATAATACTCATTGAGGGGTACTGTTTTTAACAATATCCGTTTTTAACAATATGTGTTAATACATGACAGGTAGATCTCATTAGGTCAGTTTTTATAACAACGCACTTATACCAGGTACCAGACCAGACTATCAGCAGCAGTCTTCGGAATATACTAGACATTAAGAGTTTTCTCTCCTAGTACTGTTAAAAGACGAGGCTGCACACAAAAGTAATAACCGAAGGTAATTTTTTGGACGATCCCGCCTGTTTTCACAGGTAATGTGGCAGGATGCTGTGCATTAATTTGGAATAATGTTATGAATTTAGAGCTTATGGTCTGTGAAGTGAAATGTAAGGATAAGAACAGAGATATAGTGTGTAGTTTAGCCTCTCTGCCTAACACGTGGCAAATAGAACATATGACTTGTAAAAAAAGACTACACAACTGTACGATCGTTGTTAAGTTGATTTCATGTGCTTTTTAGGATGTTGCATCGTCCTGTCACTTGACGTGCAATTCAGCAACACCCCGATCCCACTTTGGCCAAACGCCCCGCTATATTGCATTGCTTAACAGGTAGGAATATGTAACATAACTTGTTTTGTTTCATGTTTGTTATTGTGGACACAAACGCCCATGCTACCAAAATGTTCGCGTGACTGAGAGGGCAAATAAACCCCCCCCCCCGCCCCCACCACCAAACAATGGTGTTCCAATCATCTTTTCTTTTCATTTCTTTCAAAAGGGTTAAACAGCAGTGTATGTTTGAGGAATTAAAAACAAACTTCACCTGAACACGGTATATTGTTCACTTTATCATACAACAGTTAGGTGGTGTCGATAAATCTCTAGTTGCAAACAAAATTTATCAAAACCAAAACACTACGTGTTTAATTGCCTTTGCTATGGCTCAGCTCGGTTTATTATAGGGATACACAGGAGGAGCAGCCAGACAGGCACTGATCTTGTTTACAAAGATTTTTGTGCTTAACTTACTCACACAGGTAATCGAATTTCTTCATACGATGCACAAATAGTGAAACATAAAAAATTAATAAAGGAAATAAATTAAATATAAAAAATAAAAGATAGAATTACAAGCTTTCTTATCATAAAATCTGCACTTAAAAAGAACAAAAATACTCGGCATGAAGAACTTGGTTGTGTTAAAAGCCGAGTACAAAACTGCTACAGGAAAGAACTGGAAACCAGGAACCAACCCAGCACCAGCAACACCACCAGCCCAGAGCACGACTGCACCGAGTACCAGCATGGCAGACTCAGCGAAAGTGGCCGAACTGAAGGCGAAGATTGACGAGCAAGAGAGCAAAGTCAGACAACTGAAATCCACCGATAGTGACAAGGTCTGAGTTTATGCAGTTGCTAGTCTCCCAGGCGATAGAGGGAAATGGTGGTGGGTTAGGGGTAGACCAGACGCCGCGTGACTCGTGTAAAAACCAAGAATAAGGCGGGAAGAATTGCTCAGCGCATAGAAACTTATATAGAGTTACTCATACCACTGAATTGTGAATATTCAAAATCCCAATATAGATATTGAGTGTGGTATCTCATAAGCATGTTTTAAGTTAATACTACGGGTATAGCGTAAGTGAGTGAAAATAAAATTCATAATTAAAGAGTAAGAAGTGGATACTTAAACTTTGTACCTCACATAAAATTATAAGATACAGTAAAACCCCGGATATGGACACCCCTCTATTATGGACACCCCTGAATTATGGACAGCATTTTTCAGTCTGTTTTAAAAGGCCATAGAGTTCTGTTATATCTAGACCCCTCTATTGTGGACACCCCTCTATTCAGAATTAAGGACACTCTTTTTATCCCGTAAGTAAGGTTACACATTTAAAACAACCCCTCTATTGTGGACAGTCAAATTGCTGCCCATATTTTGTACGTTATGTAAACAACCCCTATCAGCTTGTTACTCGGTAGTGTTTGTTTTTTCGCTATTGTTATCTGTGGGTATTGAGTACATTATATTGAACACAGTGCATGTAAAGACAATAGGGCTTATTACAAAAGATGTGTGCTTAAGAGAGAAGCTCTATACTACTAAACCCTATTGACATGTGCTCCGTCTTTTAAAATGCGTATAAAGGAACAAGTAATTCATTGTCTTTATACTCAGTTAAGACTCAGTTAAGATGTTATACAAGGTGTTAAGTCTGAATATCGGTGGTGTGAAAAGAAAACGGAACGAGCTTTCGCTATCTGATAAAGTTAAAATAATCAAAGCTAGTGATGGAAAAGGTGTAAGAAAAATAACCAAAGATTTTAGTTGTAGTTGTCAGACAAAACAGAACCTCGAAATTAGGGACACCCCGCCATTAGGGACAAAATTATTCAGTCACTTTTTGTCCCTAATAGCGGGGTTTCACTGTATATGTATTGTGAACATTTATGTCTTACACTTAAAAGCTTTACAAGTAAATTCTAAGCGACGACAGAAGAAATCGCCGGTGTCATATAATACGGGGAATCTGTAAACGGGAAAGCTTTGTTGTTTGACTTGGTCCCTGCTCGCGGTCGATGTCGTCGGGCTGGTTCCCGTTGTTGTGTAACTTTTTGTCACTCTTTTTATCACTCTTTGGCGATCTTGAGTGGTTCCATTTTTTATTTTGAAGGGGGTTTATTATGCAGCTTTTGCTAATCGTCTGTAAGTGGTGCCTGTTCTTGAACGCATCATTTTTCCGGTGTGTGTAGGCAATCATCGACGCAGCAGTGAATGTTTTACTGGATCTCAAGGCGCAGTATAAAGCGCTGACAGGCGAGGATCTCGCGTGAGGCCGCACCGGCAAAGAAAAGAACAAGTTTGTCCAAGGACAAAGTCCCAGCTTACGAAAAGCAATAAAAAGAATTCCAGCGTGCATGAGCAAGGGAATTTCCCTGAAAAATTGGGCTACAAAAGATAAGACGGCAAAAGGCTAACTCAATAATTAATATAGCACCGGACCAGAACATATACCGATAAATGTATACAAAGATTTATTTCCCAGAAAAATGGGAAACAGATTTTTTATCTCTGGTAGACTGGAGAGTCTGCCATAGATACCTTCGAACAACGCTCATATTTCGAACCAGTGGGCATATTTATGTAACTTGCCTCGATGCGCAGTTTTCATTCAGACAGGTGCGCATGTTTGTTGATGCGCGGCTCTCATTTTGGAACAGTGCATATGTTTATATAACTTGCGTTGATGCGCGGTTCGCATTTCTGACCAGCGCGCATGTTTATTTACCTTGTGTTGATGTGCGGTTCTTATTCTGGAGCGTTTCGCATGTTTATTTACCTTGTGTTGATGCGCGGTTCTTATTTCGGACCAGTGCGCATGTTTATTTAACTTGCGTCGATGCGCGGTTCTTATTTCAGACCAATGCGCATATTTATTTTACTTGCGTTGATGAGTGGTACTTATTTTGGGCAAGTACACAAGTTTCCTTAGGTTGCCTCATGCGGGGTTTACATTTCGGACCAGTTTGCATGTTTATTTAACTTGCGTTGATGCACGGTGCTTATTTTGGACCTGTCCATATGTTTATTTAACTTGCTTTGGTGCGCGGTTTACATTTCGGACCAGTGTGCATGTTTATTCAACTTGCGTTGGTGAGCAGTTCGATTTTCGGACCGGTGCGCATGTTTATTTAACTTGCGTTGATGCGCGGTGCTTATTTTGGACCAGTGCAAATGTTTATTTAACTCGTGTGGGCGCGTAGTTCGCATTTCAAACCACAGCGCATGTTTATTTAACGTGTATCGGTGCGCGGTTCTTATTTCAGGCCAATGTGCATATTTCTATGAGTTGAGGCGCGGGTCTTATTCAGTCTTACCAGTGCGCATGTTAATTTAAGTTGTGTGACGGGGTGACGGTTAGCTCAGTCGGTAGAGCGTTGGCCTTGTAATCCTAGGGTCCCTGGTTCGAAACCAGCCAGGGGTGGAAAGCGGAGGATTGGCTTTCGCTCAGATTGCCTTAGCAATTCAAAATTAGCACAATGGAGTCTTCTGGCCATCCCTTAAAAAAAACAAAAAAAAGTTGCGTTGATGCGCAGCTCTTATTTTGAATAGTGCACACCTTATTTAAGTTGCGTCAATGCACAGGAGGCATTTCGAACCAGTGCGCATGCTTATTTACCTTGCGTTGATGCACGGTGCTAATTTTGGTCCAGTGTGCTTGCTTATTTAGCTTGTGTTGATGTTCGCATTTTGGACCATTTTGATTTGTTTTTATTGCTGTTTTAAGTCCCTTTCAGCGATCTCATGAGATCGCTGAATCAGGACTACCCTGCCACATTATACTGAAATGGGCCATTTCAGTTTAAATCCCTAGGGGTATCATAATTGAGTGCACAGCTAATAGGCACGAGCAGAATTCGAACCCGCACCGGCTCTACAGTCTAGATCTGAGGACGAGCGCTCTTCCAACAGAGCTACCCGCCCTTCTGCCTAATAGTGGAATGTAACATTTCGGATGCATAATTCTTTTTAACTTGCGTTAATGCTCGGTTCCCATTTCTGACCTGTGTGTTTGTTCATTTAGCGTTCTTGAGCGGATCGCATTTTCCACCAGTGCGCATGTTTATTTAACTTGTGTTGATGCGCGGTACTTATTTTGGACCAGTGCAAGTGCTTATTTAACTTGTGCTGATGTGTGGTTCCCATTTCGAACCAGTGTGCATGTTTATTTAACTTGCGTTGATATCCGGTTCGCATTTTGGACTAGTGTACTTGTTTCTTTAGGTTGTGTTGATGCGCGGTTCGCATTTCGGACCAGTGCACAGGTTAATTTAACTTGCGTTGACACGCGACTTGCATTTCGGACCAGTACGCATGTTTATTTAAGTCCCGTCGATGCCCGACTCTTATGTCTATTCAACTTGTCTCGATTCGTGGTTCTTTCTTCGGACAAGTGCACATGTTTGTTTAAGTTGCGTTGATGTGCGGTGCTTATTTAGACCAGTTTGCATGTTTATTTAACTTCCGTCGATGCGCAGTTCGCATTTCGATCCATTGCGCATGTTTATTTAACTTGTGTTGATGCGTGGTTCTCATTTCGGTCCAGTGTGCATGTTTCTTTAGGTGGCGTTGATGCGCGGTTCGCAATTCGGACCACTACACATGTCTATTCAACTTGCGTCGATGCGTGGTTCTTTTTTTTTTTTTGGATCAGTTTGCATGTTTATTTACCTTGCATCGATGCACAGTGCTTATTTTGGACCACTGCGCGTGTTTATGTAACCTGCGTCGATGTGCGGCTGTTAAATCTGACTACTGCGCCAGTTCATTTAACTTGAGTTTATACGCTGTAGGAGGAAATTCATTTATTTTTTTGCAAAAATTAAGAAAAAATTTTCCAATTCACTCAAAAAACAAAAGTCGTATGCATGACCCAATAGAGATGGCTCATATCAAAAATAAATGAAATCTGATAAAAACTGTAGTAGGAAAAGCTTTTTGAATTTTTTCTTCAAAATTTCCCCAAAAATTCCCTGATGGACTCAAAAACCACAGGCCGTATTCACGACACCCTAAGCATGACTCAGTCCCAAAAATTCCCCCCCTTAAAAAAAAATTCCCAAGTCGAGCGAAATAGCACAAACCGCATGTCTGACCAACCTAAGGATGGCTCATACCAAAAATAAGTTAACTCTGATAATAACTGTAGGAGGAAATGCATTTTGAAGTTTTTCCTAAAAATACAAAAATTGTCGGATCGGCAAGAAAAGCACAAGCCTTATGCATGACCCCATAGGGCTGCCTCACACCAAAAATAAATGATATCGATTCAAAAATGTAGGAGTAGATGCATTTTGAATTATTTTCGAGATTTTTGCTTCATAAATTCCCCCAAAATACAAAAAGCATAAGCCGTGTGTACAAACCCTAAGGGATACCTCACACCAAAAATAAATGACATTGGATTAAAAATGTAGGAGATACATTTTAAAATTTTTTGTTAAAAAAATTCCCCAAAAAATTTGAAAATCACCCGATCAACTGAAAACGCACAAGCCGTATGTATGACCGCTTTGGAATGCCTTACACCAAATATAAATGACATCAACTCATAATTGTAGGAGTAGATGCATTTTGAATTATTTTCGCGATTATTGCTTAAAAATTACCCCAAAATACAAAAACTGTCCGATCGACAGAAAAGCACAAGCCGTATGCGCAACCCTTTAGGGGTGTCTCATACCAGAAATAAATGACATCGGGTCACAAATGTAGGAGGAGATACATTTTAAATTTTTTTCTTTAAAAATTCTCCAAAAGTTCAAAAATCATCCGATCGACTAGAAAAGCACAAGCCGTATGTACAACTCCTTAGGAATGCCTCACACTAAAAATAAATGACATCGAATAAGAATTGTAGGAGGAGCTGCATTTTGAAACAAAGTTTACTAAATAAACAACTAACTAACTAACTAACTAACCGACACCATCCGCAAACCGATAGGAATACCCCAGCTTACGTGTAACGTAAGCTGGGCTAAAAAGGAGAGTAAATCCTCACAGCAGCAGCAGCAGCAGCAGCAGCAGAAGGGTGTGGCGAAGGCACTAGGTCATTGCGGAAAAGAGATGAAGAAAGTCACACGGTGCGTTCGTTTAGCTTGATATTTGTATGGATTAAAATCAACGTTTTTTTTTCTTAATTTATTTTCTGATATTTATTGGAAATGGGTTTGGGGCGGTGTTGAAGCTCAAACAACAGACGGGCTTGTATTTCTGCTGCAATAAAGCGAGTAAAAAAGACGACAAATCTCATTATGACGACATCGGATCTAACGACCTTTCACGGCGTAATTATCTGGGTCCATATGTGCCCATGAAATCATGGTCACATACTTTCTATTGCTCAGCCATGTCGTTATAAGGATGTTTTACTGCAGTTGTGGTAAATCAAGCGAACTAATTTCCATTTGTAATATTTTACAGACTGGGCCTGGATGTGAAAAAAGAAGACAACGTAGCAGATTGGTATTCGCAGGTGCTTACCTCGAACCCACACCTCCTCCCCTCCGTTCCCCCCCCCCCACCACTCTCCTCTGTGTTTAAATGAAACTATCAGTATGTGTTTTTTCATGGTATTGGCGATAATAAATTATTGTGTAAATAAGAATGCAAGCAAAATAATTCAAAGAAAAATATATATTTTTACGACATAAGTAAAAAGATACTTAGACAATGAGTACGAGTGGTGGAGTACTTGTTGCAGGTGGTCACCAAGGCGGAGATGATCGAGTACTATGACGTGTCCGGTTGTTACGTGTTCCGCCCCTGGTCTTTCTCCATATGGGAACAAATCTCGAAGTGGTTCGACCACAAGATCAAGGAGTACGGCTTCGAGAACTGCTACTTCCCCATGTTTGTGTCCGCGTCTGCCCTGGAGATCCTTTTCCATAAAGAACACAGTGAAGATTTCACCCCAGAGGTTAGCTATTGTCAAGGCCTGGTCTAGCCACATAAGCACACCTTCGAAAAGTGTTCGAAGTAACGATGGCACACTGGCCCGAATCCACCAGTTTTCGTGTCGGCCCAGCAATTTCGAAAATTGTAGACAGAAAGAACCTGCAAATTTTAGCAAAAATATAATGATAGCGGGTCATAATCGGCTAAAAGTAAGCTTTGTGGCTTATTTTTACAATATTGAACTTTAATTTTCAAAAGATAGGGTTCATATTTGCTTTGCTACGTAGTGCCAAATAAGGAATACATATTTTTCAGACGTCAAATCTTTTTTTCTGTAAACCTAGTTCCTTACAACAGTTTTAAAATAATGGACACCGATTTCGAACCATCAAAATTTTCATTCCCCTTTATGATTTGCTAGCCCGGTTGCTAGTGGTGTTATGATCCTTAATTCGAGCACTGTCTTAGATGCAGTCTGCCATAGTTCTTCTATATTGAGTGGATGAGGAATTGACTTTCGTGTATTTTAGTCAATGAACCCATCATATTGGTTTTAATAGCCCTAGTTTTGAAAGTAACGTATTTCGAATGTATTTCAGCTTTGAACTGATTTCCTTTACAGTAAAAAAGATTTTAATTCTTTCTTATTATGGCATCAAGCGTTTGTTGTTTGGATGAATACTGAGTCTTGGTTGGTTTATTCAATTTGAAATGATTTTTAATTTTATCTTGGTGCACGTTTGTTAAATCAGTACTTTTAAAGTCATATACAGAACTGCTTTGTCTATTTTTCATTCGTATATATATATATGTTGTCAATTAATAACAGGTTGCCTGGGTAACAAAATCTGGCAAATCGGAGTTGGCCGAGCCCATCGCCATTCGTCCAACCAGTGAGACTGTCATGTACCCGTCTTATGCTAAGTGGGTGCAGTCCCATCGCGACCTACCAATTAAACTCAACCAGTGGTGTAGTGTTGTGGTAAGTTACGTTGCCCTGTATTTTAACTTAAATGATTCATTACATATGTGATCTAAAGTGGCATGTTAAAAAAGACCCAGTGTTTACGGAGGGAAGCTTATTTGAAATTGCCCATAGCGCAAGGTAAAAGTCATGCGTTAACTGGGCGAAAATTTAAAATTGCCAAAATGTACTCAATTTAAAGCTGCGCTAGTTAATTGTCTGCCTTTGCCAGTGTGGCTTTTAGAAAAGAAAGCTGTGCACATTTCATAGCTTGAAGTGCACATGTCATTGACCTAGCAAACCTGACGTGTCCTCGACGTGGCGACCTTGAGGAGTCCTCGACATGTTGACAATGGCGTGCCCGTTGTGACTTGTGATTATATATGTATATTTGTTATGTCAGCGGTGGGAGTTCAAGCACCCGCAGCCGTTCTTGAGGACGCGAGAGTTCCTGTGGCAAGAGGGACACTCTGCCTACGCCACCTACAAGGAAGCCGAGGCCGAGGTGAGACCGCTGCGACACCTGCAAGAAAACTGAGACCGAGGTTAGACCGCTCCCTTGCCTATACTCCACCTACAAGGAAGCCTAGGCTGGGTGAGATCGTTTAGACACCCCCTGTTATGTTACCTGGCTATGTAACCTAAAAGGAAGCCGAGGTCTAGATAAGACCGCTTAGACACTTTCCCTCCCGCTCACCTCCCTATGCCACTTACAAGGGAGCCATGGCCGGGAAGACATCGCTGAGACACTCCCTTTCCCCCTTACCCCAAATACGCCGAGGCTAAGGTGAGACCGCTTAGATACTCCCCTCTGGCACCCACACCCCCTGCCTACGCCTCCCACAAGGAAGCCCAAACCGCCCAAGGTTTTGTTTACTAGTCACAGCCTCTTCTTCAAATTGCATTTGATTAAGTAGAACCTCTTCTAATTAGCAATTAAGTGTCTCTTGCGATTCTGTTTTGCATGAGGCACAAACATAATGTCTTTGGTATACTTTGTGTGTATTTTTCAAAGGAACCAGAAACAAGTTAAAAACTGCGGAGGTATATTTCCTTCCTTGTGTAAGCTGTTAAAGAAATTTTGCTGGCAACATGGGGTTTTGTCGGAAACATGGTATTTATTCGCTGCTTTGTATGACCGTGGTTGGGCATGCAGGTTCATTTTATGATCGACCTGTACGAGGAGATCTACGAGACGTTAATGGCCATCCCCGTGGTCAAGGGCAAGAAGACGAACAAGGAAAGGTTCGCGGGCGGCGACTACACGACCACCGTGGAGGTATACATAGCCGCTTCCGGCAGGGGCATCCAGGTGATTACCCCCTCTTTTTGACTGACTGTGTCAAGATAATGAAAATAAATAGTATAATTTAATGCCACGCTAAGAGACAATACTTTCGAATTATCAGTGTTTTCAATGGAAGAAATATGTTTGGATAAGATATGGTATGATTTAAGAACTTAAGTCTTGTAACTTTTTTCATAAAAGGCTCAAATACTTCACATGTTAAAAAAGTCATTCAAGAGAAGCAGTCTTGTAATGTGTTCTGTTTCAGGCAGCGACGTCTCATCACTTGGGACAGAACTTCTCCAAAATATTCGACATATCGTTTGAGGATCCAGAGACGCGGGAGCGCCAGTACGCCTTCCAGAATTCGTGGGCCATCACTACGCGATCGATCGGCGTCATCATTATGGTGCATGGCGACAACAAGGGCCTCGTGCTACCGCCCAGGATCGCGTGCGTCCAGGTGGGTGTAAAGTGACAGCGGGCCAGTCACCGTGCCTAACACATAAGCCTGATAGTCATGGTGCACAGTCAGTGGTAACAGAATTTGCACAATTAGTGGTAACAGAATTTCCAAATGATTCTTCTCCACAACTTTGACCGGATGGCCTACAAATTTTGCATTAATGTTTTTATGTAGTTCTCCTTTCGAATTACTTCTTTCGAGTTTTACCAAAAATTGACTGCACTTTATGGCGCAGTTACAATTTTCTGGTAGGCATTTTTCAAAATCCTTTTTTACCTGCAATTCTTATCGGGTTGCTTTCAAATTTGTGTAAATGTTCTTCAGGTAATCCTGTCTTGAAGTATTGCTCATAGCTTGCGCATAGCAATTTTGTCTGTATGATTGCTATATATAGATCCCGTAGATCTCGGTTGGTCACGATGTCCCTTTATATGCTTCCTTTTTTAAACAAAATTTGGCGACATGCATTGGTCAAATAAGCTAAATGGTGCGTTGTCAAGTTTTGTCTTGTGGTATCATAACATGTATATCTGTCTGTTCGCGGTAGGTGGTGGTTGTGCCGTGCGGCATCACGGCGGAGATGAGCGATAGTGAGAGAAAGACGCTGCTGGATAAGTGTGACGAGTTTGTCAAGCGCCTGAAGGCTTCAGGTGTAAGGGCAATGGGCGACTTCCGCGACAACTACTTCCCCGGCTGGAAGTTCAACTATTGGGAGCTAAAGGTAGGTGCCAAGAAAGTGTTACTATATACTTCACAATTGCTGTTACAACGGATAAAATATATTATGTAATTTGATCTGTTAGTATTCCCGAATGCAAAAGTGTATATACTTCAGTGAGAACGCAGGAACAGAGAGATGCTGTCTGGAGAGTACCAAGTATATGTCCTTGCCCCTGCTATGACCACAGAACCACAGCATCGACCCCACCATCCCCGATTGCTGAAAAAGTCTTCGTTCTATATGTGCGACTGTAAAAGCGAAGATTGCATATTGGCTCGCTTTAATGGCGGAAGTGGCCCAAAACGTCACAGTAACATCACCGGGAAACCTTTGCATATACCAGACTTTGCTGAGTAATTTGGCCGCCGGCCACAGCGTTATCTTCTAAACCCCACCGCTTCCCACTGCATTTGACAATACACCATTTATCATTGGGGTCGCATTGTTGCAGGGTCAAGCGTACAGTATGTATTAAGTGATTATGCCGAAACTGGGTGCACCATATGGTCAGTATGTTGCTACAGAGTTCGCCATATATTAATTATGTTATTACAGGGTGTGCCATTGCGGGTGGAACTTGGACCAAAAGACCTGAACAACCAACAGTTTGTGCTAGTGAGGAGAGACAGTGGCGAGAAATTTACGCCGAGCCTGGACGATGGTGTGTCCAAGATCCAGGAACAGCTAGAGGCCATGCACCACGCCATGTATGCTAAGTAAGCCAGAATCTGCACTCATTGAATAACTCGGGGGAGGCCTAGTGTACCAAAGGGGGAGGGATAGGGAGTGCTGGATTAACCGTAACGCTATGCATGGTAAGTAACCTACAATCTACACTCAGTGAATAAAGCGCGAACCGACCTAGTGTGCCGGTGGGATACAGACAGCTGGATTAACCCTAATTCCATTCGTGCTAAGTAAGCCAAATACTTCACTCAGTGAATAAACTGGGGAGCTACCTAGTGTGCCGGAAGGGCTGAGTTATAAGTGGCAAAACGGAATGCAGTATGTATATTAGTAGTACTGAGATGCTAATGTTCATAAATTGAATGAACTAATTTCTGCCAAGCATAGTTCTCTGTGTTGTTGACAAACTAGTAACTTGCAAAAAATAAATAGTAAATAAATAAAAGTAAGATGGAACAAAGAGAACAAAAATAATAATAAACTTTGTCAAAATAAGGTCATTGGGTAGGAATTACAAAAGAAGATGAAACAAATCTGCATTCAAAACACGTCTTAAATGCAAGGAAGTGAACGGAAAATGATACACGATAGCATGCTGTCACATATGCAGTAAACAGCGTTTTGTGTTCGGTTCCCAGGGCCAAGGCGGATTACGACAATAATACAAGCACCGTATACAAGTTTGAGGACTTCTGCACGGCTCTTGACCGTAAGCACGTGATACTGACGCCATACTGCGGCGAAATCCCGTGTGAGGACAAGATAAAGAAGCTGAGTGCTAGGTGAGACGGCTGTGAGATCCCCCCGGGGAGGGGGGACGCCATACTGCGGCGACATCCCGTGCGAGGAAAAGATAAAGAAACTGAGTGTTAGGTGAGACGGCTTGGGAACGGGGTCTGAGCGGGCGTGGGAGCGACTACATCCCGTGCGTTTTTTCCCCAGATTTTTTAGACCAACAGAAGAAACAGTGTTAAAGGTTTGAGAAAAATTGATTCTCAAGCATCTGGAACGTCCTACCCCCTATCCCAGCTTCCTCCCCCCCCCCTCGCGATGCGCTGAGCGTGAATATAGAAATGGGTAGCGTCTGACGTCAGAAATATGTTGCTTGTTCCACAGTAAACTGCAAACTTGTATTCTATGTCCGCAATGTCATCAGAGCAAATTTGACGATTCCGCATGGAAACCAAGTCGTGTTTTACTTACATACTCACTACACACTTGAATCAATTCTAATTCAAATAGTAAATAGATACCATTTGAATTGCATGGCTTGCTGTTGTGCCGATCCAGGGACGCGGTGGAGGAGGAGAGAGCCCCGGGCATGGGAGCCAAGGCGCTGTGTATTCCCTTCAACCAACCGGGCGAGATAAAGCCGGAACACAAGTGTATCTGTCCAGGCTGCGATAATAAGCCGCAGCATTACACGCTGTTTGGACGGAGTTACTAACCCATTGACAGCAGTCAAGAGATAATGGTTAGAATAGGAAGATAAACATTTTCTAAAATGATTTCATCAATTAAACAGTTAAGTATAGGTAGTTTGAAAATAAGGGTTTTTATTGTCAAAGAGTCGCTGCATAGAATCAGGCATATAGAAAGAAACTCTTAAGGCGGGCGTTAAGGGTGCTTGTCTGTCATATATATATATATATATATATATATATATATATATATATATATATATATATATATATATATATATATATATATATATATATATATATATATATATATATATATATATATATCTATATATATATATATATCTGTATCGGAACCAAATCCTTTAAGCTTCAATTTTTTCAAATTATCTGGTAAAACCAACTGAAAATCCTAAACTACTATCTGACACGATTAATATTTCTTTGTACAAATAAGACATTTGGTTGCCTGCAGCATTATCAGTCGTAACTAGCATTGGTATCAACCATGCGGTCCGTGTCTGGAACTGCTGATTTTCTGTTTCACAGATTGCCTGATTGCTTATTTGCCATATTCTGTAATGAGGCCTTGCAAATTTTAGCCATTCCAAGAAGTGGCGGAAATGATTCAGCATTTCGTGATACGACGGATTTCACTCATTGACTGTAACATATACAGCGGAATCCAAATACTAGCAGACCTGGGATGGAATGGGAGATAAATGTGTGTGTAAAACACTTAATTTTTCTTCTTCCCCTTGGCCTATTTATTTTTGATACGAAAATTTAAGGGGCTGTATGAATGTCGCAATTTTATAGCTAAAAATGCGCTTCCCCCATACCAAAATACTACACATAGACTATATTTTAGGCCGTTCAACAGTATGTAATGTGTCGTCCAATAGGGCTAAAGTACATTTATAGGTGCAAATCATTTTTACCACCCACTCCTCCATGCCCCCTAACTTGTGTTTTGAAGTTTTCTAGATGTCGATGCTTTTATGCGTTAACTAAAATGTTTGTATTGAACACATATTGATCAATTTGCAAGAAATAAAGGGGAAATCTCTTGTAAGAAATAAAGGAAAAATAACTAAGGAACAAAATATTCTGAACATCCATTTCACTTCACGTAGAATGTATATCACAACACAGCTTAATGTATTAATGCTGCTTTAACCCAGGTAGCTCTTGAATACATAAGCTATACCCATAGTGGGGCTCTGCTGATCTGCAAACTTTTATTTTCACTTTTATTTTTATTTTCGGAGCGTAGTAAAATTGTTTGTAAGTAAGCCACTTAGAGGAACAAATGTCTGTTATTGGGACACTGTGAGACACTGTAATATATCTGTTTGCATACTTTTACCGCCTTTTACGTTTCAAATGGGAAAAACCGGGCTTCAAATCCAAAAGCAAAGAATGCTAAAACAAATAAACAAATAAAACAAACAGAACAATACAAAACGCCCGCAAAATTCTCCCAGTAAATTTTGTATCCCAGTTTTAGCCATTGCTATACATTTAGTCGGCTAAAATGTCCCAAGTTTATACAGCAAATTCTGGTCTACTTCAGTGCTCTCTGATTATGTTAGCCTCCTCCCGCAGTAGCACCTGCCATATCACTATACCAGGTGATAAGATGGCTTTAGTCAGCCAATAAACAAGATCGCTAAGAGTAAGTCATATTGTCTCATTTTTCGTCTTAAAATATGAAATGCCACATATGACATTGTGTCAGAAATGAAGTAATTGCTCATGTCAAATTAAAAGTCACCTAAGATAAGTAAAGTTAACAATTGAAGTCATCTAGGATAAAATAAATGCAATTTAGCCATGTCTGAGTCTGTGCGACATGAGCAATTTGACTTTACCAAGCCGTCAGCAAAGGTTGAGAACAAAGGTTTCAAAGATTCAGAATTACAGCAACAATAAATAATGGGGACTAACAGGTTCTAACTAGATCACTAGAAAGTCTGCAAAACTTTCACAAAGGAGAGGATAACAACAATTATGATACCGCTTTAGCGAAATTTTATGGGAACTTCTTACCAAGCGTACATAAAATTCACGAAGGGACAAAATTCCACCAAGGGTAAAAAAGTCTAGTTGGAGTGTTCAAGTATTCATGCCATAACTTTATGAATTAGATTATATGTGTTCTTTCGAAAACAAAATGGATATGATGAGAGAAAATTGGTCATTGAACTTTTTATAAGAAGTGTTCCTAGAAATTGCAGTTAGAACCAAGGTTAAACTTATATCAGGCCATGGAAATTGCCAGGCACTCGAAGAGAATGAAACAAGAGATGCTAGCACATAATCCTCTGTCATGCGCTCAGTCTGCAGATGTAGTACACAAGCGTAACATAAGATCTCGCGCGCCAGCACAGGCTGGTCAACACAGCTGAGCCTAGATAGCAATTCTCCAGACAGCCAACGACACCAGCCAAAGATGTACAATGTGTAATTTAATATACAAGCACTATCCTTACTGCACAGCGCACGGAAAGATATGGAAACAATGCTCTAAACCTAACCATTCTGCTATCTGCTGCAGGGAGGTCAATCAATCAAGTTGAGACCATTCAAACCACTGACGGTGTCACTGAGCAAGCAACTCAGCTAGTTCTGGGCCGAGTGAAATGGAATGAATCACAGGCATCGATTAATCCCTGACTATTTTGTCTTCAAGATCGACACTGGTGTCGAAGTCACGTGTCTGCCTTTCAGTGTTCACAACAGGATAAAGGTACGCCCTCCTCTGAAGCCAAACTTTGTATAGTTGTGTGGTCCATCAGACAAAATTAAATTGTGTAGGTCAAAGTGAAATGTACGGGTAGGAACATCCAATCCCTGTATGCGTTATTGGTGATCACACGTCAACATGCCTTCTTGTCCGTGGACAAGATGAGGATGCGTTTGGAAATTTTGGTTTGATGAAAACATGCCCTCCAATGCGTATCACGCTTAAACGAGATGTTTTACTTTACAGTTTAACTTGTCCCCGAAGAATTTCGTATCCTGTGCTAAAGCTGTTACAGAGGAACTTTATCGTATGGTTTCCAATGGAATAATTGAGCCAGTTACTGAGCCAGCTTAGTTTTGTAGCGTGTCTGTCTTGAAAAAGAATAACAAGATCTGAATATGCGTTTATCTCAAAAAGGTTGAATCAGTCTGTAGCAAGGGAACGTCTGTAATGCCCACTGTGAAGGAAATGGCCAGGAAGCTGTCAAGTGCTAAAGTATTCTCCATTTTAGATTGTTCCTAAAGTTTCTGGCAGTTGCCTTGAACTCCGATGATGCAAAACTGACCTTCATAACACCATTTGATCGTTTTCTTCTCTGGCTCCATATGCCTTCATTTCAGCAATGAAGTATTTCAGAGAGTCATGTGTCAGCTTTTAGATAAGAGTGAGGGTATATTTGTTGATGTAGATAATATCCTTATCTATGCCCCAGGCACCACCACACATGACACTATTTTGTCTCAGGTACTAGAGAAAACTGGCTAGGTATAACACTAATGCAAGTGTACGTATCACACAAATCAATTTATCTATCAAGACTAAAGGTTTGCTGCCTCAAACACATCTCCTATCCCTGCAAAAATTGCAACGATAATTGATTTGGAACTTCCATAAAATATTACGCAGTTACGCCATATGATTGGAAAGACTAACTAATTCGGCAGGTCTTTGCCAAACGTGTCAGATGCCATTTGCCCAATGCTAGAGCTACTTAAGATAGATAGCATGCTTGCTTGGGATCCCGCCCAGCAGGAGCCTTTTATTCAGGTGAAAAAGATAAAAACTTCTCACCCCGTTGTGGAATATTAAAACATTAGGCCAGAATACATTTCAACTGATAGTTCCTCTTTTTTTTATTGGAGGATGCTGGAATCAAGTGTTTCATGGTGAATTGAAATCAATCGCACACTGGATATTCATGAACCGATTCTGAAACGAAATAGGCTCAAACAGAGGAAGAACTACTTTGATCTGTGTTTTTTTTCGAAAAGTTCTCGCATTTTCTAGTAGGATTGCTCAAAATCATCGCCCAATTGATAAATAATAAAGATTTTGATAGGATTCTACTTTGTTACAGGTTCAATTCAGTTTCAAAGCAAAATTATAACGGTCAAGTATAACTTAATCAGGCATTGACACATTTCAGATAGAATTGCCCAAGCTGATTTTTTAAAGTAAAAAGTTTTTGGCATTGAAAAATTACGATCGCAACCGACGCACAGCTTAATGAAATCGCCATTGAAACTTCAAAAGACCCAGAGCTATCCATCCTTCAGGGCAGAACAGAATAGCGACCCCATCGATCTATTACAAAGCTAATTTGCATTCAAGAATGTGATATTGAGATTGCGTATTCATTCATCTCATCTGGGCATTCAAACATGCCGTCAACTAGCTGTGGTGGCTAGAATTAAAATGTGACATTGAAATGAGATGTAAGTCCTGTGAATTCTGTGAGATGAACAGGTTTTCATAGCGCCTCAAGACTCTGTCGCTATGAATTTGTCAGATGGATTTTGGCAGTTATAAGGCTCCGACATATGCGAATACGAGAAGGTCGATTATCCTATCATTGTGTATTATCATTCGCGACACCTCATATTATCCAGCATGTCTTTAAAGATATTGATTGGGAAATTCAAACCGGTATTCTTCCGCTTCGGTTCTCCATATGAACCTCAAACAGACAATCAATTTTTTTTTTCATGAGTGCCGAATTCAATGCCTTATGTCAGGAATTAAGCTTCAAACATGTCATCATGTCATCACGGTATTTTTTGCGCAGCTAAGGCCAGGCTGAAAGATATGTTGGCATTGCCAAGTCGTTTCTCAAACAAGATGACCCGCAAAAAGCCTTATTGTTGCAGCAGGTGCAAGTCCAACCAAGTTGTTTTATCACAGACAAGTCAGAACCTTGATTCCTCTCTGCCTGACAAACTGCATAATCATAACACCGTTACGTTGAAGGATCATTCATGCAACTTGTTGTCTTGATAATAACAATTAGTTGGTCTTTTCCTTGTTATGATTGTTATTCTTCTGATAATTGCAAGGAGTTGGTCTTTTCCTTGCTATTCTTGTGATTCTTCTTTTTGTTTCTTTTCCTTTGTGAACAACTTTCAATTTCGACTGCAGTTACTTAAACAGTACTTTTCAGGATCTCAGATAAAAGAAGCAAATAACAAGATTCACAAAAACTCATTGCTAAAATAATTTACATTTGAGGACTTTTAAGCCTTTTGATTATGTGACAAAATGATTTTCTTAGTATTAATGTGTATTTTTCTAAGTGAAATATGAATATATGGTTAATGCAAAGTTCTTTTGGTACTTTTCATCCCTTCTTATGTTGAATCCTTAATTTGAACTTGTAGCAAGTAGGCGAAACTGCGAAGTTGTTTATCAGCTGTGAGAAGGGGGGTTGGTCCGCATTCTGGGAAAGATCGAGGGGATATCCCTACCCTAACCAACACCAGGCCTGAAAAAAACGAGAGTTCCCCGTATGTCATGCTGTTGCTTAACAACCAGCCTGTGTATGACACCTTTTACTCCGCACTGGGGATTCCGAGGAAAATAGTACTAATAAAAGAGCAGGTCCATTTTTTTAAATAAATTAATCAACGAAACTAAACGGCTATTTGGTCTGTTGTGTATAATGCCTTTTTAATACACAGATCCACATTTTAAAATATCCTCCCGCTGTGTGTTTATGCATAGCAAATGGATCTCGCAAGAGGTCAGCTGTTTCATGACAACACTCAGAGTCGCGGTGCCATTATACACACCGTCGATGTATGAGTAGTTTTTATGTACGAAAAATTTTAAGGGATTTGCGTTAAGTTCTGTTTCTGTTATCATAACGCCTTGACAGTGCTTCAAAATTGCAGTATGGAACCTCTTCATAAGTGTTTTAAACAGAAATCGTAAAAATTATTGCGCTTGTCATATTGAACATTTTTTTGGCATATTTCATACGGGCGATATAAGCGGAATCGTACTTAGACTATAAGCCAATTCGCACTTTCGGGTCTTTCCGGTGAGGTGTTGTTTTGACTGCAAATATTTTGGGATAGATTATAGAGAAATGATAAGGGAAAAACATCAAAATTCTAATTTTCTTTCAACATGCACAATTTCAAATTTGTAAAACGATCATATGATCTTTTAAAAAACTATTTTACGTGTTATTCAGTCCCTTTAATAGCCAATATGTGAATGTGTTTCTGGCAAAATGGAATTTGGTTGATTTTTGCCTGTTTTTTTCTATCATTTCTTTATATCTTTATCTCAACTGAATTCAGGATAAGGATGTAAAGCCTCCATTTTATTCTGCATATTTATTCTCCGAGAATGCTTGGGAGTTTTTTTCTTTTTGATAACCATTTTATTCTCGCCTTTCTCCGACAATAAATAATAAAATCTTCTCTATCGCTTCTTCCGGGATAAGAATTCTGAAATATTTACAAAATAACATGTCATGCATTCTTAAAGATTTTACATAAGCATATATTTATAACACGGAACAGATGTTAGATTTTTATGCGAGATGTGGTTTTCATATTTCTTTTGTGTCTAAAAAGCACGTTTTGGTCAGACTTTTCAGACACCAACCTGGCGAGTCCGGGGTGGGGGGTCTATACTCTGGGATTTCCCTCTGTCCGTCCGTGTGTCACACCTTGGATGCTCTTTGGTTCCACTTACGTTCTCCGAAACTATTAACCCTATCCATATGCAACCTTGCACAGTGAATATATATATATATATATATATATATATATATATATATATATATATATATATATATATATATATATATATATATATATATATATTGAAGTTGTGCAACGTAGTGTTATTTTTCAAATCGATAAAAATTACCAAAATGGCGACTTGTCAAAAATTGCCATTTTTTATAACTGTAATGTAAGACTTAGGTGGTTTTCACGCGAGTTCTCCGAAACTATACTATTTACCCTAGGCATATGCAACCTTGTACAGTGAAAATATATGTATTGAAGTCGTGCAACGTTGTGTTATTTTTCAAATCGGAAAAAAATTTCCAAAATGGCGACTTGTCAAAACTTGTGATCTCTTGAAATAACTGCAACGTAAGACTTGGGTGTTTTCCACTGGACATCTCCGAAACTATTTATCCTAGGCATATGCTACCTTGCACAGTGATAATATATATATTGAGTTTCCTTTGTGGGGCCAGTACATATCCCAGTACTCTTCTCTATCAGCTCAAGTAATGTTTTTCCTTCCAATCATTGCTATTGGTTGCTAATTCCTATATTCCAATGATTGTTATCGTTTAGTCAATCACAGTTTTCGGTTGGGGTCTGCGCCCTCTTCGATGGCTTGTTAGGCCCCAACCCTTCGGATTGGGGCCTATAGGTTTGGGGTGTCCGTCCGTCTGTCCGTCATCGCTTTATACCTCTATGAATTTGGGGGGGGGGGGGGGCGGTTGGGGCCTGCTTGTGTTTCACAAATACTTACTTGTTATTATTAGCCCAGCTTACGTTACACGTAAGCTGGGGTATTCCTATCGGTCTGCGGTGGCGTCCGTTAGTTAGTTAGTTAGTTCGCTGTAAACTTTGTTTCAAAATGCATCTCCTCCTACAATTTTAATCCGATGTCATTTATTTTTGGTGTGAGGCATCCCTAAGGGGTCGTGCATACGGCTTGTGCTTTTCTAGTCGATCGGGTGATTTTTGAATTTTTGGCGAATTTTTAAAGAAAAAAATTAAAAATGTATCTCGTCTTACATTTTTGACCCGATGTCATTTATTTTTGGTATGAGGCACCGCTAAAGTGTCGTGCATACGGCTTGTGCTTTTTTAGTCGATCGGACAATTTTTGTATTTTTGGGGATTTTTTTAAGCCAAAATTTTGAAAAAAATGCATCTACTCCTACAATTTTGATTCGATGTCATTTATTTTTGGTGTGAGGATTTCCTAAGCGGTCGTGCATACGGCGTGTGCTTTTTTAGTCGATCGGGTGATTTTTGAATTTTTGGCGAATTTTTAAAGAAATTTTAAAATGTATCTCCTCTTACAGTTTTGACCCGATGTCATTTATTTTTGGTATGAGGCACCCCTAAAGGGTCGTGCATACGAGTTATGCTTTTTAACGCTTGGAACTTCGTTCCAAGAAGTTATTGTTTTTCCTCGAATTGTGGAGGTGAAAGTACCTCTTTTTTTTCCTTTTTTTGTTAGTTTTTTGTTTTTTTTTGTTTTTTCTCTTCATTTTTTTTTCACGCAAAAAAGTCCGCGTCGGTTTCCAGACATCTCCTCCGAAACGGCTGAAGCTAGAAGAATGAAATTTGGCACACTTAAAGTCGATTATGCGAAGTGGTGCTAAATGAATTTTTTATTGACCTATGACGTCATCATCTGCGTCTTGTGACGTCACGCAGATTTCACAGCTTAATATCTCCAAAACCGCTGCATCTAGAGGTTCGGAGCTAAATACGTCATGAGACTACTTTTTGACAAAGAACACCGTGATAGCACTATTTTTTACGTATTGCGTAATTCTGACGTCATTTCTACGTTTTCTGTTCCTGGTCGGTTTTAAAGCGGGATTTTTGCGCACAGTATACAGAAAGCTTAGTTGTATACAAATTGACGGTTAAAAGTAACTTTTAACTGCCAAACGCCCTGTAAAACGCCCCACCCCACCCCCAAAATACGTAAACAAAATACTGCCATCACAAGGTCAGCAAGTAAACAGATACTGTAGTACTCGCAGTAGCTATTTGCGTTATGTGTGCCAAATAAGGATAAGCATAAATAAGCAATGTTGCTGTAACTGGCTGATACAGAAAGGCTCCCATCACTGTGCTCATGCAATGCTGCCTTCATGGCACTCATACTGAAGTGTACTTAAGTGTTTTTTTTTCATAAAGCAGCCGACTGCGTTTTTGATTACAAAGAGAACAAGTTGCTTCTTAAATTTCATAGTCTTTTGCAAGTTATTTATTTGACAAAGCTGATTATAAAAGCTGTTTGTCCTTGTGTTTGACAAAGTTCTGTGCAGGATAAGGAAGAGCCACTCGAAAAGTAGGTATTCGTTGACTTAATAAAAAGTTTAAAATGCCATTGAAACAGGAATCTGTTTACAGTGAGTGTGTGTGTGTGTGGGGGGGGGGGGGGGCAGGGAGTAGTTAGTGTTCAATTAAAGGGTTGAATGTTCTACGGGGTTATTCAAAATATGACTTTCTGGGTCACGGCCAAGGTCAAGAACGGGAGTTGACTATTATCTCGAAAACGGTTAGAGATAGAGCGATTTGAGCTCATTTTCGACCCTTTGGGCCTAAACAACGTTACATAAGAGGTACCGCGGTTTCCTTACCTTCTGGGTCACGGTCAAGGTCAAAAACTGGAAGTTGACTGTTATTTCGAAAACGGTTAGAGATAGAGCGATTTTGGACTCATTTTCGACCCTTTGGCCTAAGCAACGTTACATAAGATGTATCTCGGTGACCTTGACCTTCTGGGTCACGGTCAAGTCAAAAAAGGAAGTTGACTATTATCTGGAAAACGGTTAGAGAGAGAACGATTTTAAGCTCGTTTTCGACCCTTTGGGCCTAACCAACGTCACATAAGAGGTACCTCGGTGAACATGACCTTCTGGGTCACGGTCAAGGTCAAAAACCGGAAGTTGACTATTATCTCGAAAACGGTTAGAGATAGAACGATTTTGAGCTCTTTTTCGACCCTTTGGGCCTAACCAACGTCACATAAGAGGTAACTCGGTAAACACGACCTTCTGGGTCACGGTCAAGGTCAAAAACCGGAAGTTGACTATTATCTCGAAAACGGTTGGAGATAGAACGATTTTAAGCTCACTTTCGATCCTTTGGACCTAACCAACGATACATAAGAGGTACCTCGGTGTCCTTGACCTTCTGGGTCACGGTCAAGGTAAAAAACCGGAAGTTGACTATTATCTCGAAAACGGTTAGAGATAGAACGATTTTAAGCTCATTTTCGATCCTTTGGACCTAAACAACGATACATAAGAGGTACCTCGGTTTCCTTGACCTTTGTCATGGTCAAGGTCAAAAAAGGAGATTGGATCAAAGCAGCGATAACGAAGGGGTATTGTGTGACTTCGAGGTTTGTCACAGCTGAGCGAGTGTGGACATAAAACAAAAGGGACGCAGTAATTAGTGAACAGGTTATGCCTAACCATGATGGGAATGAAGCTCAATAAATCGCACAATATTGAAAACTCTCCATGCAAAAGTGTATTAACGATAAATTATATGTTTAACATTCTAACTGACTGCTTCCAAGCGTTAATTTCGTCACTAGGTGGCGAAATCGGTCTAGTTCAGTTTGTATTTTTGGGGAATTTTAGCAATTTAAGCAAAAATTTCGAAAATAATTCAAAATGCATCTACCCCTACAATTTTGATTCGATGTCATTTATTTTTGGTGTGAGTGCATACGGCTTGTGCTTTTTAGTCGTTCGGGCAATTTTTGTATTTTAGTGAGTTTTTGAAGAAAAAAACTTCAAAATTTCCCCCTACAGTTATGAACCTTTTTTTTTTTTGGGTTTGAGGCATCCCTAAGGGGTTGAGAATACGACTTGCGCTTTTAAGTCGATCGGACAATTTCTGTATTTTTTGGGAATTTTTGAAGAAAAACTTTAAAGTGCATTTCCTCCTACAGCTTGTGCTATTTGACTCGACTTGGGAATTTTTGATTTTTGATTTTGAAAAAAAAATGCATCTACTCCTACATTTTTAATCCAATGTCATTTATTTTTGGTATGAGGCATCCCTAAGGATTCGTACATACGGATTGTGCTTTTTGTATTTTTGGGGAATTTTTGAAGCAAAAATCCCGAAAATAATTCAAAATGCATCTACTCCTGCATTTTTTAGTCGATATCATTTATTTTTGTTGTGAGGCAGCCCTATGAGGGCGTGCATACGGCTTGTGCTTTTTTAGTCGATCGGGTGATTTTTGAATTTTTGGCGAATTTTTAAGGAAATTTTAAAATGTATCTCCTCTTACATTTTTGACCTGATGTCATTTATTTTTGGTATGAGACACCCTTAAAGGGTCGTGCATACGACTTATGCTTTTTTAGTTTGTATTTTTCGGAAATTTTTTAAGCAAAAATTTCGAAAATAATTCAAAATGCATCTACCCCTACAATTTTGATTCGATGTCATTTATTTTTGGTGTGAGTGCATACGGCTTGTGCTTTTTAGTCGTTCGGGCAATTTTTGTATTTTTAGGGAGTTTTTGAAGAAAAAAACTTTAAAATGCATTTCTCCCTACAGTTTTGAACCTTTTTTTTTCTGGTTTGAGGCATCCCTAAGGGGTTGAGAATACGACTTGCTCTTTTTAGTCGATCCGACAGTTTCTGTATTTTTGGGGAATTTTTGAGGAAAAACTTCAAAATGCATTTCCTCCTACAGTTTTTATCCGATTTCATTTATTTTTGCTATGAGGCATCCTTAGGTAGGTCTCGCATACGGCTTGCGCTATTTGACTCGACTTGGGAATTTTTGATGAAAATACCTGAAAATGCATTTTCTCCTGCAGTTTTGATCAAACATCATTTATTTTGGGGCTGAGGCATGCTTAGGGTGTCGTGAATATGGCCTGTCTTTTTCAGTCGATGAGAGAATTTTTGAAGAAAAAATTCAAAATGCATTTCCTTCTACAGTTTTTATCAGATTTCATTTATTTTCGATATGAGCGGTCTCTAGGGGGTCATGCATACGGCTTGTGCTTTTTGAGTGAATTGGAAAACTTTTGAATTTTTTCGGAATTGTTGAAAAAAACATTATATGAATCTCCTCCTACAGCGCATAAACGCAAGTTAAATGAACTTGCGCAGTAGTCAGATTTAACAACCGCACATCGACGCAAGTTAAAGAAACATTCGCAGTAGTCCAAATTAAGTACTCCGCATCGATGCAAGTTAAATAAACATGCGCATTGGTCCGAAATGTGAACTGCGCATCGACGGAAGATAGATAAATTATGCGAACTGGTCCAAAATAAGCACCGCACATCAACGCAGGTTAAATAAACATGCGCACTGGTCCGAAAAAAAGAACTACGCTTCGACGTAAGTTGAATAGACATGCGCAGTAGTCTGAAATGCGAACCGCGCATCAACGCAGCCTAAAGAAACATGCGCACTGGTCCGAAATGCGAACCGCACATCGAGGCAAATTAAATAAACATGCGCAGTGGTCCGAAATGCGAACCGCGCATCAACGCAAGTTAAATAAATAGGCGCACTGGTCTGAAATGAGAACCACGCATCAACACAAGTTAAATAAACATGGGCAATGGCCTGAAATGCGAAATAAACCTGCACACTGGTCCGAATTGCGAACCGCACATAAACGTAAGTTAAATAAACATTTGTACCGGTCCAAAATAAGTACCGATCATCAACACAAGTTAAATAAATATGCGCAATGATCCAAAATGCGAACCACGCATCAACACAAGTTAAAAAAAAAACATGCGCGCAGGTCCGAAATGCGAACCGCACAGCAACACAAGCTAAATAAGCAAGCACACTGGACCAAACTAAGCACCTTGCATCAACGCAAGTTAAATAAACATGCGCACTATTTCGAAATGCGAACTGCCCATTAACGCAACTTAAATAACATGCGCACTATCTAAAATAAGAACTGCGCATCAACGCAACTTAAATATACATGCGCACTGTCCCAGAATAAGAACCGCGCATCAACTCAAGTTAAAGAAATATGCCCATTGGCCTGAAATAAGAACCGCGCATCGACGCACGTTAAATAAACATACGCAGTGGTTCGAAATGCGAACCACGCGCCAACGTAAGTTAAATAAACATTTGCACTGGTCTAAAATAAGCACCGCGCACCAACGCAAGTTAAATAAACATGCGCACTTCTCCGAAATTCGAACCGCGCATCAACGCAAGTTAAATAAACATGCGCAATGGTTCGAAATGAGAACCACGCTCCAAAGCAAGTTAAATAAACATTTGCACTGGTCCAAAATAAGCACCACGCATCAACGCAAGTTAAATGAACATGCGCACTGGTCCGAAATTCGAACCGCGCATTAACGCAAGTTAAATAAACATGCATAGTGATCCGAAATTCGAACTGCTCATCAACGCAAGTTAAATAAACATGCACACTGGTCCAAAATGCAAACCGCGCACCAACGCAAGTTAAATAAACATAGGCACACGTCCAAAATAAGCACTGTGCATCAACGCAAGTTAAATAAACATGCAAACTGGTCCGAAATGCGAACCGCGTATCAAGGCAACCTAAGAAAACTCGGGCTGTCCGAAATAAGTACCGCTCATCAACGCAAGTAAAATAAACATGCGCATTGGTATGGAATAAGAACCGCACATCAACACAAGGTAAATAAACATGCGCACTGATCCGAAATAAGAACCGCACATCAACACAAGGTAAATAAACATGCGCACTGATCCTAAATAAGAACCGCACATCAACTCAATGTAAATAAAGATGCGCACTGATCCTAAATAAGAACCGCACATCAACACAATGTAAATAAAGATGCGCATTGATCCGAAATAAGAACCGCACATCAAACAAGGTAAATAAACGTGCGCACTGATCCGAAATAAGAACTGCACATCCACAAAAGGTAAAAAAAAACATGGGTCCTCGTCAGAAATGCGAACCGCACATCAACGGAAGTTAAATAAACATGTGCACTGTTCCAAAATGGGAACCGCGCATCTACGCAAAATTAAATAAACATTCGCACTTCTCTTAATAAGAACCGGGCATCAAGGCAAGTTACCTAAATATGCGCACTGGTCCGAAATGCGAGCGTTGTTTGAAGGTATCTATGGCAGACTATCCAGTCTACCAGAGATACAAAAAAATCTGTTTCCCATTTTTCTGGGAAAGAAATCTTTGTATGCATTTATCAGTCTATGTTCTGGTCCGGTGCTAAATTAATTATTGGGCCAGCTCTTTGCCGTCTCATCTTTTGAAGCCCAGTTTTTCAGGAAAATTCCCTTGCTCATGGACGCTGGAATTCTTTTTATTGCTTTTCGTAAGCTGGGACTTTGTCCTTGGACAAAGTTGTTATTATTACTTTTATTCATTTTTTTTTTTTTGCTGTGCATCGCGCTACTGGTGGGCCATTCAAACCAAAAAATATATTACTTAAATTCTCTTTTTTTCTGTTTAGGTTGTATCACAGATGGAGAGCAAGAAAAGTAAGAAGCTGTCTATTCAACACAATTCTTCAGAAGACTCCACAAAAGAATCAGTCAACAGTGGCTCCACAAAATGTGTAAGTTAGTCACAGGTTATGGTATTCAAAGACTAAAAAGGAGAGTTCTTTTTTATTTTAATAATATTTATGTGTTCTCTGGTGTAGTTTTCTCTTTTGAAATCCATTCAATATGTTAAATCGCATGGCGAAAGTGCTGGATCAGGTTTTAAGTTATATATAATAAATATTATTTCATTTATTTATTTTATGCACAGAGGTCAGTGGAATTGGTAAAAGTCTTGTTTCTTTTAAGTGAGTTTGGCTTACTGTCTTCTTCCAGTTTGCATTCAAAGCATGCTGTCTCACAGCAAATGTATATACGTCTACGGTCAGGACATATAACCTTGTTTCTCTTTCCCGACCGGCCTTATAAACAGAAAAGAATTAAAACAACAGGCCAGGTCTCAAAATTACTGTTTATGAAGCGGCTGGGTGAATTTCTCTCTCCCCCCCTCCCCCACAAAAAAAGATTCTAAAAAAAATGGAAACAACGGTTATTTTCCTGTCCAGAGGCTTACTTATTAAGTTTGTTCAAAACATAGTTGGCAGGTTTCAAGCAGTTAGTGAGCTTGTTGCGGTGTAATAATTGCGATGGTTGTAACGGTCCTGATTGTGGGCAGTGCATTTCTTGCAAGTGAGTTTCCTCTACTTTTTCCCTGAAAAATTGTCCTGCTGGTCATATGTGGATAGTGGAATGCATTTTGCCTTCCATTCATGTGATTAAGTACGATGATAAAATAAGTGTTTGCACGTGTGATAAAGGCGGTTACAGAAACCTGAAAAGGGACGATAAAACATAAACCATCGCTATAATAACGCGTTATTTGTGTCAAACATAGCGATTTGGGAAAACAGTTTCCTCTCTTGCCTTTTAAATTATGCTTGGTAACGTTTTCTCAGACGCAACGCTCTTAAAGGTTTCAATGACGTCACTATGGTTATTACGACGTTCGCGAGAATCTTGCATGGTGCTGTTAGGACTCAGATTTTGTGTTTAAAAATAGCTATTTTCTATACTTGTTGTATCTAATGTCAAGGTAATGTGTCCCACTGCCAAGAGCATATCCTTTTATATGTAATGGTGCAGTTTTAACTGTGTGCATGTTAGGGCAAACTGTCAAATTCAGGCAAGTGCCAGGTTGTAAACTGCCTGATTCAGTCAACCGCTGCCATCATTTTTCAGCCACTTTTCTGCACAAGTACACGGTTTTATGGCTTCCAAATTTTACAGTTTGCCCCAAATGGTGTTAGACAGAAATAAGCACTTTTCTCTTCTGCTTTATGGCAATGAAATGGTTAATGAAATCGGTGGATCTTGAATTTAATTTGAAAGAAACTTTTTGACCTCAAATACAGCGTCATGTATAAAAGTGCTAGCTGCAACTGCTTATTGTCATTTTGAAATAACTCTGGCTGTTTGCCATTAATTTTAGTAGGTTCTTTGATTGGCAATTATAAAATCGCATGGCTTCCAAGTTAAACAAAGTAAACAGCGTAAAAGCTTGTCATCAGAAAATAGTGTTAAAGATCTTTTGGTTTTGACTGAAGCATTAAAACGTTTTTACGGAGAAGTTCACGCGTTGGCACACACGTACTACTTGTATGTGTACTTAAAGAGGATTTTTTTCTTGCGTTCCATCTGTTTTCAGAGACAAACCTAAGTTTGGTGGAAAAGGAATAAAAAAGCAGTCTTGTATGTAAGTAATGCCTGCGATGTGTTCATGTCACAACAACATGGGATTTAAGTGTGTAACTTCATTTATTTTGAGGGGATATACTACGAAAAACAAAGAAAGAAAAAAAAGTAGTTGGATGTGGTAGACCGGGGTGCACTAGAACAAAAAAGTTATGTTTATAAACTACAGGAAACGTTTAGGTAGCGGAATGAAAACTGAAATATTTGAACAAACGTCGAGTACTACTGGTATTTATGAAGAAACATAAATACCAGTTATTACATAAATACATAAATATTATTTGGGAAAAGTTTTGAAGATAGAAAATTGCATTGCAAAGTTGTTGTCCCAATGCACCCCGTGATATTTTTTGACGGGATACATTGGGACAAGGGAAGTAGAGGAACTTCATTTAAGCCCTACTCTTGCCAAAGCAAAGGGCTTCAAGAAGAAAGAAAACAACGACAGCGGTCTATCACAGAGACCGTCTATGAATCTCCTGGTCCAGTCCCATTTTCGTGAGCCAAGTTAGAAAATTCTCGCATTATTGCGGGATAGTGCGCAAGAATTGGTGTTCCAATGCACATTTACCCCATCGGAACCATCAGTGTCAAAATGCATCCAAACCAGGGTTGAGACTTCGTGAAATTTCATAGTCGCCCAGCAGAAAAGTTAGTCGCCCGGTGCAATTTCTGCAAAATTTATCTAGCCCGCCTTACACGAAAAAACAACAACAGAATGATGTTTAAAATAGTCGGCAGTATTTACCTGAAAATACTCAGAAAAAAGTTAGTCGCCACTCGGGCGACCAACTCGAAAAAAATGGTCGCCCGAGCCAAAAGTTGGTCGCCACGGGCGACCGGGCGACCGCGAATCTCAACCCTACAAACCCAACTTTTATTTTCATATAAAATTCAAAATTATTAAATCAGACAGTATTAACTATGGTGCTTTACAAAGTTATTGTTACTACTCATAATAAGATGTTTCCACATCTCTGCCATCAGATTTGGAAACTACATCTGCCTGACTTTTTGTGGAATTTACTTGGGATAGTTGAAATCAGACTTTCTTCACCCATGTATTGGTTCCTTTTCGGTTTAGGTAGGTGTGGAAGTTTCATGGGGGTGGGGGTGGGGGGCTGCTGCTTCGGATCCATATAGCTGTGATATAGTTTTTACATTCTATTCTACCGGTCTCCCCTGTATGTTATACACATCTTTGCTGTTGCGTACTTGACTTGAAGAAATGCTTTTAGTGGCGGGAATAGCTCATTACGCGAGTACGGGTTCTGCGTATGATCAATCTGGTGTGTTGTAGGAATCGTCAATGCCACAATGTCGCCTTACCCGTCGGTGACACACCGAAACCCCGCAAGAGGCTGTCCATTCAGCTCGAGCCAGTGTCCAACACAGACAAGTCTGCCAAGCGGACAAAGAGTACAGAGGGGAGGACTCCTGCCACATCGGGCACGCCCAAGGCACGCAAGAGGCCGTCCATCCAGCTCGAGCCAGCGTCCAACAACGCAGACATGACGGCCAAGCGGACACAAGGCACAGAGGAGGGGACTGCTGCCGCAGCGGGCACTTCTGTCAAGAAGGTGAGGGCACTTCTGTCAAGGTGACATTGCTGTGGCATCACATTACATGGAAAATGTGTTACAAGTGTTTTGCTAAGAAGAGAGGAAATCGGTGCATTGCGTAGTGTAACCACATCACCGCTCTCTCTCTCTCTCTCTCATATGGCACGGTTGCCACCGTACCGAAAAAGTCCCGAAAAGTAAGAAAAAAACGTGATGAGTCAGGAAAAGTCAGGAAAATTGCGTGGCCACCCTGAATAATATGTGCCGGATAATTATAGCAATCGGTTAAATCCGTAATATTCTGTGGTAAACTGGCCATACAAATAAACCAGCTTGGACTGTATTTTGTTGCTATAGGAATGACAGAGCGATAGGTAGAAACTGTATTTGCTTGGTTATTTTAGTTGTTATGAAATTCTGCAGCGCTGTTTTGTAAAGGATTTTAGTGCTAAGCGGCGTGGTTTAACACATACAACGGTTGTTGTTGAATATATTAGAGACTTAGGACAGGTGATCAGCAGTCAAAACAAAAGTCGATTCCCTACATAGTCACTAACGACGGGGTAAACCTTGCAAAGTAACCTAAATTTATTAACTTATGCCAAATGAAATGAGGGTGTTTTATTCGGTTTTTCTCGCGACAGGGGTAAAAAAAGGGCCGGAATTATTGGTGTTTAAAAAAAAAGTGATAACCATTACGTTTGGTTTTTTTTATTTATTATGTAGAAGAAAAAAAGTGTGTCGACGGCAGACGACGTGGCAGTACCAGCCGTGGCGAGTACCGTGGAGAAGCGGCAGAGTCGGTACTCGAGCCAGCTTCAGTACCTGGAGGGCGTCGTGTTCAATGCGCTGTGGAAGCACAAGTCCTCGTGGCCTTTCCAAACCCCCGTCGATACAGTGGGCCTTAATTTACACGTGCGTCAGGTGTACCTAATGCATGAAATCGTGTGAAATATTATGGGAAAAATGCTTTGCCATTCATATTTAATTATAAACAGTTTCATTCAAGTCATTTTAAAGTAATGTAGGTCTTTTGGAAAACTAAGATTTTATTAAAGGTCAGGTAGCTCCTAAAATGTTTCTGAGGGGAAAATACTCTTTTAAAAACAAAGCACTACAGGACAGTTTTCTTCAGTTCATGCTGGGAAAATTGCTCTGTTCCGACTGGCATCACAGAAGTAACAGAAGGGGTTAGGGTAAGGAGGGAAGGGAAACTGTACGCAGTAAGTTGATTTCTTGCAGGATTATTTTGATATTATAAAAACGCCGATGGATTTGGGGACTATAAAGAGGCGCTTTGGCAGTAACTTCTACCAGAATGCGCCGGAATGCATTCGCGATTTCAATCTCATGTTCTCCAACTGTTACCTGTACAACAAGCCTGGCTCTGACGTCACACTCATGTGCAAAGCCCTCGAGAGACTCTTCCACACCAAACTCGCTGGCATGCCACAAGAGGTAGACCTCTCCCCTCATTGCCTCCCCCCCCCCCCCGAGTTAAGTTAGCATGGGATTCTTAGTTCAGCTTTTCGATTTACAGCTAAATTAGACTTTTTAAAACACTCACCTGAAATTAGCGTGTAATCAGTTAAAGAGTATTTACCACATTTATTGTTTATCCCAATAAGATACAAGAATTGTAAAGAATTTTAAGATGACATGTTTTTTACGCTAAATCGTGCAGTTATTAGATGTAACCTATTAATTGGTTATGTTTCAACATCGAAGTAGTGTATTACTGAGTGTGGACGACTCTACATCAGGGAGGGTGGGGGGATGTCACGTTTTCAGCTGCGCGTGCCTGCTGAGATCTGCATTGGCATGAAACTGGAGGCTGAGGACAAGGTCAACGAGCTGGTGTGCTGTGCCACCGTGGCGGATATCCATGGCGACCAGGTGCTCGTGCACTACGACGGCTGGCAGCGCGAGTACGACTTCTGGGCGTACCCCTGGCACCCGTGCCTGCACCCCGTCGGCTGGTGCCAGGACAACGAGGTCGCTCTCTCGCCGCCCAGAGGTATGAAGCTGTTCTATGGGCTGTGGAAAAATCTGTGGTATTTTCATACACAAGGTGGGGGCGGGGGGAGCATATATTTTGTTATTTATAATCAGCTTTGTCATTTTTTGTTCGTTCGAATGCGGATTTTCTGCCCACCTGAAAAGCATGTTTTGCAAAAATTAAAATCGCCCTTTAGTGATGGCCCAAAATACAGTTCCTGCCTATGGGAAAATGTGTGTATTATTGTTGTGGCGTTATAACCGTTATGTATGTGTGACCTCTGTTCTGCTAATAACGTTGCACTTGTTTAGATGTCGCTAATGTATGGCAGTTGTACTTGTATGGGCGTTGTTCTGGCGTGATCGTTGCTCTGGTATAACCGGTGTGCTGATGTGACCGTTGCATTGGGACAACGTTTATTGTATGAGCATTGTACAGGATGTCCACAATATGGAAAAAATTAGGGAATTTCTGGAAAATCGGGAAAACCGATTCCATACAGGGAAAACTCAGGGAATTTCATAATTTGGGCAAAAATCGGGGAAAACTCATGGAATTTCATTTTCCATCAGGGAAAAATCGGATTTTTTTTTCATGAGTTGGGATCAATTTTTTACTTAAGCGAACATTGATTTTAACATTTTTCGGTGTGACAGATATATTGCTAATTAATGTCGTCTTATGGCTAGTGAATAGTTTTAGTGTACAATTTGCTTTACATTATAACATATTTACTCTACATTAATCTTTTGCTGATCTTTACTTCTATGGGATGCATAAGCGTTTTGCAGTTATTGGTACAGTAGAAAATAAGATAAAATCAAGCAACAGTCGCCTCACAGCTCACCTGACGTAGCACAGTAGTATGCAGAACATGTAATTTCAGTAAGAATTCTTTGCAATTCCTGACATTCAGACAAAGGAGTGAAATTGTTGAACTTGCATTATAAGCAAGCAGTATTACTTTGCTACTTCAGACTTAACACCAACGCGTGTTCAGATTATGTATTTATTTTATTAATTTCACATTATTTTCAAATAATATTCGAAACACTTAACACTAACGGGTGTTCAGATTATCTATTTATTTGATTAATTCCACATTATTTTCAAATAATATTTCCTTGGGATACATTCTTGTGGCGTAGATCAAAGCATTAGTTCAAAGTGTCCGAGCACTCTCTTTATTGCATAAAAGTGTGATTTAGTATGTTTATGCTTGGTTTTATAAACATATGCTTAAAACTTTAAAATTCCGATGAGGAATTTTTATCCGGTCAGTCTATTCTCTGTGAAAGGACACAGTGACTCAGTAACTACACACACGCATTTAACGCTACTCCAAACATTCTTTCCTTATAATCGTTTCCTGTGATCTTGCGTTGAATATCTCTAATACCATAGCCTTTGATTTCTAGTTAAGTAAATAGTCAAGGTGCTGCTACCTAAAACCAGATTGTTTCGGTGTGCTAGATAAACGATAGAAAACTGTGGGAACTCTCATCCTTCCGTGTTGTAGCATATTTCCCAAACTTCTCACAATTGCACAAGTGAACACAGAAAATAACGTGACAGTGTATCTTATAAAGTCACAAAAGTATACAATGCAATTTTCAACCTGCCCGTTTTCCCATGAAGAATGAGACGTTTACGTACGTATTTTTCCAGGCAGGAAAGGTGTCGGAAATGGCAGTCAAGCGAAAGGAGTAGTCTGATAAAATCTCATATTCGAAATATATTCTGGGTGAGACAGAAATATCCATACAAAGTGTAGATAATTGGGGGTTGAATGTTTAGGAAACACGGGCTCTGTTTGTCCGTCCGTCCGTTACCACTCATTCTTCTTAGATGTGTAGGCTATTTGGTCTGATAGTTTACAGGATTAACTCCCCGTGGTCGTAGCTTGATGCACACCAATGTTTTTGGCGGCTGGTTAAAATTTTTTTTAGCTTGATTGCAAAGTGTGTAAAGCTTTTCTTGTGGACACGATATCTCAAATTCAGTTGGACGGATTTCAACCAAAAGTTGGTATGTGGCTTGTGTGGAGAGGGTTCATGACCTGATTACCTTTGAGTGACCTTGGGTCAAAGGTCAAGGTCACTGTGAGACTGAAATTTTACACATCCGTTCCTTTTGGACACCATATCTCAAGGTCGGCTTGACGGATTTCAACCAAAATTTGTCTGTAACTTGTATGTAAAATGCGTCGTAACCTGATTAGGTTGGGGTGACTTTGGGTCAAAGGTTAAGGTCACTGTGAAACTTTGCACATCTGTTCCTTTTGGACACCATATCTCAAGGTCGGCTGGATGGATTTCACCAAAAATCTGTATGTAACCTTTATGTAAAAGGTGTCACAATCTGACTAGGTTGTGGTGAGCTTGGGTTAAAGGTCAACGTCAGGATGATACAAAGTGAATTCCGAATGCGACCGAAGCGTGGTAACTGCAGTTGCGTATCACGTTGGTGTGATGCTGCTCACAGACACGTACTTCGTACTTTGCTACTCAAAAGGCAACGCTATAAGAAGAATGAAAAAAACTTGACGATGGACTTAGTGTTTGGACGTGTTTTAGACAATACTTAAACCTTTGGTTTATGTTGCCGTCCCGACCGGAGTTCCCATCAGGTTGTGCTATAACAAATCGTTTTATACTATTCAGTGTCACAGTCGGATCGTACATTAATTTTAAACCGGCTCATCGCCGTTTCCGGTTGGGGGCTGTGCTCTCGATGATTGCTTGTTTTTTTTCTTTTGTTGTTTTCTCTCGTACTGCTCGTGTGGACACTGAATAACATGTGATCGAAAGGTTCAGGACTCAGCGTATATACGGCAGCCTCACGCGCCTACAGGCTACATTGATGGATGGATTCGTTTCAAATTTTGTACACGGCTTCTCTGGACCCTTCCGCAGTGCAGTAACTAAGAATTTTGAGGATGGCACTTAAATTGACAAAATGGCGGATTTTTGAAAATCGGCGCCGTACTTACCGTACCTACGGCAGTCTCACGCGTCCACTGGTCAATGGATTGATTTGTTTAAATGTTAGACACTACCTCTACCTTCCACTTTTAAATTTTGCATAGTCAACACGCAACAGCCTTACACACACCATATCGCCCGCGTGGGATAGGCGTACTCCTCGAGACGTAGTCAAGTTTTTATGCTGCAAAGATCTTCAGATAGCCGCCACGATGAAAAATTTATGGCTATTGAATTATATAACAAAATCTGACTATGTTGTTGCTCAGTTGACTATTGACGTAAGATCAACTCGATCTTACCATATATATATATATATATATATATATATATATATATATATATATATATATATATATACAGATACGCTTGCGAAAATAAATGCATTTTGTTGCAGAAAAATGAAACAAAACGCGTCCTGCGTGTCGCAAAATGCATTTGGCAGGCCACAATAAATCGCAACAAATTTTACATACATTGACACTTGCCTGAGTGTTATGCAACACATTGTCTTTTGATGTTTTGCATTGTGTACTGTCGTTATCGCGTCAACTAATCCCCAGTAATGCGCATTTTGTTTGCACACAAGAAGTATTGTGTGGGATGGTATGATGCTAGCAGTGTTTAAATATTTCATGTTGTTTTACAGTGTGCATGGCCATTTATTTTCCAGACTGAGGATTGCACCTTTTATTTTCTGAAAGGGTGTAAAATGTTAATTTAAAAATGCCGTGTTAACTCACATGTGGATATGTGTTCAGTTCTTTTATTATGAAATTATCGCTTTTTAAGTCAAAAATTTGATAACTAAATAGCAACTAAATTTTTTCAAACCTTTTCTACCACCCCTGCCGTCATGTTATCCTCAGTTTAAGACTAAAACCATCCCCACAGGCCTGAATAAAAATTGTATATTTTTTCCCATTTGTAATTCCATTTCTATTCCCACCCCCCACCCCCCCACCCCGCTCAGAAAGCTAACTTTTTGATATGTTTTTTTTTTAATGAAAGACACTATTCATGTAAATTTATTCGCTTTTCGCTTAAATATGGCAAATAAAAACAGATGAGAAAGAAAGGAACAAAATTTCAAATTTAAAGCTTTTTCTTAATATTAGTTAACACTGGCATTCCTTGGACAGTAATCTCCCAAGCACATAACACTGGCATTCCATTTTAATTTTATTTCATGTCGCCCGAGAACATGTACTTATACAATAATTTTAAACACAAATACAGCCTATTACACGTCCACACATACAACTGAAACATTGACTTGTTTACACAGAGTACATGCAATTGGAGTGAATGTACAGGGGGATTAAATCGCTTGCGTGAATGTTTGCTCAAGGTGTAATCTTATCATCAGTGTGAAATAAGTCGCAACATATTGCATGCTCAGGACGCGTCCTCTGAAATATTGGATCGCGGCTAGATGTAATAAAATGCAATAAGTCGCAATAAAAAATTGCAACTTTTTACGTTTTATTCCAACATATTTTTGCGTTTGTTGCAAGCGTATCTGTATATATATATATATATATATATATATATATATATATATATATATATATATATATATATATATATATATATATATATATATATATAAATTTGCATATGGAAGAATCAGTGAAAAGTCAGGGAATATGATATGCAATAATATGTGGACACCCTGTTATACTGGAATGACCGTTGGTTTGGAATTAGCTTGTGCTAGTTTGACAGCTGCAGTTGTATAACCGGTGTACTTGTGTGACCACTTTGCTGATATGACCGTCGTACGGGCATGACCCCTGTGGTGCATGACCGTCGCACCGGTATAACCACTGTACTCGTATGACTGTCGTACTGGAATGATCACAGTGCTGGTATGACTGTCGTACTGGTATGATCACAGTGCTGGTATGAATGTCATACTGGTATACCTACTGTGCGGGTATGACGACTGTGCTGGTATGACCGTCGTAGTGGTATGACCCCTGTGGGTCATGACCGTCGCACCGGTATGACCACTGTGCTGGTATGACTGTCGTACTGGTATGACCACTGTGCTGGTATGACCGTCGTACTGGTATGACCACTGTGCTGGTATGACCGTCGTACTGGTATGACCCAGCGCCAGCTGATGTGATAAAGTGTTTGTTTGCCAGGGTGGAAAAACCTGAAAACGTTCACATGGGAGAATTACCTCAAGAAGTCTCAATCTCTTCCGGTACCTGCGAACGCATTTAGACCGGTGAGTGCAGTCTCCGCTCTTCCTTGTGGCTAGGCTTGGGTTGTCAGATTTAAGACACAGTGCAAATATCTAAAATCTGTAAAACATGCTGTCAGATTCTAATTTTTCTGCTGTTCATTGATAAAATATTAAAGTCATCAACTGTTAAAATATAGTCTGATAAAACGGAATGTTTACAATCCTGATCTGTTTGGGGTGTTGGCTGTTGTATTGAGCCTGTCTGTGTGGAGTATATTTTATGGTATTGAGCCTGTCCGTTTGGAGTGTAGACTATTGTAGTGTATGGGTCTGTGTGGACTGTAGGACATGGCACTTGTCAGTTATGAGAGAGGACCATGATGCCTGTCTGTTGAGAGTGTAGGCAATGGTTCCTTTATGTTTGGAGTGTAGGCTCTGGCGTCCATCTAGAGTGTAGGCCACGAAACCTCTCTGTTTGGAGTGTAGGCCATGACACCTGTCAGTTTGGAGTGTGGGCCATGGTGCGTCTGTCTGCGTCTGTCTGTGTTGAGTGTAGGCCATGGTGCATGTCTGTTTAGAGTGTAGGCAGTGGTGCCTGTAGTTTTGGAGTGTGGGCTCTGGCGTCCATCTGGAGTGCAGGCCATGACACCTGTCTGTGTGGGCCATGGTGTCGCATGGAATTTCGTTCGTCTGTTTGGGGTGTAGACCACGAAGGCGTACCGCTTCGCGACTGTCTGTTCGGAGTGTAGGCCATGGTGCCGCACGGATTTTCCTTTGTCTATTTGGAGTGTAGGCCGTGGTGCCCTACGGCTTCGCGCCGGGCATGAAGCTGGAGGCACGTGACGAAGAGAACGACCTCGTGTGCTGCGCCACCGTCGCCGAGATCCGCGGCTGTGAGCTGCGCATTCACTACGATTGCTGGGAGGATGACCTCGATTTTTGGTGCCACCCCTATTCGGAGCTGATACATCCAGTGGGGTGGTGTCAGGAAAATGATGTGGCTCTGTCACCACCGAAAGGTTAGCGCTGTCGCGTATGCATGAAATTCTGTAAAATAAAAGACATTATATGAATGATGCATGTGAGTAGTAACAAGGCCTCAGTGATTTTCGCAATGCCGATAGCTGAAACTAATCATTGACTTTTTTTGTATGGAAAAGTGGTTAAAGTAGCGCTGGGAGACCGGGTTAGCCATGTGACGTCATTTGATTTTGTAGAAGTCGAGGATGTCAAGTCGTTCACGTGGGATGCTTATCTCAAAGAGACGCATTCGCTGCCCGTGCCCAAGAAGGCGTTTGAACTGGTACGCACAGACGCTTTCACTGTAGCAAGATGTTATAAATGCTGTTATAATTGGTGCGTAAGGGGAAGTCTAAAGTTTTAAGAAAAAAACAAGCGAGACTTCTAATTTGATTACAATTTTATAAATTTATCAAAACTTGTATTTCATTATCATGATTATGTTTGTTGAGATGATAAACGACGAATGTAAAGCACTTTTTTACAGAAAACGGCTCTGGCTCCTTCGGGAAAGAAGCAGCCAATCGTAGCGGATGCTGAAGTGCTCTCTCATTCGTTCGCCGTCGACGATGACGACGAGAGTGACGCGGAGAGCACGAGCACCATCTCCGCCAGCGAGTCGCCCACAGTGCCCGAGGCCAGGCAGGACGCCATTCGGCCCGTATCCATGGTGGCCAACACGTCCATTCCCCTGGCCGGACCGCAGGTGGGTCAGTGGAACAGTGGCCCTAGCCCGGAGAAAAGAACACTGCTGTCTGTGATCAGCAACACACGGCCCCGAGTGGTGCTCCATGACTACGGAAAGTCCCGAAGCATTCTCAAGAGAAAGGCACCAGCGGAAGTGATTGATTTGGACGCTTACGAACCAACGAAAGTGCAAGCGCAATACCCACCGAGTCCAGAAAGGAGCTTCAACATGTTCAGCAAAGAAACATATCTGGAGAGTAATTCTCACACGAACAGTGCAAAGGACAGCGAGAGTATGACAGTCACCGAAAGACTGAACTGCATTCTGGGTAATCTACAGAAACTGCCCGACGTGATGATAACCAATGTGGTGCAGATAGCCGCTTCAAAGCTGGACCCAGACAGGCAGGTCAGCCTAGCCCAGATGCTGCTGCGCTGGAATAAGGACAAGCTGCCGCACACGGAGCAGTGCCCCTGTCTCGCGCTCAACCCCCCACCCACGGTAGAGAGGGCCAGGGTTGGGCCGGCACCCGGGGGTGGGGACGTACATGCCATTAACTGATGCCATTGCTCTCTTTGACCACCAAGGGATTATTCTTCTTACATTTTATTGTAACTGTTGTTAGCTTTGTAAGATGCATTGTTGAAGGCCTCAGAACGGGGCTGTCATCCATGGTTTGGAGGCGAAATTGAAACGTGTCCGCCAGTGTACTTGCTTGGGAACCTTACGGTGAAATATCAAGTTTTGCACTCGTACCTCTTCACCGATTACTTTTGTATAATGTACAGGAAAATGTTATGTTTGGTCCTCAATTCACAGAAGGATAGACTTCTGTCCAAAACAAAGCGTTAGCAAGCCTTCCAGCGGAACCTGTTAAAACCTATTAAAATCTATTAAACCGGTTTTGCCAAGATGGGCCTATTTTTTTTTTTTTTTTTTTATTACGAAAATGACCCAGTAAACATATTAAAATCTATTTTTTTTAACCAAATTTTTTGTCGCCTATTTATTTTTCTTAATATTATCTATTTCGTACACAAAATATTACCGAAAAAAAACTCACATTTTTAGACCAGTCGACTTCGTCAGCAGAGGGGTATCCGCCGTCTGTATGTACGTGTGTACGTATAAACGTATGCAAACTTTTACTTAAAATGCTTCTTCTCCCTCAATTTTGGTCGGATTCCTTTCAAATTTGGTACGAATGTTCTCTGGGTAGGCCTCTCGTGAAAAATCACTTTTTTAGTGATCCGCCAAAATTTGGCCAAATGCGGGACATTTAAAGCTTTCAGTTCCCAATTTGCAAAATCCTTCTTCTCCTTCAATTTTGATCAGATTTTCTTTAAATTTTGTGCGAATATTCTCCAGGTAGGTCTGTCTTGAAAAATTACTTTATTTTGACGATCTGCCAAAATTCTACCAAATGAGCGTATTTTCAAATTTTTTAAATTAAAAAAAAAAATTAGTGGCGAATTTTCAAAATGCTTCTTCCACAATTTTGATCGGATTTCTTTCTAATTTTGATCGATTGTTCCCTAGATGATTCTGTCTTGAAAATTAACTTTTTTGTCGATCCCCCAGAAGTTGGCAAAGGGGTGGGGGGGGGGGGGCATTTTAAAATTTTTCAATTTTTTCGCAACCAATTTCCAAAGTTTTTTTTTTCCAAAATACCTTCAAATTTGGCATAAATGTTCACTAGCCTGCCATCTATTCCAAAGTTACTTTCTGGCGATCCACCAAAAATTGGCCAAAGAGGGGAGGGCATTTTTCGGTAGCCAGCTTTCAAAGACTTTCAAAATCCTCTCATGATTTTGATCGAATTGTCTTCAGATTTTTCATAAATGTTCATTAGGCGGTCCTCTTTTGAAAAGGTACTTTTCTGGTGATCCGACAAAAATTGGCTAAATGGGGGGCATGTAAAAATACTAGCTAATTTTCAAAATGCTTCTTCTCCCACAATTTTGACCGGATTCCTTTATGAATTTGTACAGATTTTCTACAACTGGGTTTAACCACATGGAAACCGTTTTTAGGGACCATATAAGCCTATATTGATACGTGATGTACTAGAACATGGCTGGTCACAATGTCCCTGGACATCCTTGTTAGAATATCTGTATGGTTTAAATTAATATATTTATTGTATATAAATTGTAACTGTTGAAATTAGACAAAAAAACTATTAAAATATGTTTAAAAACCCTTAAACCTATTAAAACGACTATTTTAGAACGTTGAAACTTATAAAGTTACTTCTTGGACGCCTCAACAACCTATTAAAACTTTTTTTACGCCCAAAAACCTATAAAAACCTATTTTTTTTTATCTAAGGACCTATTAAAATAACCTATTTTTTCCTGGAGAGCGCTGGAAGGCCTGCGTTAATTTTCATATTTGAATGTATATAAGGAAATAATAAGTTGTGCGTAAGGCAATGACGCTTGTAACATCACAAAAACACTAGTTTTTCTTTTCATAACGCCTCATATCAATAAGCTCTACTAACACGTTCACGTTTTGGTATTATTCTTGTTTGTATCATAAACAGAAGGATTTAAGCCCACGCTGCGGATAGAACACAGTAATTGCAGCTTGGACATGTCAAATTTGTTTACTGGGAGCGTACGATTTTTTTCTGGTTGTTCAACAACGAAATGATTTTGAGCAGGCGCAAGCTGTAGAAATGAGCTTTTTTTTTAAAAAAAATCCTTAATACAAAGACGATACGATTACTTTTGACCCACATATGCGCGTAGCGAATACGTGTTGAGTTGGTTGCAATAATTGTATATGAGGGATGCGCGCCGGAGGACAGTGAACCCAGCTGAACGAAGGTTTCACATCAATTATTGACAAAAAACTAGTTCGTCTTTCATTTGTGTTGTTTTGCATCGTGGTGTGTAAAATTCACAGCACTTTATGTTTGTTTTGTGAGCGTCATTCGGTAACTTTGTGAGTGTCATTCGGTGACTTTGTGAGTTTCATTCGGTAACTTTGTGAGCGTCATTCTGTAATTTTGTGAGCTTCATTCGATAAGTGCAATTTACCGCTCAATGTAAGTTTACAGCACTTATCATGTTCGTAGTTTTTTTTTTTTTTTTGTAATTCTTTTGTAAGCAAAATAAAAATAAATACATATACTTGACTGGCTGTAGTTTTATTTGACAAAACGTGATCGCGCCAGGTGTCGTGGGGTCGGGAGGGGGGAGTGGGGGGTAGGAGACATCCGTTTTCGCATCAGGAGCTCCGTTCTGGGTAGTATATAGCTCTCTATATTAAGGTTTACTCTTGCAATAAAAAACTTGTCGGAAATCAACGTACGGGCTCTTCGTCATTAATCAGTATTATCTGGAAGTCTTGAACCAGACCGCGAAGCTACCAGTCATTTTGCTCGCAGCTCTCTGCCCACACAAGTCTGCACTTTTTCTTCACCATATCGTGTTTTTTTTTCGTAAAGTTGTGACTGCGGGTGTGTTTTATTTCACGCACATACTTCTCGTCAGTTCTTCACTGTCAAAATGCGAAACAAGTGCCTTGATGTCTAACTATATTCACATCGGTCTTTCATCTGCATGGAGCTTCAGCATCGCAAACAAAGCCTGAGCCATCATCTTTGCCAGAGAGGTTATAAGCAATCAATTGAAACAAATGTGTGGCTGTGAAAATTTTGTTCACAAACAACTTTTAATTCAAATTTCAAATTTAAAGACTCGGGTTACGCTATGTTCTTTTTCAGGAAAATTAATGTGTCCACTGCTCGAATCCACTGGCGGTCTTTGAGCACTAAGATATCTAACATTTTTATTTATCTTTAGATGAGTTCAAGTGCAATGCGTTAACTCTTTGACAAAAGGTCGAAATATTTGTATTTCATTCAGGGTTGAATTTTTAATTATCCATTTTTGGCCGCATAATGAAACTATGCAATTGCAATCGCGTTTCATTAATCGATAGCCGTTACCTCTTACCCCCAAGTTATAGGATAATCCATCACAAACTGGAGATGATCTCACCGAAAAATAATTGCATTTGTGTTTGCGACTGTAGTTGGTAATCAGACGTTTTGAATTCGAGACGCCTGTGATAAAGGCCATTGCATTAACCCAAAGCAGACCTTGATCTCTGTAATTGCATTTCGATTTCAATGGGGCGCATGGCTCAATTCATTCAAACTTAATCCATCACACAATGGAGGTGGTTTAAATTTGATAAGGGCTATGAAACAGGAGGACAGCGCCTCTCGCACAGCTATCGCCCAGGATAAGACTGGAAATCCTCCGAGGAACTGCATCCGGCACCAGTATGGTGATCTGCAGAACCGCCTCGCAACTGTCTGCAAAGACCGCGCCGACGGTAGAAAAACCATCTAGGAGTTCCTCCGTGTTGGCTACAACATAAGCTGGAAGCCAGTGAATCGCGAAAATCAGGAAGGAGACGAAAGACTCTGATTGGTAGCTAATTTATTATTATTATTTTTTGTTGAAACTGAATCTAGACCTTTTGTCGCAAATTCCACTTTCGAGCTTATGTCGCTCGACCTTTTGCCGTCGACCTTGTGTCGCTCGACCTTCTGTCGCACAACCACTCAACATACGTATTCAGCAGAGTGAAAATTGCTATTGACTAAAAGCATGTAATACTCACAAAAAAGTCCCATCAGTATATAACAATAAAGAATTTACTCATCGCTCATCTATGTTATAGCCGCCTACGTTGTAGAAAAGGAAGAAGAAATATTCATGTCCCTTGATTTTCTTTCCTTCAACTATTTATGTATCATTTTAAAATTGGTTAAAATTAAATGATCTACACCGTTTAATGAATATAAAGTGGTTGTGATTTTGAAATGCTAAACAAATGGCAAACCGAGGCAAGAAAAAAAAACACATACACACACAATAATTCGTAATGTTTGGCAGAGCAGCTTTATCGTAACTTTGTTCACAGCCAGTAAGTAAATTCCGTCCTTAAATACAAACGATACCAATTATTTTTATTTGTTGTATAAAATGAGTTGGATATTACTTATAAATGCTTCGCGACGTAACAAAGTTCATATTGTTGTGTGTAGTTTATTTTATTTAGTAATAACTCAATAAAACATGACTTTGTCATCAGACAATACCAGATTGGTAACGAACACACCAACATAAACTTACCCTTCTTGAAGTTGTACGGAGCCAGTGACCAGATTATCCAGACCTGAATGACGCTCACATGAACACAGCCGTAATATGTAATATGTATATGAACAACTTTGGTTTAAAAAAAAAACAGAGGTGCTTCCCTTGACTGCTTATTCTCAGTAATAAAAATTTACCGACAGTCTGGTTGTTTGGAACTTTTGCCACAGGGGCAAAGAAGTTTAATAATTTCTCCTGCGATGTCCATGTTGTTGTGTAGCTTCCGACTTTGGCTGAGTCTGAAAAAAACTAGCATTATCTCTGAAACGGCCTTAGTTGAGACCTCATGAGCTTGTAAAATATATTCATCAGGTAGGATTGGTGATGGCATGCCATTGTTGTTGTTGTTGCCATTGTTGTTGTTACCATTGTTGTTGCCACTGTTGTTGTTGTTGTTGTTGCCATTGTTGTCGTCATTGTTTTTGTTGCAATTGTTGTTGTTGCCATTGTTGTTGTTGTCATTGTTGTTGTTGTCATCATATATTTGCATTCAAAGACTTTTTTTATTATTTGAAAAGCTGATGTGGCACCGAAGGGATGTATGAATGCAACATTTGTTCGAAATCTTACGATTAGCCAAAAAGTTTAAAAATGCATTTAAAGCAAGCAGACACTTCAGAAGTGAATGGAGAATGGGAAATAGATATGGAAAACCCCATAAAAACGCCTTTCACGGAAACTTTAGATGAGTCTTCTATTAAACGTCAAAGAGCCAATTTGGCCGAAATTAATGCACATACTTGTATAGAATTTGGTGCGTTATACAACAGTGAAGAAGCTTTATCCACGCATATGGAAAAGTGTGGCGAGGGTGACGATGACAGCAGTTCTGTTACTGAGTCAGAAATAGATCCTGTTTTGCATGGTTCAATAAGTATATCATGACCATGATGACAAATTTCAAGAAAAGGTTTTAGAATATGAAGAACAAGGGCTTGAAGATGCGCATGAAAGAGCAATGACGATCTTCGACTAGTTTATAAGCGTCGACTAAAACAGCTGTTTGTAAGGCTATTCAAATATACCCAACGTCTAGAACAAAGCGAACATTATCAAAACATTTTAAATTTAATTACTTTGATGAAAAACAATATGAGTATTCAAAGGTACTAAAGGCGGCTATAAGGAAAAACAACGCATTCTTTGAAGAGCTTTTAGGATAAGAATGATCGTGATGAAGATGACAGCAGCGACGAAAAAAGTGATATGGCCAGTGAGGAGGAATAGAGTGAAATAGATGAAGAACACTAGATTTATTTGACTAAACTTTGTAATATTGTTATTAATTTAAGCGCTGTCTTCAAAGTGTATCAATAAAACTATTAAATATATGTCTTGCTTTTTGGTGTTTAAACGCAGTTTCAACGTTCTTCCCATATGAAATCGCAAGAATCTAAGGTCCCTGGTGCGGTATTATTTCACCTTTAAACTTACCATTTTCATATTTGTTCATTTTAAAAAAAGGTTCCCTGGCGCGGCGTTAAATCACAGTAAACCATATATCACATGTCATATGCTATGTATTAAAATTAAGTATTGTATTATTATGGTGCATTATAATCAAGCATTGTTTGAAAAAAATCAAAAGTTGAAAAGCATCATATATGTTTTTTATTTTATTGAATATCACAAATATTTACACTTTTTGAGAACTACAATTATCATAAACATCAAATTAAAATATTGACATTTTTTGAGAACGAAAACAAAAATATTTGAAATACATGTAACATATATAGCCCACTCACAAGAACCTACATTGGTAGAAGTATCATAAATGTTATCACCCCGTTTGTAAATGTTATGAATTCTGACATAACATTGATCCAATCCAATCACATGGTTTGATAATGCCAATTCAATTAAGCCTTTCAGAGTCTTTATCATAGTCCACATAATAGGCTTCAAGTCAATTTTATTTGGAACACGTACCAATTGCACATGTTCATTTGGTTCAAAGCTATCTTTCAAGTTCTTGCCAAGCATCGAAAACTTGTCTCCAATGTTTTGCATTGAGAGTGATCCGCTAAGCTCATCATACTTTTGAAACTGCATACAGCGTTCACCGTCACATTCAAAGACTCTCACATTAAGATGTTCTGACACTTGTAGAAGAAATCCTGGTATAAGTAAGGATTCAAAGTAACGCTCACCAAGGCTTGATCTTTAAGAGATAGGATAATGAAAGTTCCACAATAAGAGATCGTCAGTCCACGCAAGTGATTCAGAGATAGTCTCACTGTAAATAACCGGGGCCGCCGATGGCCGGGTATACTATATGAGAGCAAAGACGCGTAGTGTAACTGTTGGAACGTAAAGAATTAACTGACCACTGAAGTTTACGTTTAGTCTTTTATTGACGAAATAACCTTTACATCGTAATTTACTGCTCACACGCTTTAACAACACAGAGCGTACACAAAAAATAACAACTAGATATCGTTCGTAACGCAGACAGAAAACAGAAACAGAGCTAGCAAGGCGAGGAATGCGTCGCTATGGCTTTCTAACTGACAATAGAGAGCTCTTTAAGGTCCTCGTATACGCCTGATATAACTGATCAGCGACGTATAAACTTTCGAGGATCACTTTCGACGATTCTCTGCAAGCAGAGAAACAAAATACCTGACGTTTAAAAACAGAAAACTGACATATAAAAACATAGAATTACTCACTCATTTAAACGCTGTTATCCTATTTAAAGGCGTTTAGAAACGCACCCATTATCCGTTATTTTCACCATTGTATAATATCCCTTGAAATAATTACACGACGACTACATCAATATGGAAACAAACACTGTTTAAAACACTTCAAATTCACGATCTTCACAGCACAATAATATCCAAATTCTTCAGTATTCACAGACCAATCCGTGCCGCACTGCTCTTCCTTGTATTCCTAATCTTCTTAATTCCGCGGTACTCCAGCTGTTAATACTTCGATGCTTCAGTGAATGATGAGGAACAGTGCGATTTGACCCGGATTAAGTACTCGAAAGCACAGGGATTAGACCACGTGATTGACAAAAAGCTGCATTCTGACTGGACAACTTTCGCTCCCCTCGAAACGTTTCGGCCCGCTATATAAGCCGATAACCTCAGATGCTCACGAGGCATTTACCATAAGTGCTAGAGCAAGGGCGAGAGGGAAAACACAATTACCACAGTACGCTGACCCTGCCGCTAATTGCAATTAAGATGGAAAGTTTGGGCTTTAGCCTGACACTTATACATTGAATACACACGCACACTTTCTGTGCATTAAAATAAAGGCAATAAACAAATAAGAGACAGCAGTAGAACTTTAGACAAACGCTAACGTAACAAAAACAAAAAACATAAACGCGGGAGGCGTTTACACTCCCCCTTCCTGGCCGCGATAGTGCCTGAATCCGAATGAACACAACGGGCCCTTAAAAATTACATCATACACTCGGCCCGAACTAATACCGTAATACGCGATCCAGATACAGACATGTGAACATACCATTACAATTATTCAAATACAGAAAACATTAAATATATTCGCAAGTTGAGTTCGACGGTTCATGGCGCCGCCTCAAGCAGGCACAACTTGGTCACCGGACGTCTGTACGTGCGTCCACGGCTGGTCACTTCGACGCTTCTGATCAGTCCATCACGGCTTTCGTGCACTTCCATGACCCGAGCAAGGGGCCACTGACCTCTCGGAGCGTCTTCAACCATCAGGACGACGTCATCGATCTTGACGTCACGTTCCGGCATACGCCACTTCTGTCGTTCCTGCAGGCTCGGTTAGTACTCTTTGACCCAGCGACGCCAAAAAACGTCTGCCAAGTACTGCGCTTGTCGCCATCTTCTGACAGTGTAGTTGTCGTCTCTGGCCGTGGACGCCGCCGGCAAACACATATTCGACCGAAGCAGTAACAGCTTGGCTGGCGTCAGGATCTCCGGATCACTCGGGTCGTCCCCAAAAGTTGTGAGCGGGCGGTCGTTTACGATGCGTTCTACTTCGGTCGTAACGGTTAACAGCTGCTCGTCCGTCAACAGCTGCGAGCTGACGACCGACGTCATCACGCGCCTCATTGTGCGTATCATACGTTCTACCGCTCCGTTCATGTGGCTGGCGTGGGGCGGGTTGAAATGCCACTCGATATCACGTTGGAGGAAGGCCTGATTCAGTAGCTGCGTGTTCCACAGCTGCAGCTCCTCTCTCATTTCGCGTTCGCCGCCAACGATGTTCGTGCCGTTGTCGCTGAACATCTTTTCTGATCGGCCACGTCGACCGAAAAACCGTACGCACGCAGACACAAAGCTCGAAGCGGTTAGCGAATGAGTTATCTCGAGGTGTATCGCCCTGGACGTCAGGCAGGTGAACACGCAGCCGTATCGTTTTGCCGTGCCTCTTCTGAATTTTACGTTAAAGGGTCTAAAAAGGTCCACAGCGGTAAAGGTAAATGGGGTGCGATCGGGCGTCACTTGCTCCTCTCGTAGGGGCGCCATCTGTTGTCTACATGGCGTCGCCCTCTGCCTACGGCACCCCGCGCACTGGCGTAGAACCCTTTTGACCGTCGCTCGTCCGCGGAGAGGCCAGAACTTCTCCCTCACGTTGCTCAGCACCTGGTTGGTTCCGGCGTGACCGCTCTCGGTGTGGGCTGCACCTACAATCAGATTGCTAAGGGGGTGCTGCTCTGGGAGCACCGGGGGCTGCTTGGCTCTGCCAGGTAGGTCTGACGATTGTAGTCGTCCCCCCCCCACGGTCATCAAGCCGTCTTGTATTCTCGGGTTCAGCTTGGCTAGGCGGCTCCGGGCCAGGACGGCTTCACCTTTCGCCAGACGATCCCATTCTTCACGGAAACAGCCCCTTTGAACGTGCCTGACGAGTGATTTCTCAGCCTGGCTGACGTCATCGGGAGTGAGGAACGTCTGAGTCGGCGTTGGATCGCCTCTGGTTTTGGCCTGGAGCATCTTCCTAAAAAGCAAGAAATAAGCAGCTGCACGCTGTAGGCGCGCCAGTCGCTATAGTGGTTAATCAGGGCTTCGAGGCCCCGATGCTCTCGGGTCGCCAGTCAGATTGCTTGTTTCGTCTTCATCTCCGGATCGCCCTCGGGCTCGACGATATGGCGGGGGGTCTTGGGCCATTCTGCTTCGGGTTGTCTCAGGAATTCCGGACGGGACAGCCACGTGCGTAATCCGGATAGGTCGTCTGCGCGCAGGCCTCTCGACGCCACGTCAGCGGGATTCGAACGGCCTTCTACGTGCCGCCACTGGTCTGGGGACGTCAGTTCCAATATCTCGGCTAGCCGGTTCGCCACGAACGTTTAAACCTCTTGTTTTCGTTTTGTATGTACCCGTATACGATCATCGAATCGGTCCGTAACGTTACGCTGTTCAGTGTCCAGTCTAATTCGTCTTGGACGTGGCGAGCTAAGCGGGCTCCAACCAGGGCAGCTGTCAATTCCAGGCGGGGCAACGTCTGAGCTCAATCGGAGCTACCCGGGACTTTCCCTGTACGAGCGCGCAGGTCTCGTTGCCTTGGTCGTCTACGAAACGTAGGTAGGCGCAGGCGCCATAGCCGACCTCACTGGCGTCACTGAACACGTGCAGCTGCATGTCTCTGGCTTCGCCAACGTCTGTTTTCACGCATCTGGGGATCTTCAGTTGCCGCAATGCCGGAAGCTGACTCCGCCACGCGCTCCACTTCTCAGCGGTCAATTGCGAGAGCGTGTCATCCCAGCCCAGTCCCTCTCGGCACATCTCTTGTAGCAGTCTGCGGGCTGGGAGCAAAACCGGGGCCACTAATCCCAGCGGGTCGAACAGCGAGCAGACTTCCGAAAGCACTCCCCGGCGGGTGAGGGGCTTGTTTAACTGATTGACCTCGAACCGGAAAACGTCACTCTCTACCTCCCACACTAGTCCCAGAGCGCGTTCCTGAGGTAGTTCGTCCCCCTGACGGAAATGTTTCACACTTTTTGCTCTTTTGTCTTCAGGTACAGACACAATTACCGAGCCGTCGGTACTTATCCATTTCATCAAATTGAAACCCCTACGGCTCAACAGTTCGGTGACGTTACGACAGAGCTCTACGGCTTCTTTTGGGCTAGCCACGGACTTCAGGCAATCGTCGACGTAGAAGTTCCGCAGGACGGTATCTACTGCGTTGGTGGGGAAGTCGTTCGATTGGTCCTTGGCGGCTCTCCTGAGGGCGTAGGTGGTACAGCTGGGGCTGGACGTGGCTCCGAAGATGTGGACGTTCATCCGGTAGTCGCGAGCTGGCTGGTCGAGATCTTCGTCTGGCCACCAGAGGAAACGTAGAGCGTCACGATCGTCGGGGCGACTCTGACCTGGTGGAACATCTGTTCCACGTCTGCTGACAGCGCGATCTTCTCCTGTCTAAACCGTAACAAAACGCCTACCAGGTCATTTACCAGGTCGGGACCCCGGAGTAATCTGCTGTTGAGCGATACCCCGGCGGTCTGTGCTGCCCCGTCGAACACCACCCTCAGTTTTTGCTTATGGGGATGTAGTACTCCGTGGTGCGGGAGATACCACGTTTTGCCGGACTGGCTTTCAGGAGGCGCTAACTCGGCGTGCCCTTGGTTCAGGTATCCCTGCATCACTTCGGTGTAGCGCTGCCTCAGCTCCTCGTCCTTCTGCAGCTTGGCTCGTAGGGACGCCAGTCTTCGTGCCGCCGTTCCTTTGTTGTATGGCAGCTCTGGGTCCGACTGTCGCCATGGCAACCCGACCTGGAAACGACCGTCAGCGTCGAGCTTGGCTGTGTCTTCAAACTTCTGCAGCGCTTTCGCGTCGTCCCTCGACATCGCTGACGGACCCCCTCTCAGTTCGCTGAAATCCGTCTGCCACATGAGGTTGAGTTGTTCCTGCAACGAGGTACCGCTTGCGTGGATGAAGTTGACGTGGGCTCTTGCTTCCGGCGTTGCTGGTGTCTTGTCGCTCGGCCCCCAGACCGCCCATCCCAGCTCGCTGCGCACTGCGTATGGCTCGTACTTGTTGGACGTCCTTATTTCCAGCGGTCGGTGGGCCTGGGGTGCGTCAATGCCGATTAGGAGTGTCACACGAGCTCTTCTGAGTTTGGCCGGTGCCACTACGTCGTGCAGGTGCGCCCATCGGCGCAGATCTTGTTCACAGGGCACGTATCCCACCAAGTCTGGCAGCTTCTTCACGGACCAGACTCTGTTGAGCGGGAAGTCTGGACCGCCTGAAAAGGCCCGCACAGACAAGTCGACTTCTGTACCTGAGTAGGAGGCCTGGCCAGTGGTAACAGTACTCACACTGAAGTTGACCGGTCTACCTTGCACTCCTAGCTCTTCCAGAAGCTCTTCACTGCACAGTGTCTTGGAGCTGCCGTTGTCCAACAGGGCGTAAGTAGGTACACTGGGGCCTCCGGCTTGCACAACCACGGGCAGGACCCCTAAAAAATTCAGTCCTGGCTCAGCCATGGCCGAACAGCTGACCACTGAGGTGTGCTGGTGCAGGAGCTGGTGGTGCTTCCCGTTGCACTGCTGGACTGGACATCGCTGTTGCACCCTGCAGTCCTTGGCGAAGTGTCCCGGCCTCAAGCAGTTGTTGCATAGGCGACCTCGTCTGCAGCATTCCTGCCTTTCCTCCAGTGACATCGCCTGAAATTGCAAACAGTCTAATACTACTGCACAACCGCCGTCACAGGCTGCGCAACGCTTCGGCTTGGGCTGGCGGGTCTCCTGCTGCTGGGGCGGCGGATAATGCTGCGGTCTCGTCTGCTGGGGCCTGGGCTGTGGTCGGGCACGCGGTCTCGGCTGCGGTTTGGGTGGCGGGACCGGTTGACCTTCTGCTGCCGTCGTCATTGTCGTCACCCGGGCCTATAGCTGGGCGAGTGTCGCTTCTCGGCCTGCCTGTCTGGCTTCTTCTCGAGGAGGAAGTGAGCGTAGACGTTGCATGCCGTCTCCGCGGTCTCCTTCACCAGCCGCATCAAATCGCGGAAACTGGGTCGCTCACCTCGCTTGAATATGGCCCCCGTCAGCTTGACCCACTCAGTGTGCAGGTACGATGGGAGCCGCTGCGCCACCTTCACCAGTACGTCAGTGGTGTTGGCCAGATCCTCACATCCCATGGCCGCCAGGATGTTGATGGATTCGGTCATACGTCGCCCAAGCTTCATAAGCGCCTCGCCGTCACCAGACCTGATGGCGGGCCCCTTGGTCAACATATCCAGGCTTGCTTGGGCCACCAGGTGGGGTCGGCCGAAGCTTTCTTCCAGTAGCTGACGCGCCTCCAGGTACCCTTGGCCGGCTGGCAGGATGCGGCAAGCCTTGATGGTCCGCCATGCTTCTCCCTCACAGGCCTCAATCAAGTAATTGAGGCGCTTCCGGTTGGTGCGGGTGCGGAGGTGCACAACAGTCTCGAAATGATGAATAAATTCCGCGTAGTCTAGGACTGTCCCTTCAAACTTCGGCACCCTGCAACCGGAAACACCGCGCTCGGGGGACGAATCACTGTCTTCGGCCTGAAACAGAGAAAGTCTGGGCGGCGGGGTGGGAGTATCCCGCACCTTCGGGTCCGTAGCCGGCTTCTTTGGTCTGTGACGTCTGCTGGTGCTCGGTTTCGGCGGGGGAGGCGTGGTCTGTTCGTCATCTGAAGACTCCGGGTCCTCACCGGCTTCGACCCGGGCGAGCTGGTACTCGGCCCTCGCCCTGGCGAGCTTCACCTCCTGGCGCGCCCTCAGTTGCTCGCGTTCATAGGCTTTCTCCTGCTTCATCAGACGCAACCGGATCGCTGCCTTCCTCATCTCGGCCTTGGGATCGGAAGGTTGAAAACTCACAACTTCACCAATAGTGTGATCTCGAACCATCGTTTTCCCACTACTTGTGCTCCGGGTCTTCGCGACTGAACGGGGCGGAGTAGCGACTGGTGCTTGCTCTTCTGCTTCTACACCCTCTTCCTCGTCTTCTTCGAGTGCTACGCCCTCTGACGCCACCCACCGGTGGTAGCGTTCTTGGACGTCCTTCGCTGAGGACGTCACGGCGTCGCACTGCTTTTTAAGCTTTCTCTGCTCTTCCTCCGGAGCAGATGCCAAGCACTCTTCCTGAGCCTTGGCGAGCTTCAGGAGGTGTTCCTGGAGCTTGCTGTGGACGGCCTGTGCCTGCTCACCAGGCTCCCCCTCCATGGCCATCTCTAGTTCCTGACACCATTTACTCACGGCGTCAAGCTGCTTGGTGCGAGCTCTCGCTGCCATTGCCAGAAGTTAAGCCAAAGCAACGCGAGAAAGAAGAGAGAAACGTAAAGTACAAAGGCTAACGAAAACGTAAACGAAACGTAAACGAAAAGGGATTAGGTGCATGAGTGTGAGAAAAACTACGCGTCTACAGGGTGACTGGATTGAGAATTGTAAATAACCGGGGCCGCCGATGGCCGGGTATACTATATGAGAGCAAAGACGCGTAGTGTAACTGTTGGAACGTAAAGAATTAACTGACCACTGAAGTTTACGTTTAGTCTTTTATTGACGAAATAACCTTTACATCGTAATTTACTGCTCACACGCTTTAACAACACAGAGCGTACACAAAAAATAACAACTAGATATCGTTCGTAACGCAGACAGAAAACAGAAACAGAGCTCGCAAGGCGAGGAATGCGTCGCTATGGCTTTCTAACTGACAATAGAGAGCTCTTTAAGGTCCTCGTATACGCCTGATATAACTGATCAGCGACGTATAAACTTTCGAGGATCACTTTCGACGATTCTCTGCAAGCAGAGAAACAAAATACCTGACGTTTAAAAACAGAAAACTGACATATAAAAACATAGAATTACTCACTCATTTAAACGCTGTTATCCTATTTAAAGGCGTTTAGAAACGCACCCATTATCCGTTATTTTCACCATTGTATAATATCCCTTGAAATAATTACACGACGACTACATCAATATGGAAACAAACACTGTTTAAAACACTTCAAATTCACGATCTTCACAGCACAATAATATCCAAATTCTTCAGTATTCACAGACCAATCCGTGCCGCACTGCTCTTCCTTGTATTCCTAATCTTCTTAATTCCGCGGTACTCCAGCTGTTAATACTTCGATGCTTCAGTGAATGATGAGGAACAGTGCGATTTGACCCGGATTAAGAACTCGAAAGCACAGGGATTAGACCACGTGATTGACAAAAAGCTGCATTCTGACTGGACAACTTTCGCTCCCCTCGAAACGTTTCGGCCCGCTATATAAGCCGATAACCTCAGATGCTCACGAGGCATTTACCATAAGTGCTAGAGCAAGGGCGAGAGGGAAAACACAATTACCACAGTACGCTGACCCTGCCGCTAATTGCAATTAAGATGGAAAGTTTGGGCTTTAGCCTGACACTTATACATTGAATACACACGCACACTTTCTGTGCATTAAAATTAAGGCAATAAACAAATAAGAGACAGCAGTAGAACTTTAGACAAACGCTAACGTAACAAAAACAAAAAACATAAACGCGGGAGGCGTTTACACTCACGTTTGAATTCATGATGTTAAAGCAGTACTGAACCATCTTCTGACTGTCACTGCATTTATACACATATATCCACTGACGTCATTCGCTTCTTCAGCATTTGCCAATCTTTCAATGAAAACAAATTTCCCTTCTAGGTAGGAAATGCATGATCCGTAATATATTCACGAATGTTAGCCATCACTTGCTGTTAATATTTTCAAGTTTAATATATTTTTCTCCATTAATTTGTATTATAACCGGTAAATCTTCTATACTCATTTTCTTCTTTATAAAGTTCTCGCTTCACTTTAAGCTCTGCCTTAAACTCCATTTTTCGCTTTTTACAAGGCGAAATGATAGCTGGTAACTCATCTCTTTTTATCTGTCTAAACTGTGGTCGTCTTTGAAGCTGTTGCAGTGGTGGTGACTTCAACTCAGACTTTGCCATGGGCATTGCCTTAGACTTTGCTGTAGGTATGGTCTCAAGCTTTGCTGTAGTCTTTTCTGTAGGCATTGTCTCAGACTTTTCTGTAGGCATTGCCATAGATGGTAGTTGTTGTTCACTCACTGCAGATATGTTTAGTCTTCAATATTTTGATATAGAACGTTTGTTATGTCTGAGGGAGGGCGCCTTTTATGCTCTATAAGTTGTGTAATGCCCCTGTGACAAGAGTTTTCAAACATCCAGACTGTCGGTAAATTTTTATTACTGGGAATAAGCAGACAAATGTAGCACCTCTGTTTTTATCAACCAAAGTTGTTAACCTAGATATTTACATATTACGGCTGTATTCATGTGAGCCTCATTCAGGTCTAGTTAATCTGGTCATGGGATGGGAAATGATATGACTAAACATCATGCTGGCACATGAATCAGAGAGGGGGGAGGTCAGGTGGCCAAGTTCTATACTTTATGCTTGGCCCAGTTCTCTCGTTCTATAGTTTATGCTTGGGGGGGGGGGGCGAGGTAGAAAACCACCAAACAGCGCGGTTGTACTTACGTGTACTTACATCTGATTGTTTCAGGAAATGATTGATATGACTAAATATCAAATATCGGCAGTTGGCAATATTGGCATATGTCTCACATTAACATCCACCAACATTGGTCAAACATGTCTAGAGTTATTTTTTTCAGTGTAGTGCTACATTTCTGTGAGACAACTTCTGCGCTAAGCATGAACCCTCCCCCGGGGTAAGGTCTTTTTAGGTCTTATCCTTCTGGCGTGAGAACTGTTCAAAGCAAGAATGGCTATGGGTATATGCAAAAAGTTTTTTTACAAGATAGTATGGGAAACTTTTGGATTTATCCCATCCGGAAGTTGCTCCGAATTCTCTGAAACGGATAAATATGGAAAATCATATTGCACAAGGATGGCGGTTGGAGGCGGTTGAACATGTGCGCTTTGGACGAGCTACACTCTTCAATCTATGCCTGTGGAGTGGGAAACCTTCAAGGTAAGAAGATCAGTATTCGCTTTGGGTCATATACTACGCAAACAGACTGTCAGTAAATGTCTCTTACCGGAAATATGCAGACAAGCGAAGCACCTCTTTTTGGTTTTTACCCATATTACATATTACGGCTGCACACATGTGAACAAAAGAATCACAAAAAGGCTATACTCAGAATATATCCAACCCCTCGGAAATCTTACTCCTACTATTTCATTGGTATGCAGACGATTCAGGACTTTTCAAACTAAATTTGCTTTAATCACCCACAGCGCAGAAGAATGCCACGCTGGATTTAAGCCATGGTATCACCTGCATACAGAACAAGACAACAAACAATGGACAAAGATTAAACCTTACAAGGACCTAGTTTATTGTGGGTTGCAGCGCTCGAAATAGATCTAAAGTCATTCATGAGCTAGAAGTCGGCGATGGCGTAGTTAGCTCAACAAAAAGTCTGAAAAGTCTGGGGGACATTATCGATCAATCACTCTATGGAGATCCAAATCAGCAGCATTATCAGAACCTGCATGTACTGTCTCAACTGGATACGGAAAATAAGACCCTACCTAACAGCTGATGCGACCAAGACATTAGTGCAGTGTTATGTCATAAATAGGATTGATTACTATAACACTCTTTTGGTTTCACTACAAAAAATCCATCTTTCACGCCTTCAGAAAGTCATGAATATAGCTGCGAGACTTATTTTTCAAAATCCAAGGACTGCAATATAAGTGAGCTATAAAAGGAGCCTCATTGGCTTAAAATCAAAGATCGGATAGCGTTTAATGTACTTTGTCTAGCGTGGCAAGCGTTAAACAACAGCGCTCCTCATACACCTCATGTTTGATAACGCTCGGGCACAGCATCCGAGATCATCGAAAAACCTTGATCTTTACGTTCCGAAATCCCGCACATCGTATGGCGACCGCGCCTTTCGCCATTCCGCGCAAGCACTCTGGAACGCTCTACCTACCATCATTCGGAAACAGACATCGCTACCTTTGTTCAAAAAGAAACTTAAAACCTATTTATTTCAGAAATCGTACTGTTAAAGGTTAATTCTTCATATATTGCAGCGCATAGGTGTCATAATGTGCACTTTATAAGCGACTAATGTTGTTGTTATTGTTGTTCTTGATGATGATGATGATGATGATGATGATGATGATGATGATGTAAACATGTTATGCCTAGCTTCCTTTAGCTGAACTTGATGAAGAGTTGGCGCTACAGGAATGTAAATGACGCGAAATACTGGGGAAGAAATCGCTGTAAATGGTTGGAATAAAGTCAGATTGAAATAGTTCGATCTTTAGCAAACGAAATGTTGTCTTCCAAAATAGGTGTGCTTTGACCAGAAGTTAATTTAGCGAAGTTATGGAAAGTCACTATTAAAATGCATTAAACTCAAACGGCTTTTCCATTTTGGTTTAATATTGTAGAAATTCTTTTAATTGCTTTAATATATGCTTGCGCATAAGCGTTAGTTTCGTCCCGCTGTGTTTGTTTTTTTTCGCATTTATAATTTCTACTGTTGGATGAAATGTGAAATCATCTAGCATGTTTTTTTATATTAATACTCAGCATTTTGTAAGATAAATCGACTGTTTGAAAGCCGTTTCTAGGTATCGATGTTGAGGATATATTAGAAATCACTCACATTTAGAGTTCATTGATGACAAGCTTCGAGAGACATCAGCCTGACTACAGTGTTCATCAAAAACAGCTTCCTCGCCGTCATAGCGATAGGGTTTCGGAAGTTTGCAAACATCACATGACAAATAAAAAAGTGAAGTAAAAGGTTCAATGCTGAAGTCCTTATTGAATAGACTTAATTAGCTATATTCAAAACTTTTATATCAAAATATTCTGTCTATAACTCATTAGCGGTCTTTAAATCAAAATAACAAAAATACCACATGTTGCTTAGTTTTGCCTGGACCTTGACTCCAAACATCAAGGTCAACTTTATTCTGGATTTTCTCAGTATCTACCCCCTCCTTTATGTTGGCCAAGTTTAATTTCTCTGTCCCAAGCCGGCTGACAGGAGTAATCTAAAAAAATGGCAAATATAAGAAATGAGAAAAGGAAAGAAGAGGTGAGTTAATAAAACGCGGACATTTAACCTCTCAAATAATCTCATTTGCTGCAGTCGCAGGTGCTCAGGCAAATAAATCCCCATGCAAACACAACACTCTGGTTATCTTGCACGGCCATACCTACGCAAATGAACCTCAAAACAGTCGCTGCCCTGTTTTATTCTACTTTTTCTTAAAGAATCTTCTTATTATTGCATTTCTGTTGCATCATTGATTGGTATAAAATGGTTTTTTTGCTTTTGCCTTGAACAAGGGCTCGAAATGATATCTACTTTCTTCAAAATCATTCCTTTAAAGATTTTCGAGATAGAAAAGTCTTTTGATACATGACCTTGATTTTCAAGGTCAAGGAACAGGAGATGACGTTACCCTTTACGTTAAACCGAATAGGGGTTTCAGTTGAAAAGTCACTAAGGAGATGGATAAGTACGTGGCAAATGGCCGGAATGCATCTATGAATAGACAGAATAAATTTACTACATAATATTTGTTCTCCAATAATTTCCAATGCCTTCACACCTGGACATTGATCAACTTTAAGGGATATGTTAAAATTTACCATCCTTCGTCTTGAGGCATTTTTCATAATAGTCCGTTTTTGCTCTCATGTTTCTGACCACACTCTTAGTCTTAGTGGGACCGCATTTATCTATTGGGATTTTTTATTTAAAACTGTGTCAAACTGTGTTGTCACGTATACATACTCCTGTTAATTTTTCATTGTTAAGATACAAAGCAAAATATTCACAATGTTATAATACTGCTCCGGTGCCAAACAAGGCATGAGACGTCAGTTTTGGTGTAAGTGTTTTCACGAATTGCATTACATCCAAGGCATCGTGGAGTAGAGAGAAATCTGCATGAGTATAAAACACTTTTATTTAATCATGCTTTTAAAATACCACAAATCGATGTTATCTAGAACCGTTAACTTTGTATTATTATTACCAGGTATTTTAAGACATTACCAATGTCCTAAAATATTGACATTGTGATATTATTAATATGATTAATACTTAAAGTATAAAAATACAGCCGCTATAATATTAAAGCAAACTGAAAGCTTGGGTTAAGACCCTGCATGGCACCCTGCATGAGCGGAACCCAGCATTGAATCAATAAGGGTCTCTTATCGCATTTCCAATGCAGAGGCTTCTTGTTGTCGTGCGTGATTCCATTATAACACCACAAAAAGACTTGCGTTGTTCTGCATTTTTTGCTACTTTTCATAGGAAAGAAATGCACAAGTTAAAAAAACCAAGAAACCTCTTTCCTACGACCCTTCAGTTACGCGTACTAATTCTAATTATATTTATAAAACAAGTTAAAGATACGAATAAGATGAATAAGAAGAAATGAAAAATACTAAGACTTGCAGCCAGTATATGCATTATTTCTACTGTTGTATGTCACATATCGCTCGAATATCAATATCCTTTTTCAGTACAAATTCAATTCTGTCATGGCCAAAACATTTGTATTAATGTCCATGCAGTAACTGTACCTTTGTTTTCTGTATCCAACTAACAGTTTTGGAATCTTGGTTACACTGACGGAGGAGAATATTCCCCCGATATGTCAATGTTAATATCTCTCACCGCGCTTGGTTTATCAAAAGTCTCTCTGTTGTAGAGTAGGTAAGTCAAGTAAGTGTTTGATGAATCAATGGATTTAATATTGCTGCGATTGTTCAAAATGTTGCAAAGTAAAAATTTCGCATTGTACTTGGGAACATCTCTGAATTAGGAACAGACGCAGAAACAGATATTTCTCCAAGTGTGAAAACATTGCTCTGTCTGTGATATAAACCCTTAATATGCGGAAGCATGGAAAAGGAACTAATGTGTACTCCGTTTCCTTTATGTAAGTGTTTGTCATTCTTAGATCTTAGAGACCACCTAGACCACGAATGACTAATACATAGAACTCTGAATATATCAAAACATTTGTTTCAAATGATAAATCAATGACACTGACTTGATTTATGTGAAAACTTTTGCTTTGTGTTAAATAATTAAAAGCCTTTTTTGTTCACAAGTAAAACTATAATCGTTTAGTTTTTATAAAGTGGTTTACTAAAACTAATTGAATAAATAAAAAATTTAATTAGATCTAGTGGTACGCTTTAGATGCCAAGCCTATAATAGGCATTCTAAAGCCAGAGTTGAGGAGCTTGCAACGGTTATCACTATGACGTTGCTGCAAGGTAGCAACAAGTTCGGATTACTTACAGAACAGAAATTTTTATAGTCTAAATATATCAATGCATTCATTTTATATATTGTTGTTGATCTGTCATTCCACCTTCATAAAGCAACAATTTCAGGAACAGGAAATGTTCATGTGTTTGTGTGAAGACTAAGAAAAAGTCGAGTGTGATAGCTCCTTACTAAATTCCGTACTAAATTCCGTACTTACAAAATGCGTTTTCGCATCAGATAAACAATAAAGGAAAATACAAAGTTCATTGTGGCGCTCATTTCAACCCTTAGCTTGTTTTTATTTAAAATTCTCTCTATTGTGAATGCTTAAAATTTTCTCTACTGTGATTGCTTCTTTTTTCAAATCTCGTCCTCTGAAACAAGAAAAAATATCAAACCTATGTACATTTCAAACTGCAAAGAAAAGGAAAAGGAAATGTATTATATTCAGCAACAAGGTCTTTTGCTAGTTGGTTTCAAGCATTACATTCCAAGAAGCCAATCTTTTTGAGCTCCTGTGTCTGTTTACCTCCGTTTCAATGTTGTCTCGCTTTCATATCGAAAGCTCAAATACTGTTGCACAGTATGGTTAAGCACCACTATTAAGCACATGTTGGCGTACACCACAGTGCAAACACACTTACTCCTAAATATATAGAAAATTATACCACAGCAGCACATATTTCATCATTCTACTATTATTAAGAGACTTTGTCAATGGCTTGACAATATAATATTTAGCCAGAATAATAGAATTATCTATTTAATAGTCTGTAATCTTTCATGTTGATGTGTGTTTATGTGTGTTTTATTGAAGCTGTATTTTTTTAACCTTTATATTTTATCAAAAAAAATGTTCTACAATTTTTCTAAACTTGTTATCCAGAAAGTAAAAACGTAATTTAAAAGTAAAAACATGCTTTTAATTTTCTTCTTATTATCAGAACTGAAAGCAGGACAAACAAGGAAAACTCACTCACTTGTTTGTGATTATTTTCAAAGTTTAAAATACCCTAATTTGCCGTAGTTTTCTAATTGTTACTTAAGGCTAAGTGATTTGTGCATCTAAACCTAAGGCAAGGATCTAATATTACTAACTTATATCTAATTTTCACTAACCAGTAGTCTTTGGTAATAACCAAAAATCATATAAACATTTGCAGGAAGCTAGATTTTAAAACGGATCGAATTGAAATTATCCAATAGCGAACTGGAAAGAATAAAAAGTACTTAATTGTTTTCTTCTGAGTATGCAACATCTTAAAGAAGGATATAATGTATCAAATGAGAGAAACCGTGGTATTTACACTAAATATAGGGTCAGGTAAAATGACGTGGCTAGTTTTGTGTTTTGGAGGCATTGTGTGAATTGAATACTAATTAAATTAATTCGTTTCTTTGTTTCTATCAACCCAAGGTGATTTATTAATGTGATAATCAGGTATCACACGTTTTCTCTCTATTATCGTGTATTACAATGGCAACAACTGAAATGTCATCAGCAGAAGATTCTAGCACAGATTTACATGGAATAATTTAAGCTTTCAGCTGTCAGTTCTATACGCATATAGTTAATCCCATGCCACATTTTAGGGTCAACTCTACTCCAAACTGTAGCTTTTGCTTATCATTGCCGAAAGTGCAAAAACAAAGAAATTGTAATGGAAAAAATTAAGCTTAATATAATGTAACGGAAGAATTTAAGCTAATTCAAACTAAAATTAGCTGTTTTTTATGTTTGTTTTATATTTGGTACAAATCTTAAAATTTCATAAATTTAGCCGTGACACTAGAATATTACTGACACTATTCTAAAATAGCCACTTTTTGTTAAATGATGAGACAAATTCAGATGAACTATCTGATATATAAACATTAAATTGGTTTTATTTCGATAAACAGAAAAGTCTATCTCTGGAATTAAGTGAAGACACACATTATACAACAGTACATACATTTTTTGAAATTTGTAGCACATATAAAAGAAAACCTTCTGTTTTTACATTTAACATTTTCTTGAATATCACAAGTTTTACTTTAACACCCTGCCTTGTAGTTGGTACTTTTAAAACGTCAATATACATCACAGCAAAACACTGCAAGAGAAAACTTTTATTGGCTAAAAGAAAACAATACTCATAGGTAAGCTTCAACAGTATAAAAAGTCAGGCAGTTAGTCTCCACTCTTATGATAAAGCGAAATTAATTGCATCGTCAAAAATGCAGTGAGTTCGGTCAAAATATAATATTTGGCAGTAAAATACATATAAATCCCAACTACAATCATCGACAAGTTTTCGTATTTCATGCTTTATAAGCACCAATGAATATGTCAAATAATACATACGAAGTAGACTGAAATATTTATCATTAATGCTTCGTCTACCTGCAAAGATGGAAGAAAAAGCATATCTCAGTTTTCATTCTTAAAACCATTGCGTTTTATCACATAATTTGTTAAAATTACATGATGCACTCTGGTCAATGAATAAAAAGCGTTTATGATTTAAAATCTTGAACAAGTGGCAAATCAAGCTGAGAAAAAAACAATTGGCGATGTGGTACTTTCAGCTTTATCGTACCTTTAATTGTTCACATCCAAGAAACAAAAGCGGTTGTAACAAATGCAAACGATAGAAATTATTCTAACCCATTGTATAAAATAAGCTATATATTACTTATAAACGCTTCAGTTATTCACATACAAGCAATAAACGCGGTCCTTAAATGCAAACGAAAAAACATTTTCTGCTTGCCTGCTGTTCTTGTCTGTTGCAACGTTTCCCGATGTAACATAGTTTAAAACAACATTTTAAATCCCAAGTTTAGTTACACTTTCAAAACAGTAAACCAGAAACACATTGTTTAAGTAGAAAATAGCACCTGCATTGCGCCACTCTGTCGTAAGAAAAAAAATGTCGTAAGAAAAACTCTATGGCATGCAAATTTGCAATTGCAATTCTTCCAGATTCAGTTTCATCACATATCCGTTATTGCAGCACTCATATGCAGTAAAGCCTCCCTCCGGACAAACCTGCATAATTGGGACAACTCCCTAATCCGGACAGACTTTTCAGTCCCTTTCAATTTCTCGTTGGCTTGTGTATAATTAAAACATGGAAAATTTGGACACCTCCCTATTCGGGACACCAGACAACATTTGGCAGTCCTAACTGTAGGTTTTACTGTAATTTTTACAAGTTAATTGGGTAATCTCTGTGGCTTGTTTGCAGTCTTTCTCAGATAATGTCAATAAGAATGCGCCGCAACAAACATGACTGCTTTTATTTGCAAACGTCTTAATGGCGGAACGCATGCCACGTCCACAAATGGGGTTGTTTTAAGGGCTTCATATTGTATCTATAAATTAAAAGGAAAATTCGTTGAATAAAAGCTAATTGAAAATGGCGACAAAAAGAAAAGGGAATGATTTTAGTCTTGGTGACAAAGTGAAATTAATTAAAGCAAGGAGGGACCAGTGTCAACTCGACAGGACCGTTCTCACCTCGAAAAACTGATAAAGTATTCCAGTTTCAAGGGCACCGCCCATATGACTGAATTACTGTTTTTAGTGAAGAACAAGTTTGATCAAATAAATTCAGTCAGTAAAGAAGCAAACCTCTATCAGTCAATATTTCTCCAAGAAATGATATGTTCAAATGTGAGTGTAAAATTGTAATTTATAGCTAGTAAACGAAAAAGAATACAGTTCATAACAATAAATTAACTGAAGTGGCATTGGAAGTAAAAAGGACAGTTCACTATCACACAAGAAAAACTAAATACGCTTTTCTAGGATAATAATTTCAGATATACCACGTGTCAGACTATCCTATCTCGAAAATGACTATTTTTGTTTGACTTTACAATTGTTCTGTAGATTTTGGCAATTAATTTGTCAAAAAATTTGAGCTGTTGACTACGTAGGAAAGGTGGCCATTCAAAACCAACATTACAGTCTATAATGCTTCGAATATTTGAATCCTCAACTTCGTTCAGATTCTCCAACATGACATAAATCACTTTGTGCTGTGTGTACAGGGCCAAATCTCTGGCAACATTCCTTTCAACGTAATGATGCCGATTCTTGACAGCGGCTTTGCTGAGGACAACTATAGTTATTTTACATTTTGGAATGAAGTGGGAAACAAGATCAACATATATGCCGTTGCCAGGGAAGTCCCTATTAGGTACGCAACAGGTTAATCCGTATACATTCTCAAGTGCCTTAGTTAAAACACAGTGCACCCAGTGGCGATCTTCCAAAGTATAACATAAGTAGATATCGAAATCGAAATTACATTGGTTTTCGTTTTGTAGGCAATGCCGTTTTTGTTTATAGTACCAGGTTTTGATTCGAAAACGATATTTACGACAAATTATGATTGACAATATTAAGCTGAATAAAAAGAAACAAAAAATAATGATTGCGACCAGTATTTGTATTATCTCTTCGGTTGTACTGCAGACATCGCTGAGAATATCTATATCCTTTTTAAGCACAAATTCAATTCCATCGTGGCCCATACATTCGTACTGGTGACGATTTAGCAACTGTACTTTAGTTTGCTTTATCCATTTGAGAGTTTCAATAGAATCTTTGTGGCACTGACAATTCAGAACATTTCCCGAAATATCAATGTAAACATTATAAACCATACTTATTTTGTCTAAGGTATCCTTCATATTGTGGGAAAGATATGTCAAATAATTATTTGATAAATCAATGGATTTGATGTACAGACAATTATTTAAAAATTTTGGTGGCAAGAATTTAATGTTGCATCTAGATATATCTAATATTTCTAGGTTGGAAAGAGAGCTACAGATCTGAAAGTCCTTAGGAATAAAAATTTGGTTGTTCTTGAGATACAAACGGTTGATATGGCGAGGCATAGCCAAAGAACCGATATCTATTACAGTATGTTCGACGTTTGTCATTCTAAGTTCTTCTAGTTCATCTAAACCGTGAACGGCGGGAACATAGAAGTCTGCATACGACAAAATGCTGGTATCAAACGACAAATCAATGGCCTTCACTTTATTAGAATAAAAACATAGAGTGGTGTTTTCTGTTATGTAGTTATAAGCAGAGTAAGACCCAACTTCGTTCAGCCTGACTTGGCGAAGATTTGGCGCTAGAGGAATCTTAAATGAAAAGCTACATTCTGGGTCTAATAGGTTATCAATAGTTGGGATAAGGTCACAATCCAGGGCATCGATCTGTAGCAAGCAAAGCATTATCTTGCAAAATAGGATGTGGTTTGTCCAGACGTCATTCAATGGAACTCCAGGCAAGCAAAAAGAATCAGCATTAAAAAATGCATTGAACTGTAAGGATGGGGACCTTTTAGATATTAGGCGACTATTCGGTTTGCTTTTAACATTGTACAAATTTTTATCATTATATGATTGAGCAACAGCAACAGTGTTGTCAAGTTGTGTTTGTTTTTCTGCATTTATAATTTCAACTGTTGGATGAAACATAAAAACGTCTATTGTGTTTTTTAAATTAATACCTAACATATTGTGGGAAACATCTAAAAATAACAATTTAGGAAAAATTGTTGACAAGGTGCCTGTTACTGATAGCAAGCCATTTCTTGAAATATCCAGATATTTCAAAGACTTGAAGTATGGTGAAAATACGTCGGTGATATTTAGATCCCATGTCGGTATGTCTGAGCCATAGAAGCTTTGCATGTTTTGTAACGAAATTGCTTCTATCTCATTTTGTTTCAATGATAAAAATACAAAATTCAATTTGTTTATAAATTCGACGTTGAAAACATTTCTTAGGTCTAGTACTTGTAAGTTTTTATGACACTGAAAGAATTTAAGAAGATCTTCAGAATATGTCAAACGCATGTGGATATGGATGTGTGTTGTTCCAAACCAAGCGGGTTTTGAGGCACTGAAGACGAGTGTGTACGTCTGTCGTTGGCTGCCGATGATCCACAACCTCCTGAGGTCGTTCCAATCATTCAAAGGTGTAATATCGAGTTCCACGGATAAAGTTGGAATGTTTGATTTGCTCAAACTCAACAACAGTGTCTTCTTTCCTGTATGTAAAACAAGCAAATAATTTATTACTCCTTAAAAATGCTACTTCTTCCATTTTCTAACTTTCCAAATACTCTAATTTTCTAAGCGCAAAAGGATACGAGGTGTTCCGTTCTGTTTTGTACGCTGTACCGAAATGTCCGCTAATTACAAACTGTTCCAAAATGTCCGCTAACCCTGTTCCAAAGTATCCGCTCGCTCCGTAATATCCGCTAACCCTGTTCCAAAGTATTCGCTCGTTCCGTAATGTCCGCTAACCCTGTTCCAAAGTGTCCGCTCATCCCGTATTGTCCGCTAATCCTGTTCCAAAATGTCCGCTCGTCCTGGTTTGTCCGCTAACCCCGTTCCATTTTATCCGCTGGTAGTGTCCGCTAAATCTTCAATTTTTAACCCAGCCGACTTTGTCGGGCTGGGTTAGTCGTATCACTACAGGGGCTTGAATGTATGTGCGCATGTGCGTATGTGCGTATGTTAAACTTTCTCTTTAAAATGCTACTCCTCCCACAGTTTTGCTCCAATCGTCTTGATATTATGCAGGAATGTTCCCTGGGTGGTCCCCCACCTGGTTATTACTTTTTTGACGATTGACGAAAAACTGACAAAATGGCGGCACTTTTTGTGGCCTTTTAACCCATTTTAAAAATGCTATATCTCCTACAGTTCTGCACCAATCGCTTAGATGTTGCGCAGAGGTGTTCCCCAACGGTTCGCCTACCAGGCGAACCAATCTTTCACTTCCTTTCCAAAGAATAGCCAATCTTTCCAAAGTATTCCAGTCAATCCTTCACTTGTTCTCCATGTATATCCAACAACAGCAAGAGCAACTGTTTTCACTTCCTTTTTTCCATGTGCATCCAACATTTTTTTTTCGCGGTTCGCCAAAAACTACCGAAATGGCGGAACTTTGAAGTTTGAAGCGAACCCGTGGTTGGAAGGTTGGTGGTTCGATCCCACCCTCGGGCAACACTTTCACCTTCTGTCTATCATACTGTCATATCATGGGGACCCCCGGGTTCTCAATGTGAGGAACCCCCTGGTTCTCAGTGTGAGGACCTCCCCGGGGTCATCCATGTGAGGACTTTGACCATCTGTCCATCATGTGAGGACCCCCCGGGGTTTTCAATGTGAGGACCTCCGCCCGGGGTCCCCCATGTGAGGACTTCCACCATCTGTCTATCATGTGAGGACCCCCCGGGTTCTCAATGTGAGGACCTCCCCCCTCCCCCAGGATGTGATTCAACACCCTTAGTCACATGATGTTACATAATGTCACAGAGTCACATAAAGTCGCATAATGTCACATGATGTCACAGAGTCACATAAAGTCACATAATGTCACATAATGTCACATGATGTTACATAGTCACAAAAAAGTCACTTACCATGTGTATTCCAACCAATCTTTCACTTCCTTTCCAAAGAATAGCCAATCTTTCCAAAGTATTCCAGTCAATCCTTCACTTGTTCTCCATGTATATCCAACAACAGCAAGAGCAACTGTTTTCACTTCCTTTTTTCCATGTGCATCCAACAACAGCCACAGCAAGAATGGAACACTTGTGCGCACACAATGTGCTCTTTAAGGGTGTTGAATCACATCCTGGGGGAGGGGGGAGGTCCTCACATTGAGAACCCGGGGGGTCCTCACATGATAGACAGATGGTGGAAGTCCTCACATGGGGGACCCCGGGGGGTCCTCACATGATAGACAGATGGTGGAAGTCCTCACATGGAGGACCCCGGGGGGAAGTCCTCACACTGAGAACCAGGGGGTTCCTCACATTGAGAACCCGGGGGGTCCCCATGATATGACAGTATGATAGACAGAAGGTGAAAGTGTTGCCCGAGGGTGGGATCGAACTACCAACCTTCCAACCATGGGTTCGCTTCAAACTTCAAAGTTCCGCCATTTCAGTAGTTTTTGGCGAACCGCGAAAAAAAAATATAATAGCCTGGTAGGCGAACCGTTGGGGAACACCTCTGCGCAACATCTAAGCGATTGGTGCAGAACTGTAGGAGATATAGCATTTTTAAAATGGGTTAAAAGGCCACAAAAAGTGCCGCCATTTTGTCAGTTTTTCGTCAATCGTCAAAAAAGTAATAACCAGGTGGGGGACCACCCAGGGAACATTCCTGCATAATATCAAGACGATTGGAGCAAAACTGTGGGAGGAGTAGCATTTTAAAGAGAAAGTTTAACATACGCACATACGCACATGCGCACATACATTCAAGCCCCTGTAGTGATACGACTAACCCAGCCCGACAAAGTCGGCTGGGTTAAAAATTGAAGATTTAGCGGACACTACCAGCGGATAAAACGGAACAGGGTTAGCGGACAAACCAGGACGAGCGGACACTTTGGAACAGGATTAGCGGACAATACGGGACGAGCGGACACTTTGGAACAGGGTTAGCGGACATTACGGAACGAGCGGATACTTTGGAACAGGGTTAGCGGACATTACGGAGTGAGCGGATACTTTGGAACAGGGTTAGCGGATATTACGGAACGACCGGATACTTTGGAACAGGGTTAGCGGACATTTTGGAACAGTTTGTAATTAGCGGACATTTCGGTACAGCGGACAAAACAGAACGGAACATACGTGGTCTCAATTCGTTTCAAGAACCGGTATACCAAAGCGGTTAGGTTTATAGCACAACATAATGTGGAATAATCCTAAAAGATTTTAGTTTTGACCAGGGTGCATTAAAAATACCTTGTCACAGTCAGCGGCCATATTTATAGAGTTAATTGCGAAAGATGATAAAATGTTCTTTTTTATTTCTCAGCCTCTACTGATTGTGTCAAAGGAGTGGCGCATGTAGGGATGGGATGCAGATGGAAAGACTTAAAAACTGAATTTTGTTTTTACAGCAGTAAGTGCATTAACTCAGGCTAATGGAACCAATGGTTAAGGGCTCAAGGTTTGGGAGTTGGGAAATTATTGACGCAATCATTTCATGACGTCAAGTGAAAGAGCTTACCTATAAGCAGACTGACGTTTATCGTGTACGCTATTTTATTATATGCCTAGAGGTCCGCGTACAAAGAAATGATAAAAAAACTAACATGCAGTTTTCATAGGCCAGAGTGAAAGGTGCCCCCCTATAAGCATATTCATAATGCGATTAGATGTAAACAGTAAACAAAAAAAAAACAAAAAACAACAACAACAACAACAACAACAACAACAACAACAACAACACAAAAAAAACAAAAAAAACACGTGTTTTCGGACTTGAAAGTGAAGAGAAAGTGGGTCACAATCTATTGTATTTAACGGCATGCCGAAGGCGAAATATCCATATGCATAACATAATTTTATATATTTTTTTGACAGTGATCCAGAAATATGTGTATCTCAACAGAATAAATGCTGCATTATTTATTATTCCCCATGAGTGATAAGGCTTTACACTGACAGGATAAAAGGGAGTTGGCCGTCATATGTTCTCAATGCCCGCATGGTAGTGGCGAACCGCAGAGTGGGTGGTGTGAACGACGGTATACACATGTAACAAAACCCTCCGGCCCCTACTTATTTTTGAAATTCCCCACCCCACTCATGGGATATAGCCCATCATGTAATACATACAGGTTAAACACTGCTATTTTCGTACAGCGAGGTATGTAATTAAATACATTTGAGCGTGTAATTATGCAAACGTGTGCTTATACGCAATTTCTAATTGCTACTTTTTTATAATACTAAATATAACCGTGCTGTATCGAAATCGTGTGTCAGCCTATTGAAAGATGAATTTTACAAGTTCTTCAACAAATGCTAGCAATATAAATTTGGAAGAATTTTTAAACACAATTTCTCACCAAAAATGAAATGTTCTCAAGTTGACCTTTATCGTCTCCTGCAGACAAGTAGTTACTGTTGTTAGATCAAATGGGTCGTATAACGACTTGGTATGAAAGTTGAAGAGACGTTAGAAATCGACAATCACTAACCTTTAGGGTCCATTGACGCAAGACGATAAGAGACATCGTTACCAGTTCCGTTTAGCGTCACGCGTTCTTCGGGGATCGTAAACATATCCAGGAAAGCTTCACTTTTACTGCAGTATCCATCCAAAACAGCTTCCGAACCGTAGTAGCGATCGGGATACGGAACTTTGCCGAAAGCAAACATCATGTGAAAAACCAAAAGGTTAAATAAAACCCTCGCTGATGAAGCCATTTGCTTCTTGTAAAGACTGATTAAGTTGCAGTCAAAACATTTACATTTAAAAATTTTCTCTGTTCCTCGGCACTGGTTTTTTTTTTGTTTTTTGGAAATCTCAGTGGCAAAAATGCTAGATGTTGTTTAGTGTTGCTTTTGTGAAACTTTGGGAATTTTTTGACAACATTTCGTTTATTATTATAGGACAAGGAAAAGAATATACATGCCATCAATCTTGTAACTGAATGGTTCTTCCTTAATAAAAGGGACAAAATGATTACAAATATATAGTTCTATAGATTTCTAGAAACAGGGGGTTCTCTTTGCTAAGGAAATAAAGCTCAGAGTATCTGAGCTGCAAGTGACGTGAAATGTTGAGACTCTGCCTTCTAAGTTATTTTTATTTTTCTATTGCCTTTGCTGGAATTTGCGCTACGGGTGAGGTTTGGGATCAGATGGCTAGAAAGCCCTCCTGGGCGCATTTGTTGCTCCTCCATACAGTGACTTTACAACCAATCAGGGTTGCTGCCATATCCCAACAGAGCGTCTTGGTATCTTATGTGTTACCATGCGTGTCAAAAAAAAAAAGAAACAAGGAGAAAGGTGGGGAATTTTAAGGCCACACGCGGTCCGCGCGGAGTGTAAATTTAGTAAAAGGGGGTATTTTTCAATTCAGTGCTCCGCGTTCCTACAAAAAGGGGACTATTTCGGAATTTCACTCCGCGTTTGGTAAAAAGGGGGTATTATTCAAAATTAGCACTCCGCGTTTAGAGGTTGTTTTAAAAGGTCATGGACACGCATGGTAACCGGTTGGTACGTGAGTGGTCCACCTGGGTCTAATATTTCGGTTGGCTTTGAAAATTATCTCAAAATGCAGCTCCCAAACATTGCTGAAACTTGAAAAAAAAAAAGATATGATTTTTAAAATTTCTTGGTTCGAACAGATCTCTAACCGATTATGGAGTAATTCGAAAAGATCGCTGACTAGTTGCTTGTCAGTTCGGGAAGACAACCCATATTTGAGCCCCCGCACCCCCCCCCCCCACTCCGACCCGAAGCACACACACACACACCCCACAAGTTGCACTGGATAGTTTTGTACATGATGTATTGTACGACTTTGTTCGCCAATTAACAACCCTAGTTTGAAACATAATTATACACGGCTTCTATAAAGTTAAAAAAAGTTCAGCTCTAACCACTGAATGTCACCATGGAAACGCAGATTTACATTTTCAGCAGTGAAAACACCTATCATTGTAAAGAAGATAAATATACCTATATTCTGACGAAAAATCATAACGTGGGTCGTCCAGAAATGGGTGAAAATTGCGACAGTGTCATGCCCAATTCAGGTATTTTTCGGCACAGACATCTAATGTTACACTTCCCTAAACGCTCTTTAAAATTGATAAGCTGAAGTTTTATTAAATCTATTTTCGCGTATCGTGAAATATAAAATTTCCCCATTGAGATGCATTTGCCTTCTATTTTGGGCAATGTCATATCTAGGCACTGTTCAGATTCTTCATTGCCCTAGAAGCATTTAGTGCTTAATAGTTCCCTTCGCGAGCTTTCCATTTAGTAAATATATATGTTTAGAGATGATACATTAGTCATGTTAGTACCCTTTAAATATGCCGTACTGTTCCGAAAATGTGTTAATTTTTTTTACATAATACACTCGGACCACATGCGGAATTCAAACAATCCTTCACGTATATCATTCATCTCTGACTCAACGTGAAAGCTTGCTTACTTCTTTGCCCTATGTGGCTCCTTGTTCCTTCTCGGAATAAATTCTACATTCGCCTTGCATATGAGAATGTGGAAACAAGCATGTCCAAGGACATGACCCAGCCGAGTTACCAAACAAGGAAAGAGAGAAAAACTCTGAAACGAATACTGCCAGGCCAAAAAATGAACAACTTTGTTTCTGAACGTAACTTTTTCATAATTTTAATACACAAAAACGAGTTTTCCCGGGTGGAAGCTACCCAAAAAGGGATGTTGAGGAGGTTGAGTTTTGACGGTTCACGTATTTACCGACATTTGCACAATTTTACAAAATCTTTAAAGTTCCACCATTTCGGCATTTTTGTCATTTGCGAAAAAAAAGCAAAGTTCAGGTGGAGAAGCACCTAAGAAACTTTAGATTAAAATTTTATAACTATTTGAAAAAGACTGAGAGAAATGAATGGTTTGACAGTTCAGTTATTCACTACCATTTATTCCAGTTTTTGCCAAACTTCAAAGTTCCACCATTTCGGCAGTTTTTGGCAAACCGCGAAAAAAAAAATAATAGCCTGGCAGGCGAACCCCTGGGGAACATTCCTGCGTCTGATATCTTTGATATCAATAAATATTTCTTGATATCTCTAAATATTCATTGATATAAAAATTATTTTTTGAGATCAAGGATACATTTAGAGATATCAAAATACAATTGAAGGGGTCCACGCATAAACTTGATAACTCCACTTATCAGGAAAATGCACTATTACCACCACGGTATTTCTTGGCCTCTGTTCTGTCACCTCAAAACTGATTAGAAGTGGGCATTTTTTTGGAAAATGCGGTGGGATAAAACCCAGTGTTTGTTACTAGAATTTCAAACTTTAAAAGCGTTTTTCTCCACTGCTGATAAGTGCAGTTATCAGGTTTATGCACGGACCCCTTCAATTACAGATAGCAAAAATTTTTGATATAATAAAATCAATTTTTGAGATATCAATAATCCCCTAATAAATGTGAAAAAGGCATTCCATACTATTACTGATAGAAGAAAACGTAAACGGCAGTGGATCATTTCGTGTTAAGTTTTCATGTCAAAATGTGAACACGAAGTGAAATAAGAAGCATGATTTACAGATAAATAAATTCACAGAATAGGCACTCATTTGTCTTTAATAAGCAACATTTGTGCACTAATAAGGAAGGCTTCAGCACTAATAAGGAAGTTCGTCTTCATTGCGTAACGTTTTACGGATTGGGAATTTCAAAATGCAGAGACATTATATTTTGCAGAGAAGATTTACTTCACATGCGACATCGATTATCACAAGACTGTTGATCAATCATCGGCCAACAAACAGAATTCTGTCTGTTACATGCATTTGTCTAACTTGTAGACAAAACAAAACAAAAAAAAAACAAAAAAAACAACAAAATTAACAAAAAAAAAAAAAAAGAGCCAACTCGCCGACACGCAAGTGAACTCGCCGACACATAAAAAAAGTCCACTCGCTAAGTCAACTAAACTTTTGTTATTCTGAGTTAGAAGTAAATTTTCATATTGAAAACATTTCAGTTATTACTCATTAAGGTAAAATATTGTTTAACAAAAAACACAATTCAATGAATTATGTAAACAAGTGTAATCGCAAATCCAATAAATAGGTGATCACACATAACTGAAACCTTAATAAGTTCTTTGAGTTATTCCGAAAGCTGATCCTAAAAAAACCTCACTCACATGGGAATAATTGCTGCTTTTTACAGAAATCCATTCAAATTAAGTTTATAGATACACCGAAATATTTCCACCCAAATTTACTATTCAGTGTCGGCGAGTTGATTTTTTTTGGCGACGAGTTGGTCATGTTGTCGGCGAGTCGGTTTGCCGGCGAGTTGACCATTTACCAAAGTAACATTTCAAGAGAGGACGTCACTTACTAAACATTTATGCAAAATTTGAACGCAATCCGATCAAAATTGTGGGAGAAAAAAACTTGGCTACAAAAAATTGAAAGCATTCCCTATTTGGTCAATTTCTGGTAGATCGTCAAGAGAGGGCTACCCAGTAAATATTTGAACAAAATATAAATGTAATCTCATAGAAAATTATGGGAGTAGACGCATTTTGAAAAGTGCCAACGAAAAAATTACAGATGTCTCTTACAAAAGCTCTTTGAAAATTGATTACCGAAAAGCCTCCACCCCCCCCCCCCGAATTTGGCCAATTTTTGGTTGATCGTCGCAAAAGTAACTGTTTAGGAAATGACAGGCTGGTGAACACTTATGCAAAATTTTTCGCCGATTTTAAAAATAATACGACGATGCACATCCGCAATACATATGTTTTCACTGTGAAAGGTTGCAGGTCCCTACGACAAATGGTTATATGCGCACGATTGCACATCCAACGCAGTTTTTTTTTTTGGGCAATTTTTGACAGTTTGCCATTTTCTGGTTGAATGTTGCCTTTAAAGCATGTAAAAACATTGTAAACATTAATAAAGGGTTAATTTAGGTTAGAGTTTTTATTCAGGGACGTTTTGGCCCTAAATTTATTTGGGGACCTTATGGCCAGGGACGTTTTCTTATGGATTCCACTACGAAGTTTTATTTTTGGGACGGTTTTGCCATAAAATCATTTGACGAATTTATGGTCGGGGACATTATAGCCAGGTAGTTTATGGCTGGGAAGTGATGGGTATCAATCACCGCAATTAAGAGTGATAAGACCATGTTTGACTGTCGACGCAACCAAAACTCTTTTTCATTCTCTCATGCTATCCAGACTCGATTATGCTAACACGCTCCTATAAGGCATCTCTGAATGGCAACTAGACGCGCTGCAGCGGTTGCAAGACAATGCAGCTAGGCTGATCACCGGCCAGACCAAGCATCAGCATATCACCGAAACCTTGTGTCAACTGCATTGGTTACCGATAAGATCTTGCATCAAGTATAGGATACTCCTATGAACTTTCAAAGCGCTAAATAATATTGCACCAGCCTATATTCGCGACATGTTAGTCATAAGCTGTCCATCAAGACCTGGTCTCCGTTCTGCGCATAACGAGTTATCGGTATCTGTACCCAAAACGTCCTTGAAATATGACGGAGACAAAACTTTTAGCGCAGCAGCACCAAAGCTATAGGATTCCTTGCCAAAAAATCTCAGAAACACCAAGTGCATCAATCGTTTAAAAAAAATGTTAAAACACACTTGTTTATCGAATATTATTATTAATCCATATTATTGTTCTTTTAGTAGCATTTTAGTAGCATTTAGTTGTAGTATTCGCTTTAATAGTATTTAGCTTAATGGTATTTAGTATTCAATTTTAGTCTAGTCATTTTTCATAATTGTAAAGCGCATTGACCATTTTAATAAACATGCGCTATATAAATCCCATGTAATGTAATGTAAAGCTTAATAAAGCGCTCATTTACGTTATCATATTTCTTTTTTCCTTTTGGGAGGTTTTGACCCTAAATTCCTTTTGTACCTATGGCCGGTGTAAAGCTTAATAAAGATTTAATTTAGCTTATCGCACCCTTTTTTGCTTTGTGGACGTTTTGGCCCTAAATTCATTTGGGGACTTTATGGCCAGGGACATTATGGCCGGAGACCTTACAGCCGTGGACCGTATGGCCGGTGACATTTTGTTTTGCTTTACTGACGTTTTGGCTCTAAATTCATTTGGGAAACTTTTGGTCGGGGTAAAGCTTAATAAAGCATTAATTTAGGTAATTGTTATTTTTTTTTGACTTTGGGGACGCTTTGACCCTAAGTCCATTTAGAGACCTTATGGCTGGGGGCATTATGACCGGTGTAAAGCTTAATAAAGCGTTAATTTAGGTTATCATAAGGGTTTTTTGCTATGGAGACGTTTTGGCCATAATTTAATTGGGGAGCTTATGGCCGGGGACATTATTGCAGGGTACTTTATGGATGGGGTATAGCTTAATAAAGCGTTTTTGTTGAGTTTTGGCCTTAAATTCATTTAGGGACCTTATGGCCGGGGTAAAGCTTAATAAAGTGTTAATATAGGTTATCGCACTTTTTTCTTAGGATAGGTTTTGGCCCTAAATTCATTTGGGGACCTTATGGCCTGGATTCCATTACGACAAGTCTTGCTTCGTGGACTTCTTGGCACTAAATTCATTTGAGGACCTTATGGCTGGGTACTTAATGGCCGGGGACCTTATGGCCGGTGTAAAACTTAATAACGCGTTAACATAGGTTATCACACGTTCTTTCCTTTGGGGACGTTTTGGCCTAAATTCATGGGACCTTATGGCAAGGGACATTATGTCCAGTATGAACTGATAAAGCATTAATTTAGGTTATACGTTTTGCTTTGTGCTTTGGGAACGTTTTCGCCCTAAATAAATTAATTTGGGGACGTTATAGCAAGGGATCTTATGGCTGGGGAAGTCTTGTCTTGTATTCCACAAATTGTACTTTGGGTACGTTTTGGGCCCAAGTTCATTTGGAAACCTTATGACCGGGTACCACTTGGCCGGGGTTAAGCTTAATAAAGCGCTAATTTAGGTTATCATACATTTTTAGTATTGTATTGTTGTATTGTATTATTCTTTAGATCCCTTTCAACTGCTATGGTCATGTCGGGATCCCCCTGCCACATTATACTGAAATGGGGCATTCCAGCCCTTCTTCTAACCCTTACATGTGGAGTGCCTCACAGGGTAGCAAGGAGGAGTCCCAATTTTAAAGTCTTAGGTATGACCCGCCCGGGGTTTGAACCCACGATCTTCCAGTCTTGATTCGGACACTCTAACCACTAGGCCACCGAGGCTGGTTTTAATATTTAGCCTTGGGAACTTTTTGACCCTCAATTCATTCAGGACTTAAGGGCCGAGGACTTTATGGCTGAAACGTTTTGTCCTTGATTCCATTACGACAAATCTTGCTTCGGGGACGTTTTGGCCCTAAACTGACTTGGGGGGAAAAGAAACCGAATCAAATTGTGGGAAAAGAAGCATTTTGAAAATTAGACGTCAATAAATTAAAAAAATTTGCCCATTTGACTACTTTTTGCCAGATTACCAAAAAAAAAAACTTATTTTTCAAGAGAGGCCTAAGTAAAGAACAGTCGTGCAAAATTCAAAGAAAATCTAATAAAAATTGTAGAAGAAGCATTTTGAAAATCTGCAAACCACAAAATTTTAATTGCCCCCGATTTAGTCAATTTTGGCGGATCACCAAAAAAGTACGTTTTCAAGAGAGGCCTAGATAGACGGCAACTGTACAAAATTGGAAAGGAATCTAGTCAAAATTGTGGGAGTAGAAGCATTTTGAAAATTAGACACCAAAAAATTAAAAAATGCCACCCAGTTCAGTTGGTCAATTTTTGGCGGATCGCCGAAGAAAGTAATTCTTTCACTACAGACCTACTTAAAGAATGTTCGCATAAAATTTAAAGACTATCTGATCAAAATTGTGGGAAAAGCATTTTCAAAATTCGTAACCGAAAAGAATGTCCATGGGCATTGTTCCCAGCCGTGAAAATGTTTACGTATTAACTCCTTTTAAATAACGTAAAATTGAATAAAAAATTATCAGTGACCACGGTTACTTTTTTGTCCCTTTTAAATTAATTATTCATTTTCATTTTTTGGCTTTTTCACGCAGGTTTTCGTCGGTTTTTACACGTCTTCTCTGAGAGTCGGTTGATCTAAAAACCTTAAGACATCTTATTAAGCTCAAAACAATGTTAAACAAGTACGCCGTACGGGTTGTCTCAAAGCGCATCCGTTACACAGATAATACAGAAGGCAGCGGTGAAAAAAAGATTTGAAAGTGGCAAATTACAGACACATAATTGGAAGTCTCAATGCATTGGAAACGATACATTATATAGTAACCTATGTCTTCATACCTGTTATTAGTTCCAAGGGACTAACTGCGGCTAATTAGGATAACCTAATCTAATTTATAAAATTCGCTTGTGGTGTTGGGACTGGGATATCCAGATGGTGGAATTGTTCTCTGGTGTCGAAGTCAAACTGCAAAAGTATACAACAAATTACTCGCCAATGGATTAAATGTGCAACTGATGTCAGCTTGTTTTTACGTGTTCTGTAGGAATTGGAACAGTCAAATGTCGTGCAAACATCTTTACTATTTCTATATCCTTTTTGCTCACTTAAAGACAGCAAATGATCTGCTAATTTTCTTTCTCTGGCATATTCCAACAGTTCACTTAAATTTGGAAACTGTAATGCATCGATGATTTGTTTGAAGTACGCTCACTTTTCGTGTGAATGAGCCTTGTGAAATATTTTTTTGGGAAATGTTTACAAAACATATGGTCAACCAAATTAAATTTTTGTTTTAAATGATGAACACAGTCTGGGAATAAACAATGTTTTCCCGTAGTATGTTCCGATGTGCCGCCATCTGTCCGTATTTCTGTATTTGTTGAAGCGCTAGGCCCACAACTGAACGACTGTGGCATCGGGTTAAAGGTACCGTTTTCGTCAAGTTCATCATCACTTATAGGTAGTTCTGTAACGGATGAAACAATATATTGAGCAGTTAATGCCTGCGGTGCAGCGCTAAGTACATCATCTTCATGAGATGTGCTAGGTATCTGAGGTAAGGCGGTACAGTTTTTATAATATGTGCTAGGAGTCGGTGAACGCAGTTCCATGTGCAATTTTCCCATTTGTTTTTGTCCATTCCAATGCTTTGGTGGTACAATATAAGCCTCTTGCTTACTAAGACCCGAACTCCAAAAGAAGTCCCCTCTTACTGCTTCAGCAATGATACTCGACCCCGACGCCATAAACGCGTCTTTGTACTGCGGTACCTATGACATTTTAAGCAAAATTTTAATATGGTACTTCATTTTCTACTACAGACTGTGTTTTAAACGTGTGCACAAAATGAATCGTATCGCTCCACTTGTTCTGGCGCAAGCCGTGCACAAATGTCGCATATTTGGCTCTGATTGTTGAATTTTGTAAAGTTTCAGTATTTTCACAATTTTTGAGATTTTTTGAAAATGGCCCTTGCGTGCACTGTTCGCCACCTTAGTCTACAAAGAATTAATCGATTCTCTCTAATAGTTACTGCGCTAGCGCTGCACAACGATTCGACAAACAGGCAGACAGACGGACGGACAGACCCAAATTCAAGTCCCCCGCTCCGCGCTACGCGGCGGCGGGAGACTAACAAAACGCAAACAAAATTTCAGCGTCGAAAAGGGGTGCTAAACCTCCGGAAAAAAAATAAAGGTATGTTATCGATATGGGCACACATCAATAATTCGCCCGGCTAGTCTTATGATAGCAGATCAGTAGAGTGGCTATCCGCTGTCTATATGAACGCTGTCTATACGTGTGTACGAATGTAAATGCCTATTCTCCTTCAGTTTTCATCGGAGTCCTTTTCAATTTTGTACGAATCTTCTCTAGGTAGGCCTCTCTTGAAAAATTACTTTTTTGGTGATCCGCCAAAAATTGGAAAAAGTTTTTGGTTGCCAATATTCAAAATACTTCTCCAACAATTTTGATCAGATGTTCACTAAGAAGACCTCTCTTGACAAATCACTGTTTTGGCGATCCACCAAAAATTCACCAAATCGGGAGAAGGGGGTGGGCATTTTTTTAACTGATTGATCGCCAATTTTTAAAATGCTTCTTCTCTCAGTTTTGATTGGACTCCTTTCCAATTTTGTACGGTTGTTCTTTTGATAGTTCTCTCTTGAAAAAATTGCTTTTTTTTGGTGATCTATCAAACAATGGTCAATTGGGCATTTAATTGTTTTTACTGTAAATTTTCAAAAAAATATTTCTTCTCCCAAAATTTTGATAGGATTTCCTTCAGATTTTGTTATCTTTTGGCGAACAAAAAGAATTTTTTTTTTCACTACCCATTTTTTTTTCAAAAAAATTCTTCTGTAAGTAATTTTAGTCAAGAGTTCTTTCCTGTTTTTAGCTGTAGTCCTTGAAAGAAATTTCAGTAACCGGTTTTCAAAAATAGGACTGCCGCCATACAAGCCTACTGATACCTGATTCACTATATCTCGGCTGGTCACAATATCCCTGGACATTTTTGTTTTGAACACGGGATGACTATAATTAAGCGTATAGACCTTTCGATCCTGGCCTACTCACAGATAAATTAATGTTATATACGAACACATATACACATAGATTACTTGTGTGGAAGGCAGAACTATAAATGTGACCTGCATAACCCTATCAAGCGAGATACTGGCACCGAAAAGGGATTGAACTCGGGGTCTTTTGCTTCGCAAAAAACGACGCTAACCACTAGATCAATCAGGTCTAACTTACGATTGCTGGAGAAGCGCTGGGCAGGATCATTTTCGCGTTTTTTTGGATAATATTCCGGCCAATTTGGGCCAAATCTCCAATAACCAAATACAAGCCTGATGTAGGAATTTCAGGGGAACAGCCCCAAAATTTCAACGCAATGGGAGAATGGCATTTTGGTGGGAATTTAGCAGTTTTTGGCAAATATTTTGGGACCTATTTATAATTTGCGGAACGAAGCGAAATGCAGTGTTACATGAAGGAGACACCCCACCTAAAAGTTCACATTCAAAACTTCAACAGCCCTATCAAAATCCTCACCACAATTAAAGCTTCGATTTTTATTTATTTTTGTTTTAGAACATAACAGTTTAACTTAAAACAACATGAAAACAACACTCTCAAATTCTTTTCATCTCAATTTATTTCTCATTCCATTCCGCACATCATAATTTTCGGGAAGGGCTATTGAAATTTTGTGCAGCGAAACGGAACCATTGTGAAATAGTTACATCTCTCTAACTGTGAGCCACATATTTAATAGTCGCATATTTTTGGTGTTAACGTTTAAAGATTAATAATTTTAAAGGTAATATTTCGGCCAGTTCTCAAAAAAAAAAAAAAAAAAAAAAAACAGAAAAAAACAAACAAGAGCAATCAGTAATTGCCATATCCCCCGCCGTCGGTGTAATCAGTAAGGCGGGTGCTGCATCTCGCACTTAAACTAAGTAGATAAAACAACTGCACTATATTGTTGTTATGCATACGAGATGGGAACCGAATGCGGCAAATATTTTAAAGTTATCGTCTGGAAACCAAAGTACACGTTGACATCCGGATTTTGGGATTCTAAGTACAAATACAGATCCAGATGGGCTTCGATCCGATCAAAACCCCAAAAGGCACATCTAGATATCTTGGTTGTTACGCACAGCAAATGTGAACGCGATCCGTTCACTAGTTTTGGAGATATCGTCTGTAAACCAAAGGACACGTTGAGATCCGAATTTTGGGATTCTAAGTCCAAATACAGATCCAGATGGGCTTCGATTCGGCCAAAATTCCTCAAAGGCACATCTAAATATCTTGGTTGTTAGGCATACCAAATATGAACTAGATCCGCCCACTACTTTTGGAGATATCGTCTGGAAACAAAACTGTCGACTGACGGACGGAAGGATAGACGGATGAACGCAGTGCGTTTCTTTCTCCCCCGCCTCCGTCAGGACGGCGGAGGATAAAAAAAAGCCATAGTCGAACGCGCAGACCGCAACCGGACAAAATAATCAGTCATACGCAGAAAATTTCAAACTTTCGCATTTTTTTTTTAATTTTTCGAGAAATCAAAAAATAACGCTTCGTCGCACAGCTCCAGTACTCGGTCTTTCTATGTGCAAAAGGAAATTGAAATCGGTTGAATGGTGCCGGAGATATGGCGCGTACAAACTGCAAATATTGAGGTGAAGAGGTAAAAAATGTTAAAATTTCCGCATTTTTTTTTTTATTTTCGAGAAATAAAAAAAATAACGCTTCGTCGCACAGCTCCAGTACTCGGTCTTTCTATGTGCAAAAGGAAATTGAATTTGGTTGAATGGTGCCGCAGATATTGCGCGTACAAACTGCATATGATCAGGTCAAGCGCAAAAAAATTTCGAACGTTCCTATCTAATTCCAAAACATCGGACCAGAAATATAACACAGAAGAGTAACATTTTAGAAAAATATTTTACATACGTGCAAACATAATGGATAGTCCACAACTGGCGGGTGTAGCCCACTGCCGAAAGTCGGCAGAAAAACACGAGAAACTAGTGTTAAAAACATCGTAGTGATGCTAACATCAAATAGTTCCGTTGAAAAATTGATGAACTTCGAAATTTCACCAAATTGCCAAACTTTGGAAAATAACAAATCGAAAAAAAAAATGGAAATAGGCCACCTGAGCTAAAATGTTCACAAAAGACAGAAAGAAAGGAAGAGTCTGGTTCTCTTTCTGCCAAAAAGGGCTCCTTGAGGATTTGCTGAGGATTTTATAAAGCCCGTAGCTTTTCAGTGAAGTCCCAGAAAACATTAAGCTTCAATAATTTTTTATTATGTCAGACATTTAAAAGCACTAAAAATGGCACCCAAGGTTCCCAATAAGCATTAACTTTGAACCATTTGTTATTACTTGATATACAACAGAAATCGGTTAATTACACAAATCGTTGAACTGCATCCCATTTTGATATTCCTTACAGTTCTCTCACGTTAATATTTATCGGAATAATCGCATAATTTGTGTTAAAAAATGAGTTATACAACTATCCGGTTTCAACTGTACATTTTGTAAGTAACAGAAACTTGAAATGACAGCCATTCAAGACTAGAGAAAAACAGTGTAGACATTGATCCCAATTTTATGTCACCTTTGTGAAATCGCGATACGATAAAAACAGTATTTCCTATTACTCAAGGGCCCTCACAATAAATTTTTGGCCAGAAGGGTTCTACAAAAAAATAATTTCCCATATATCAAAACCTACGAACTTAAGTGCTAGTCAGAAAATACAATTGTTTTTACAAACTACAAAATCTAATTTCCATATCTTTCGCTTTCGGAACTATTTCTTTCAGCGGAACAGTATTACCACTCTTCCACTTGTCGCCTAACATATTGACATGGATCCAACTATGATCCATATAAGAATCTGGATCCACGTCGTTTTTATACGAATTTTTGATGAGCCTTTCACAGACCCGCTGTTGTTTCGGCTTTAACTGTTTATACGTTCTAAAATCGCAGCGCTTGTCAATGATTTCGCTTTGACTGGGGTCAAACCGCGGAAGGAAATATTTAGGAGGGATAAGAGTCAAGGCGCACTCGCTCTGGCTGGTGCGATTTCGTAAGAAACTTTCATAAATTCTCTCCAGGAATACAGGCCCCGTGGATTGTATATAATCACCGAAATACATGGCCGCCGATTCTGGCAAGCCGCCAATGGCCGCTTCAAACAATGGGTATTGCGGGCGGCACCCCATTGGTGAGTTCACAATATTACTAACATTAGACTGGCGCACAATATAAGAATGTTCATAGGGTTCCTCCGATAGGATACAACAATAGTTAAGCGTCCACATTTCTAGCGGTTTCAGGCATACTGTATCAATGTCCACATAAAATCCGCCATATTTGTGTAAAATGAAGTACCGCATTGCGTCCGCTTTGGAAGTAGGGTCGGGATAAGCATTGAAAAGCACCGCGTACTGGGGGTAATATTTCTCCAAGAAACAGTCTACAGCCTTTGGTGTCCAAAACCAATACTCCCAGTGCGGGTTAAGCTCAAGAAAAGAGCGGATTCCTTTCTGAAAAGTCCTCGGTATAGCATGTGAATCCCACGTCTGGTGGATAATATGAGGAATGAGCGTCTCCTTGATGCCCTCGTGTCTAAACCCCTGCTTGATATCTTGCCGTGCCAGCGACGCCATGACGCTCAGCTGCTGCAGCCTCCTCTCCTGCGCTTCGCTGATGACGTCACCCGCCGTCGTCATGGCTACGGCAGGCCTCTGACCACCACCGACACCGCCACCGCCGCCCGCTCCCATGCGCTTGAGGGGCGCCTTGGGCAGCTTGCCGTGGTCGTCGTAGAGCGCTCTCAGCGTATCGTCGTCGCGCATGGCGTCCAGCACTCCTGTCGTGCTCAGCACGTAGATGAGGCCCACGCCCGTGGCTGTGATAAAGACGATACACCACAGCTGTTTAGTGTAGTGCTGCATCCTCATCGCTGACGCCGATTCTGTCGCCCTGTCAATACATAAAGCCAAACAACCACCTTCAACCACCAAATTCTCCCCGTAATTTATTGCTTTTTTTTAGTTATATCCGTCTCATTTTTTTATTTCCCGCCTCTATTTCTTGTTTATTTTCTTTCTTTCTTTACTTTATTTCATCACTGATGCTCATATTACGGGGGATATATCTACACTTCTTTGCGCGCGTTCATGAAAATCTTTAGTGTAGATGTATTCAACATGCACATTATTTCTAACCAGGACAGCGTCATACGGCATTGCACATTAAACAACTTTCTTTTAACTAAAATATTCACCTTGTTTACTTCAGAAATTCTTCGGGATATCTGGTGATGCCTTTGAGAGTGGATACCATACCGATGTGATCGACTAAATTGGGTTCAATGAGGTAAGCAGGTATGGAATAACGCTGCCTGAAATTGTCTAAAGCTGCGTCGAGTGGGTACTGCGGGCTGCACGCCGTGTGGTTGAGGTAATACACGAGCTTCTGGGCAGTGTCACGTGGGTACAAGATTGCCGGAGAGCAGCACTCGGGCGCGGGGACAAGCCAGTACCCGTGCGGGGATGCGCGCCGCAACGCAAGCAAGCTCTGCTGCCTACCTATAGCTAACACAACGAGGATCACAAATGCAAACACCGCCGCATATACCGCTATCCTCTGCTTCACATGGAATGAGCAATTTCTGACACGTGTTCTTGTTAATCTGAATCGCCACAGCACTAGCTCACATACGAATACCACAACGCAACAAAAAAATCCAATGGCAATAAGCTCGGCTATTTTTCTCGCCTCTAGACTGAATCCCTGCCACCGCGGGGGATAGAACAGCTTGAGAATAAAGTGATCGTTTGGTGTCAGACTTTTCAGAACTTTATCCAGTACCACCTTAGCATCGTGTACGGGAACAGCGTCGTCCTCAAGTATCAGTAGGTACTTTGCGTTGTAGTGAAGTGAACTTTGTAGACAAAATGCATAATCTTCCCTCTCCTTGTCGAAAATGTCCTTTACAGCATGATAAGGCGAGGGTAGAGGGAAGCGACGGATGACGTCAAAGTACGGCGTGAGATCGTCTACTTCGTCGTGCGTCCCTGGTCCTGCGTGAACATCGCAAACTACAGCGCCAATCCGAACGCCCGATGGCGCCTTCGGCAGCTCCTCTATGCCAACAGCCACTTGTGTCAAATATCCCAGTTTTTCCCTCCCGTAGACTCTTTTTACCGTCACTATAGCTGCAATAATATCAAGGTCGGACGAGCCTTTATTGTGTGAGATTATGTGATTGTCTTTTGAATATTCACGAAGCTTTGAAAGTGCCTTTTTATATCTGAACTTGTTAATTTCCAAACCCTGCTGTGTCAAAGCTGATCTGTCGACATTGAAGTACACTGAAAATGGCGTCTCTCTGTGGTAAATGGGCAGCACCACACAAAATGTTACAAGAAAAATCAACACGTAGATCTTTATTCCTCTTTTTCCCCGTAGAAGTTGGAAATACATTCCATTATCACAGACGATGATTATTCACAAGGAAATCGGTCTCATTCACCTGAAACAACAAGAATGTCCGTGGATACTGTGCCCAGCTGTAACAGCGAAGACATTACAAAGGTGAAAGAAAAACACTGATTTTGGTAAAATTTACATTCGGTAGAAGGCCGAAAGCTAAACGTTTATCTGACCAGTTTTTGCCGAACGGAGAACAAAAAAAAAATACTACAATTCCATTGCAAATCTGCCTGGGGTGAGGGAATGCGAGGAGGGAAAGAAAGAAAAAATTAAGTAATGCAGTATGGGTCTTTATATGTTTCTGTGAGAAACAGAACTATAAAAATACGAGCCTATGAAACTCTTAAAGGGAGAAAATAAAAAAGTACGCCTAATGTGGAACTTGAACTCACAACCGCTTGCTCTCACAGGCGACCACGCATACCACTGCATCTTTGGGAGGGGAAACTAAATATTCAAACCGTGACGTATAGACATTGGAATTACGAACCACTCACATCAATTCCGCAGAAAATATATGTAACAGGGTACGAAATAAAATAAGAATAAATTATGGATTTGTTTATAAGTGAAGCCCATTAGTTCCCTCAACTGTTTCAAGGAAAATAAAGAAATATCAACATGAACAAAAATTACATTCAAATGTCCGAAATATATTTTATAGCGAGAGTTCGCACATGTATATTTATTAAGTGTTATTTAGCATAAACAGCAACATTAAAGATATAGCAGGTAAGCAAAGCCCACACACAAAATAACTTGATTCCTGACTGGGGCTTTAACTCACAACTCTTGTTTCGCAGTCGACAACGCAATCCACTGCTTCCATGCCCATAAATTGAATATTGCCCACAAAGGGACACACTAAAAAAAAATCACCTTCAACGAGGGGTCTAACCCAGGGATTCGTGATTCTCAGTCTAATGCATTACCACTTGAGCTACTCAGGCACGTGCTTGAACGACTCATGAAAAAGCACCAAGCCTGATGTAGGAACTTGACGGGAGCATTCCTGTTCGGCCCGATTTGTAGCAAGAGCAGAATTCAGTGTTGCCACGCCCTTTTTAGGTTAAAAGCAGGACGCTGTCCTGCCAAAAGCAGGACGATGTTTTCAAAATAGCAGGACAAAAGCAGGACGCAATATTTTAGTTTAAAAAGTGACTTAACTCGATATAACCACGTATGGGCAGCACCAGAACATGAGGAAAACTGCATTTAATTCTGGAGTTCAAAAATTACTTACAATTTTCATGACGACGGAAATGCAAAGGTCAAAAATAGTAAAAATCGCTAACCATAAAAAATTCTTTGGTTTTTCGCCAAAACATTCGCCGATTTTTTACCAGTCACTAAACATTCATAGCCAGTTAGGTAATATTGATTACTTCCGTTACTTAAAATTTCAAGACAGTAATACTGATTTACTGGGGTTAGTTCAGAATTTACGGAATTTCGTTTTTTAGATTTTAGCCAAAATTTTCGCAAATTTTTGGCCAATCATAAATTTTTCAGCAGTTAGTTAAGATTTTACTAAATTTTTGTTGCTTTTCGCCACAAGCTTCGCCAATGTTTGGTCAATCACCAAGAAAGTAAAAGCCAGGTAGGCAGTACCTCCGGCTGCCTTTATTTTAAATGTCAACACAGTAAGACTATTTTCCAGCAGTTAGTTAAGATTTTACTGTATTTTTTTTTTTTTTTGTTTTTCGCCAAAATCTCCAATTTTTGGCCACTCACCAAAAAAGTAATAGGTAGGTAGGTAGTACCGCCTGGTACCTTCACTTAAAATTTCAAGACAGTAAGATTACTTTCCTGTAAATGGTTAAAACGGTACGAAAATATTGGCCAATATTTTCGACAATTTTTAGCGAATCGCTAAAAATGTTACAGCCAGGTAGGTGGTAACTCCTGCTATCTTCACTTTAAATTCCAACACGGCAAGACTATTTTTTCAGCAGTTAGTAAAGATTTTACAGAAAATTTTCGTCAGTTATTGGCCAATCACAAAAAAAGCAATAGCTAGATAGTAGTAAAGCCTGCTAACTTATCTGAAACTTTCAAAACAGTAAGATTAATTTCCTAGAAGTAGTTAAGACTTTACGAAACAAATTTGGTTTTTCGCTAATGTTTTCGGCAATTTTTGACGAATCGCCGAAAAAGTAATAGCCAGGTGGACACATGCGCCCTACCTTCCACCAAAATTTCAGGCTAGAATCCTGAGAGAATATACGATTTTTCAAGTTAAAAAGCGTTCATTCGCACATACTTTCAACAACTGTTATAACCCCTGCTTCTGAAAGAAGCTGGGGCTAAAAAAAAACAACCATGAAGAACGCTTGTAGAAAAAAAGTACGTTTTGAGTTTTTTGGAGGCAAAAAAAAAAAAAAACGATGCGAAAATAAAGACTAAATCTTTAACAAAAGAACGAGCCGGCAACCCTGCTAATAGTCACGTTCTGTACAAACACCGAAAAATCTAGGTAGAGGCGCCGAAGGCGCCTAAAAATCTGATCTTGAACTAAATAATTAATTATTCGGTTATAAAAGCAGGACAAAAGCTGGACGAGATTTCACAATTTTGCTAAAAGCAGGACAAAAGCAGGACATTTGCACTTTTTAGCTCAAAAGCAGGACGTTTTCCAAAAATGCGAAAAAAGCAGGACATCTGCAAAAAGCAGGACGGTGTGACAACAGTGAGAATTTCTTGTGTTTTCCAAAATTTGGTCAATTTTGGCCAAATCGCAAAAAATGCTGTGTGGTACGAAATGTAGGAAGAGTAGCATTTTAAAAATTGCTTACATACACGTTAGGTATAACGGACGACAGATGTCCACAAAGTGACGAGAAAAGCCCACTGACGAGAGTCGGCTAGGCTAAACGAAAAAGACGAGGATTGTGGAGGATTACCTAGGGAACATTCCTTCCAAATTTTGAAACAATCGGTCAGAGGTGTAGAAAGAGTAGTATTTTGAAAAACTGTTTACCAACAGACACAACAGGCGACATGATAACCCACAAGTGATGGGTACTTCACACTGATAGTCGTTTGGGCTACAAAGAATGAACTTTTAAGAGATATAAATTTCTCAAAAAGAAAAAAAGAAAAACTTTAATTTGAAAATTGCTATGCACCACGCAAAATTAAAATTGGCTCTCTGGCAAAGTAAAATGACTTGCTACAAGACCATAGCTTTGATATTTTTTTTATTAGAGGTATTAACGTGTATTTACACAAGTCTTGTTCGGGAGTTGGTGAAAAGTCAGTGCATGTAAACAGTCAGGGCTTTACATGAACGACTTTCCGGACAAGTAAGACTCGCTACGGGCCTTTCCCTGCCCAGCCGGCTAGCTAACTTCCTGTATAGAACCTTACTGGCGTTTCGCCAACAATAAAAGCTGTTAGTTGAGCTAAATTTTGTTTGCTGGGGGAAGGGGGTCGTCAAGGGATAGCCTCAGACAGGTTGGCTTATTGCAAGCAGCGGGAGGGCTTGAAATAGGTCGTGGGTTTTATGACTGGACAGGTCAAGACTGGTCGGGCTAGCAGATCTGTTAACCTGTCCGGTTAACGTGTTAAACAAGTTTACTGGCAGCGCAAAAGGTAATTTCTTGTGTATGATCAAAATATCTTCACTGCAAATATATTTCAGAAAGAATCACACTTTTCCGCAGCTCTAATTTTTTATGATGTTTAAGATTAAACTGTCATTTCTATTGATTAAAAGATAAAGTCCAGGTTTTCTCCAAGATTTTTATACAATTCCTGTCAAGATTTGAACTTTATATCGTGCTGTACTGGTTTCGCACCTCACGAGAAATGACTGTTTTTGAACAAGTATTCAGTGAACACTAACAGGCCCCAACGCCCCCAAAATTGTAAGGGGTCGTCTATGGTTTTGAACCTGTTGGCCAGTTTAGGCCAAGAAAAATAAATGTCCTACTTCTGCTCAAAACTTTGAAAAACAATGATACTGGCTGGCGGAAAATCTTTTTTTACCCCCAAAATTTAGCAGATCACGTGACCGAATTTGGCCAAAACGGCCTAAAGGCACATCTACAAGTCGAGACTTTTCAATTGAGCCCAACATCAAGTCTCTAGGCCTCTGCGTTCTCGAGATATCGCCTGTACAAACACAAGTCGATTTTTGCGTTTTTTGGCCAATTTGGCCAAGATCACGTGACCGAATTCGGCCAAAATGTCTTTCAAATGAGCCAAACATCAAGTCTCTAGGCCTCTGCGTTCTCGAGATATCGCCTGTACAAACACAAAACGATTTTTGCGTTTTTTGGCCAATTTGGCAAAGATAACGTGACCGAATTCGGCCAAATTGGCCAAAAGGCACATCTACAAGTCGAGACCTTTCAAATGAGCCCAACATCAAGTCTCTAGGCCTCTGCGTTCTCGAGATATCGCCTGTACAAACACAAGTCGATTTTTTGTATTTTTGGCCAATTTGGCCAAGATCACGTGATCGAATTTGGCCAAAATGGCCAAAAGGCACATCTACAAGTCGAGACCTTTCAAATGAGCCCAACATCAAGTCTCTAAGCCTCTGCGTTCTCGAGATATCGCCTGTACAAACAAAAGTCGATTTTTTTGCGTTTTTGGCCAATTTGGCCAAGATCACGTGATCGAATTTGGCCAAAATGGCCAAAAGGCACATCTACAAGTCGAGACCTTTCAAATGAGCCCAACATCAAGTCTCTAGGCCTCTGCGTTCTCGAGATATCGCTTGTACAAAAAAGCGATGACGGACGGACAGATGGACGGACAGACGGACAGACAGACACCCCAAGTCTATAGGCCCCCAACCCTGTAGCGTTGGGGCCTAATTAGCCAAAACAAACGGTGCAGGACCAGCCATAAATAACGGAACGCGCACTTCGAATTTTGCCAAAACAGTTCTTGATGCTTAGGCCATATTAAGTTGGGGAAATGTATCAAGAAATGACAACTTTTATGTCTTTCTTCTTTACAATTTATATGGTTTGTAATCTCCCAAGTCAATGGGCCAAAGGATATGCAACTGAAATTTGTTTTAAGCATGGTTCAGTCGTTCAGTCGTCCAACGTTTCGGCCTTTTATGATTTCTGGTCTCCGATTCGTAAAGCACACAATTATATGTCTGCTTGCAGTTTCTGAAATTTTCAATGGGGGCTATGTTTCGACTACTAGTTCGTCGGGTTAAAGTATAAAGAACTTAGAAGGAAAAACATTCAAATCCAATTTTCTTTGCTTGTATGCGCTTCGAAATGCAACAAGCTCATATGAATTTTTAAAAAAAATTAACACGTTGTTCGTCATGGAGTGAAGTTTTGTTAGTTCTTCAACATTTTTCTATCACTGATATCCAACATGTTGGAGCACCTAGAAATATATTCACAAGTCAGCTTTGAAAGGGACCGAATAATATGTATTTTAGGTCACTTGACTTTAGTCGCATGACATTTAAATCCCAGAACGTAAACACACATTTGACAGGTAGTTGAGGAAGCTAATTTTCTACATTTTAACGAAGAAATAAAAGACAAGCAGCCCATTAAAAATCGTGCCTGTTTTGCAAAAAGGATATTTTGTGCATGAACTTGCAGCAAATATTTGAATAACAGGGACCGGTATGCAGGATTCGTGCCTCAGGAAAATGAAACTGACCCTCATTAGCGGAACAGTGTGCTTCGTAACTCGGATAGAAAGATATACGAAGTTATTTAAGTCGGAGCTGACTCGGAACTAAGCGGTACGAGTACCTACAAAGCAGCGGCTCGCCACTCGGGGATCGGCTTACCGCTCTGGCACAGATATACGGAGTCCGAGGCAAAAAAAATAAATAAATAACAGGTAAGTATTTGTGAAACACGAGCAGGCCCCAACCGCCCCCAAATTCAAAGGGGTATAAAGCGATGACGGACAGACGGACGGACACCCCAAACCTACAGGTCCCAATCCGAAGGGTTGGGGCCTAAAAAACATTCAAATTGAGTAGCACATCGTAAATAAGCCAATTCGCACACGAAAATCAAATTGAACAGCACATCGTAAATAAGCCATTTCGCACTTTCGGGTCTCCGGTGGAGGCATTCTTTGTTTCGACTGCAATTTTTTTGGATAAATTATAACGAAACAAGGGAAAAACGTCACAATTCTAATTTTCTTTCAACTTTCACACTTTCAAATTTATAGCCCCATCATATGATCTTTTAAAAACTATTTTATATATTATTCAGTCCCTTTAACAACCAACATATGAATTTTGTTGATTTTTGTCGTTTTTTTTTAACTTATTTCTTTCTATCCTTGTCCCAACTGAATTAAACCGAAACGCAAAAAACTTTTCGACAAAAGTCAAAGTGCGAATTGGCTTATAGTTAAATTACAGATTGGTCTGTTAGCTGAAGAAACTTGTCATGGCTATGGCTTATAATAAGAATATCAGGGCGAACTCCTTGTCTTTCAGTGTAAACAAGTAAGTATTTGAAACACAAGCAGGCCCCAACCACCCCCCCCCCCCCACATTCATAGGGGTATAAAGCGATGACGGACAGACGGACACCCCAAACCCATAGGTCCCAATCCGAAGGGTTGGGGCCTAATAAGGTTGGAATAAGCGCGAAAATCCTGATTCAACATTAAAAGAACGAACTTTCTGTTTTGCTAATTGCGATGTCCTCTTCAATTTCAGATTTCTCTCCTCATTAAAATTTAGTCCTAGATGACTCTTGCGGTCTTCCTATCCTTTCTGTCCTATAGGAAGATAGAAAGGGTCCGCTGGGACTAATTAAAAGCAAGAAAGGGCGGAATAAGCCAATTCGCACTTTTGACTTTTGCCGAAAAGTTTTTTTTGCGTTTCGGCTGAATTCAGGTGGGATAAGGATATAAGGAAATGATAGAAAAAAAACGGCAAAAAATCAACAAAATTTCATTTTGTCAGAAATATAGTCACATGTTTGTTATTAAAGGGACTGAATAATATGTAAAATAGTTTTCAAAAGATCATATGATGGCTTTATAAATGCGAAAGTTTGCATGTTGAAAGAAAATTAGAATTTTGATGTTTTTCCCTTATCATTTCTTTATAATTTATCCCCCAACAATTTCAGTCGAAACAACACCTCCACAGGAAAAATCCGAAAGTGCGAATTGGCTTGAATCGAAGTACGCGAAATCAACAAGGCGCAACGTAACTTCGGATCCACTGATGGATTGGTCAGTGCCATTACCAACTTCGGCATTAAGGCTACGCTTACATTTGCCGCCCGGCACCCTGCCACGCCATACAACGAAAGACAATATTCGGTTTTAACAGACAAAAAACTAAAAAACTTTCAACTTCCGGCGACAGGTTGCATCCACAAAACATCTGCTACCGTCCACTAGGATAATAATTGGCTGTGAGTGAGTGCACCGATTTCGGTAAATAATATATACACAATAGTAAATCAAGGGTCTAAATCTAAACGAAAAAAATGGTAAAGTGTTAAAAACGGAAAGTGGTAATGTATTAAAGTGTTTAATAAGAATAGGCTCTTTTTATTTAAAGAAACTACTAGAACATATAAGCAGAGACAAAATAAACGCGTTCATATTCAGCATGGAAATCATTACACGCAACAAAGAAGGACAAAATCTTTGCGTTGATAGATACACATATGCGAAGCATGTAGCCAAACCTGGCCATATTTGCCGAATGTGCATCAAAAGTCTTACACCTTCGTCCAGATAGGTTTTCATCTGACGCCAGATGGTCTTGCTCATCAGCGTTGTAGCAGGCTTCCTCTGTCGTTTCGTTCCTTTAAACATCGTTCGTCATCAGCCTGCTGCAAACGTGGAGCTGATCAGTAATCCTCGTCACGGTCACCAGCCATGATGTGCCGCGTGTCTTCCCTTCTCTTCGTAGCCACAGCCACCTAGATGCTTTCTCCGCCTCTCTCGGTGAGTTCCAGGATCACCGCGACCGTCTTGTGCCTGGAGTACATCAGAATGCCAGGTCGAAGGTTTGTTTCGGCAGTTTCAACAATTAGGCGGTTTTAGGTCGACAGTTAACTGCCAGTCGCTTGCTCCGCAGAGCAGGCCTGCTTGTGTCGTTTGTTTCGGTGAGTCACGCTTTGGTTTCTTTCCAGCTTTGACGAAATGGATGTGAGGTCTTCCTTGTGTTCTCTGGTTTGTGTGCTGTCTTTTAAGTTCGAGGTGATGAACCAGTCGCTCCAGCACTTCATCATGCCTCCATGTATATATTAGCTGAATTAGCACTGTCTGGCATGACGACAGGATGTGTTCGAGGTTGGCTGGTTTGCCACAGAAATGGCAGCTGGCGTTTTTGGTCTTTCCCCATTTGAGCAGATTGGTGAGAGCTGGCAGCATATCGTACGTGGCGCATATAAGGAATTTAATGCGCAGTGGTTCCATCCTCCACAGGTTGCTCCACATTATCTTTCTGCTTGTCACGCATTCTCATTTTAACCAGGCTCCTTGGGCACCCATTCCAGCTGTTTTTGTCAGCCTGTGTTCCTCTTCAATGTTGCGCAATTCATCCCCAGTCATTTTACGTCGTCCTCGTTTATCGTTCCTGTCCCAGCGCTCCGACCCGGTTAGTTTTCGGTATCCTAGACCTATGCACACACTGCCCACGATATCCTTGTGTTGAAGTCTGGATGTGGCAGTCTTCACTGCATCTTTTGCTACTCATTTCCGTCCTGACCTTACGTTGATGCCTGCTTGGCTCTTACATGCGTTAATTGACTGCTGTAGAGACATCACTGTTTTGGCCTTGTTGACTTTAAATTCCTCTGAGTGGAAGGACGAGCTTCGTGTCGTGACCATACAGACCCACATTTGTAAATGATGGTGGGACTCCCAACCATTTGCGCAGTCTGCTACTGATTTTACCTTCCATTTTCTCCACTGCGGTCATTGGTGTTCCATATATCATAAGTAGCTACAGTATTCCCTGCAGGATTCCGTATTTGACGCACCAGATCTCGGACTTTCCAGGAAAATGGCTTTCGTCGATTTGGATTAACCACTTCTCCAGCTGGTTGCTGTTTGGCTTGACGTTGCTGCTGAAGGCTCTCGTCAAAGACTTTCCCGAGGTAGTTGATCGCTTTCTCGCCCACTGTAGGGATGACTTCGTTGCCGGAATCGCATGTTGTTGGTGACTCTGCCTTTCTTCAGGACGACGCTTCTGGACTTTTCTGCGTTGAATTTCCTTCTGGCCCAGTCGGGCATTTCTATTAGTGCGCGGACGAGCCACCTTGTTTGGACTGTGTGTCTTGTGGCTATTGAACACTTTGGCTGGGAGTTGGCGAATTCCTAATTTCAAAACTGGCCCTTTGCACTCCTTTTCTGCTGACTTTACCATGAAGTTCGTGGCGTACGAAAATAATATTACGAAGATGGTGTCGCCTGCTATGATCCCCTTGCTCAGCTTCTGCCATTCGGTGGTACCTTTGCTGTAAGTGAACCGGGGATGGAAACTTCGGTAGTATTCTTTGATGATATTTATTATCTTCTGTGGGACGTGGTATCTGTGCAGTGTCTCCTCCACTACCTTGTGAGGTTTAGACCCATAGGCGTACGTCGAGATGTTCGGCACTGTGGTATTGGTCCGAGCCGATCCTCTCCTCCGTCTCACCAAATAATATTTCTGTGCGCTGTATCAGGTTGGCGATGGGTTGTGTGCATCCCATTTTTGTTTGGTGTATCTTGAGACCAGTCGCATTCTTGCAGATTTTCCCGCGGTTTGTGCACGTTAGTTCACATGCCTGTGTCGAGTTGTTTGCCTGGTTTGTAGTTGTGCCGTCCGCTTTGGTCCCTCTTCCACCCCCTGTTGGGTGACCTTGGCGGTATTCCTGTCTTTGTCTGTTCTGAGCAGTGCTTACCGTGGTTACCTCATCACGGAGACTGTGTGATTAGGGGCTGACCCATCACACCCCGGTACCGTCTTTCAGTGCTGTCAGCTCTCTCCATGCTGTCTCCAGTCTTTCTCGGTTGTTCCCCTTCTTTCCTGGGTGTCACTGTTATCACCAGAAACTACTGACTGCAGGACTGCCAAGAAGGTCCACTTTTGGTTGTGGCAACGACAATTGGTCTAAATGGATTAGGCGCTACAAGTAATCTGTTTTCTCAAGACGCTTTTTTTTTATAATTATTTGTTACGATGTAAATTGACTAGGTGCAACAAGTAATCTGTTTTCTCAAAACGCTATGTTGCATTGATAAAAGATTTTTATAACTTGCTTCATTACTTTATTTTTAAACCAGATTACTCTCAGTATAATATAAGCCTTTTAGAGATCTGTTTTAACATTTTAAAACCAGACACTTAGGATTTCAATCAACTTTTTAACGAAAGTAAAGCGTTAACTGCTCTGAAGCTTTTACAAAAACCAGTCCACACAGAGATAGTTAATATAATTTATTTCTCTTCACAAAGATTAGTATCTAAATTACCTGTTAATGCTAAGGCCACATAATCTGCCAGAGGTGCAAGGTGGCAATGCTTAGACGTACTTACCTCTCAACACAAAGTGAAACTTTATGGCTCAACACAAAATGTTGTACCCCTAATGTTTTTGTATTGGATTGTCTTGCTCGTCACAATTTGTGAAAATAATCATTCGGCTTACACAAAGAATGGGGTTTGAAATTTATACTAGCTGTCCATTCCTAAATCATTTCTCCATTTTTTCGACTATGATACTTCACCATTTTTTTGTTTATATTTCCCATTTCTTTTACCATCTTTCCCAAACCTGGTCTACATTTTGAAGTCTAGTTCAAGTACAGAATTTTTATGCTGGTTAACCTTTTCTGATGCTAGCTAAATTTTTTTTCACATAAATTAACACATTAACATCAAAATATGTAAAATTGAAAGTACCGCAAAAGTAATGAATTTAGGACTGAAACCTTATTTTGACAACTTGGCTTTTGTGATTTTAGAGGAGCAATTCTGGACTGAGAAAGCAAAAGGCAAGTGTCTGCGTCAACTCAGGGTTGACGCAACTAAGAAGCTAACTCCCCACTTTTATTTGCAAAATGGATGATCAACAACTACTTCACTTTTCGTGCATACAAAGTGATTACGATTTATTGTATCCACACACGTTTAAATGCAATTAATAATACACGCATCCAGATTTACTTCATCAAATCATAGTCTTATAGTTTTCAGTGGAAAACAGAAAAAAATATGACCAAAGGAAAGTAGAAGAAGAAAAAGAAGAAAAAGAAGAAAAAGTACACAGCCCATTGAAGATTGAAAATTTCTTGCTGGGATAAAGAATATTGCATTAATTTGTTTCAGCTAAACGTTTTTGATAACTTTTTATTCGACAAAACTTAGAGTGTGCACTATTTTTATTTCATCAGTATGGAGTTCGACTCAAATAATCGAAAATCTTGAAAAGAGAACCAATTTTTAACCCTTTTCAAGTGCTCTGGACGTATTAAAGGACTTGTATATTTTAAATTGAGCCAAAATGGTATAGTATAAATCGTACCTCAAAGAATGCTTTTCATATCTTGATCTTCAATACCATACAGAAAAAATTTACAGGTGGCCAAAAAAAGCTGTAACAACATGTGAAATAAATACTTGCTGTTAATCTAATGAATAAATAATTAAATAAAAATGTAACAGTGTTTGCATACAAATTCAAAACCACTTTGATTGAAGATGAAATATATTTTACACAAAACCATATCTGATGGAAATTATTTTTTAATTATTTTTCAATCATTCTTCGTTTGATTTGTTTGCCGACATGAGAACAATGACAAAGAGAAATATTTATTTCAACATAGAACGCTTTAATGGCAAGATGAACGAGTTTAAGTTAGATATATTAAAGAGGTAAGCACTAGTTACTTTAAAAAAGTCAAAATTGAAGATCAGTTTTTTAGTAACTTTTAGATTACGTGTCTTGAAAACGAAAACTTCTTGAAAATTTGAACGAAAGCTTCTTTACATCTATAATCACCTTTTATCAGTGACTTTTATTGCGTTTTAATTAAATAAATGCCTGCACAGCATATTTAATGCTAGTAATGACTATCTTAAATTAGTTGTGAATAGAGTGCTGTTATTGTCTCTTTAAGAAATGATATAATGTAGTAATAATTTATAATAATATTACATTCACAGTAGTGATATGCTATGGAAGATATAAATTGTTACATCTAAACAGGTATTCAACATAAGTTCTGAAAATTTCAAGAAACAACATAAACAATGTTCATTTAATATGCATTACGGCTAATTGTCCATACTTCCACTAGTCTTTAATATTAACTATTCTCCAGTAGCATAAAACTCTCAAATTTCATATTTTAAATATGAATGATTATTTCTAATAAATTACTTCTGGAAAAACCTCCATAACTAGGTTTAAGCATTTGACAATATTCAGTAATAGAATGTTTGCAAACATCTTCGTGCCAAACCCAAAGCATTTAAATATGCTAAAGATAGGATACATTTCACCATCTGCATGCTTTACTCTAATAATTTATGCACTCAGCCCTTGTTAACGGTTTTGCTGTTTTGCATAAATGGGAATCAATGGGAAATGTTGCGCTCAAAGTGTGATAGCAATTAACCTCAAGTCGAAAATAAATTGGTAACAGATCAAAATAAATTAAGTGATTAAAATTAATTCCCTGTTTATTCCATCAATTTACTCCTTATTTTTTTATATTTACATTTCATGCTTGAAAAATTAATTCTAGAATCCCGTCGTGATGCGCGAAAATTTCTTGAATAACAAAATAGTATTAAAAATATCAAAATCGAAACTTATTTATCATTAAAAATCAATGAAAATTTTAATTTCTGTGTAACAAATGTTTATGAAACAAGACGTTCAATGGGCGGTTGTCTTTACAGATAAACAAACCGAATTTTTTCTGCTTCATTGAACTGCATTCAATTACAATTAGTACAACAAACTACGACTGTTCTTTAACTGATACATAATTGCAAATTTTTGTTTAGTAAGCAACTTAGTTGTTTGAAATACACCAGGGCTTTTCCAATTAAATGTTAAGAACTTAGTAGCTGTCTTTACTTTCTGTCAATGAACTAAACTAATATGACACTTGTCAATTTTTATCTTTTAAAATTCAATTTATTTGCATTGCTAGCAAATATCTAGACACACATGAGCAACACCATCTGTAACTTTCTCATATAGTCTAAGCAATTACATATTTCCATTCAAATATATTAATGTCAATTCATAGTAATCTATTATTGCTGTGAATTAAAAACTGTGTGAGGAAATTTTTTGTTTACAAGACTTTTAGATAAGTACTCCAGATGTTATTATATATTTCTTTTTCATTTTTATTTTCCCCTTTAATATCTAATATTGTAATATCTAATATCTTTAATATTGTTAACCTATGCTAAATCGTTGTTAGTTCAAATGAATATTTGATTTGTGTACCTTTTTATTATTTATCATGCTCTCTTTTGTGTGCATGAATAAAATCATGATGTAATTGGATATATTGGTTAAGTTTGGTAGATTTTTGTGTAATTGCCTGATAGTTTATTTCTCTGAAGCTTTGTATGTCATATTCAATGAATTTTCGCCTTAGTAACTAAGTAGCATGTAAACAAAAGTAATTTAATGTTACATTGACAAAACCTTTCCTTTCTTGATCTTCTGGAATAACTTATCAAATTCCGTCATAGGTTATATATAAACTATGTGTCTGCTTTGTTTTACTTAATTATTTAATAAGTAATAAGTATTCGAAAAAGGTGAAATAATTTACTTTTTCCAAAAGGCCAGGTCAAAAAGACCATTAAATGCTTGATTGCTCCGAATAATAACCGAACCCCTACTTAACAAAACAATTGCTTAACTCAATAAGCGATACCACAAGTTAAAAAATTAGCTTCCACATAAAAAACATATAGTAAAATATTCCCCAAGGACACCCTGTACGTTGAGGACACCTGGGAATTAGGAACAGTTTACGCAAAACTGTTTTGAAATCCCATTGATTTACACTCTTAAAAAACCTGTATAATCAAGGACTAGGGAGAGAAGTTTTGCTTGCAAGTCAAGTTTTGCAATGAAGTCGACCTGTATATTAAGGACAACAGTCTTGTATCTCAAAAATTACATAATTGCCATAAGCCGCTTTTCACGCTGCAGAGTATTGTTTACCAATACTTCGTGCTTACCCCGTCCAGATTACAGCGTATGAAACTACGCTAAAAAGGTTTTGTGGGATGCGTTTAGACAGGAGGGAGAGGGGGCGGAGTATTTGCAATTTTGGGTTAGTACCCCAATAAACGTTACAATGCTTTGTCGTTACATCTCGAGCATCTCAATAGCCAGGAGTGCAATCCACCAACCTGTCCAGTTTTCATGCTCATGTTTGACCAAAATGCTGTACAGAGTTTGGAATCTAATCTCTCAAAAACAACTCTTTATTATACAGATGAAAAGTCACTAGACAAAAATCGACTTTTTTGTCCAAATGCCTGAGCTCTGGACAAATAGAAAAGCTAAGAGAGTTGCAGCTGTAGACGATTAATTCACTGTTTTATGCGAGAAACAAAAGAAGAAATAAAGGTTTTACTAGGGGCGGTTATTTCTGTTTTCTATCCTCAAACAAACCTTCTACCTGTTTATTAGCGATACCGCCCTAAGAATCAGTCAATTATGTGTCCTTTATGCAAGGTTTTTCTGTAGTTTTTTTAGACATTTTTTAGGCCAGAATCGTGAAACACGCGCTTTTATTTTAGGTGCCCTTGAAAAATCATAATTTTATTGAAAGTATATTTGAAGACGCAGAATAATTTACAGGTGTAGCTCAATTAAAAACATTCCAAATACTAAAATCGCCAAAGTATAACAACACATTATATCGGAATAAAACTTTACTGGCAAATCCATACGAAATATATAATAATGCAACATTTACAAAGCCCTTTCTCAATGTTAGCTCAAAAGGCTACATAGATAATAGATATAGAAAAGAATGCTGTTAATTGATATTGACATTAAGTAAAAGACAAACAACACATAAAAAGTTAACACTAAATAGAGCTAAAAACAATATAAGAGATCAACTAAAATAGGCTTGCCTGAAAAGAAGACTTTAAGGCCTTTTTTAAAACATGAGAGTGTAGAACATCATTTAATATCAAGAGGTAAAAGATCCTGGATTTAGTTGTTCGTGTAGGTATTGACAGGATGACCTAACACTACGAACGAGCATATTAGACAAGTATCTCTGAGCAGTACCATTTAAACCATTATACACATGAACTAAACTTTCAAAAATAATTCTCTGTCCAACAGGGAGCCGGTGCAGGTGAATCAAACAGGAATTATATGACCATATTTCGATTTATAACAAATTAAACAAACATATTATGAATCTTTTGTAGCCTGCCTATTTGAGTTTTTTGTAAGTCATATATTAATGAATTAAAGTAGGCAAACCTTGAGGTTATATATGCTTAACAAGTGTTTCAGTTGCTTTTATAGACAGAAAATTCCTAGTTTGACAATTGCACGTAAGAAATATACTATGCTGTAGCATTTAGGATCAAAAAATTTTTTGTATTCATAAATTTGTCAAAGCATGTATCGAGAGTTTTCACATGTAGATTTAACCGTCTGGTCGCCAGCATCTATATTAATTTCAGACGCTGTTCTCAGTTAATGTGGTGAGCCGACCAAAACAAATCCAGTTTTATCGGTGTTAAGTTTAAATAAATTGATACCCATCCAGGTTTTAATAGCTGAGATGCAGTTCCGCTTGAAGGGAATTATCACCATAACAGATGTACAGTTGACTGTCATCGAAATGTGCAGACATGGCATGCCGTGAAGCAATACCCCCTAAGCTGGCGGTGTAAAGGGCAAAGAGTATCGGATCTAAAACAGTTCCTTGGCGTATGCCAAAATTGAGTGATTTTGGGCCAGAGGTTTGAATGGTCTTGACTGTCTGTGTACGAGACGTGAGGTACGGGTGAAACCATATATGTGTAAACAAACTGTAGCAAATAACATAAAAATGAGGCAATAAGTTACATGTATTTAAAATGTAATCTAGAAGCTGTTTCAAAGTGACTTTTTACTTGATAATAACTTGAAGCTCTTGATCAACATATCGAATTCATGAAGAAACGTTTGTAATTATTTATAATGTTCCAAATCAGCAAAAATTGCACCAGGAGCTCTGTACAGAACCAAAATTACGACTGTTGAATTGTCATTTCTGCAGCGGTAATTCATTCATATAGCACTCCTTCTTGGCTTTAGTTGCTAATTCATGACCACTACCTGCACATTATTTACCTCAAGAGATCACGTACTGATAGGCTGACAGAAAGACCCACGAAAACGGAATACTATAGTTCCTCACTTCGCTGTACGCGGAGACGGGGAGCTATATAATATGGCAGCCAATCAGGGACAAGTTCATGTACCTCAGCTGTCGAGAGACAGAGAGACAGCTGGGCGGATAGACACACAGACAGACCGACGGACAAATCCGAAAACTATAGTCCCCCGCTTTGCACAACTCGGAGGCGGGAACTGTATAGCTTGACGGACTGTCAGAGGCGAACGGGTGTAGGTATCGTCACGCACATTACTTCTTTCATCTCCCTATTTGAAATATAGATCGCAGAAATTCATGTACCTCAAGTGTCAAGAGACAGACAGAAAGACGAGCAAATCCGAAAGTTATAGTCCCACGCTTCACGCTACAAGGAGGCAAGCCTTAACAAAGTGGAGCAGGCCTGTGAGTTTCATGACAACAAAACTATCTAAAACGTCGACCAATATCAATTACAATTTGAGAGTTTTATTCAAACTTCAGAGGATGATGCTGTATGATGGTGATGTTGTTAAAATAAACAGTGACTGTTTAAAGTGAAATGAAAGTGTTTATTTACAAATCAGTTTGCTTAACTGAAGGACAAAAGAAGGTTCACACCTAAAAATAAATATTTTCTTTAAAAGTAAGTTGAATTTCACGAAATTTTGAGAGTAGAACCTGACTCATATTTACGTCACATGCTGTTGTTTTATTTTTTTATCTGAGTTTCCAAGGTGTTTATAAAGGGCTTTGATATGTGACAATTTTTCGATGTACTTTCCTGTTCTTTGGAATTATTCTTTCTTTTGAGCTTTCTTATGCATAGCCAGCATTTATTTACGGGAGGCGTAATCATGACACAAGACCCAACCGAAAAAGACATCTTAGCATTCGTTCTCACGTTACTACGCCTTGTCAGGATCATTGCAACTGGGTTTCTGTGATCGCTTTCACAACGGAGACACTCAGCAAGACAAATAGCCGGATAAGTGCAAAACTAGTCATTAGATACCGTGGTGAAAAGGGAATCTGGGAGCATCGACTGCACAGCGGTATGGTGAAAGACCAAAGACATCGAAATCGAATGCATGCCATAACACAGATCATAACATACACATCAGTGAACGTTACGCCTTGGTTTCTGTCAGCCAAATCTATCGCTTTGATGTTGGCTGGCGTAATAATTTGGGGCGCGAAACGATTGGGATGGCACTCATAACTTCTTACAATCTCACTCAAAATGTCGATAAAAGCAATCAAATCACACACATGTTACTGAGTGAGACTGTATAAAAACTGTGAAAGGTAAACTGTGCCCTCGTTATGTTTCAGTTGCATTTTTGTTGAGCTCCGAAAATAAAGGTATCGTGAGTTTGCTGTATTTCAAAGAGATTATCTTAATGTTCCTGTGTTGCAATTTTCAAAAGAATTGTGGCATTTAGTAACTAACAAATACACCTTTCTTTTTCAGAGTAAACTTTCTATCGTACTTCATTAAATATTCAGTAATTCTTTAATATTAGTGCACATTGAATGTGCTTGATTTTCTATAGCCACTAACAAACTTTCGATTTCTCGTATCGTTGAAAATTATTAATGACTAATGACTCTTTGAAAATGCATTCTATAGCTTTAATAATATTCAGCACTCATGGGACGCTTTATCACGTGTTCATAGTGGCACTAACGAATGTAACAAGTTTAATTGATATATTAGATTTTAAAAAAATATATGCAGCTTTTAATTATAATGCTACTGACTTTAAAGTGCAGAAAGCTAAATACATGTTCAATTCGTTGGAAATATAATAGCGTCAGGACAATCAAGCTGTTGGCATTTATCACACTTGAGAAGTAGACAAGAAAATGTGCCTTTACTCCCTTTAGATTTTAATGATTCACATACTTTGAACTTTACAACGGCTGTCCAATTACATCATGATTTTATTCATGCACACAAAAGAGAGCATGATAAATAATAAAAAGGTACACAAATCAAATATTCATTTGAACTAACAACGATTTAGCATAGGTTAACAATATTAAAGATATTAGATATTACAATATTAGATATTAAAGGGGAAAATAAAAATGAAAAAGAAATATATAATAACATCTGGAGTACTTATCTAAAAGTCTTGTAAACAAAAAATTTCCTCACACAGTTTTTAATTCACAGCAATAATATATTACTATGAATTGACATTAATATATTTGAATGGAAATATGTAATTGCTTAGACTATATGAGAAAGTTACAGATGGTGTTGCTCATGTGTGTCTAGATATTTGCTAGCAATGCAAATAAATTGAATTTTAAAAGATAAAAATTGACAAGTGTCATATTAGTTTAGTTCATTGACAGAAAGTAAAGACAGCTACTAAGTTCTTAACATTTAATTGGAAAAGCCCTGGTGTATTTCAAACAACTAAGTTGCTTACTAAACAAAAATTTGCAATTATGTATCAGTTAAAGAACAGTCGTAGTTTGTTGTACTAATTGTAATTGAATGCAGTTCAATGAAGCAGAAAAAATTCGGTTTGTTTATCTGTAAAGACAACCGCCCATTGAACGTCTTGTTTCATAAACATTTGTTACACAGAAATTAAAATTTTCATTGATTTTTAATGATAAATAAGTTTCGATTTTGATATTTTTAATACTATTTTCTTATTCAAGAAATTTTCGCGCATCACGACGGGATTCTAGAATTAATTTTTCAAGCATGAAATGTAAATATGAAAAAATAAGGAGTAAATTGATGGAATAAACAGGGAATTAATTTTAATCACTTAATTTATTTAGATCTGTTTAAGATGGTTGGATCATGAATCACTTAATTTTAAAACAGTAAATTTGTGTGAGATCTATCTGCAAAGTCAAGATGTCATTAAAATTCCTTAAAACTAGATGACGATTTGTAAAAGCGTTTTATTGTCCAATTGTCCACAGCTGATACACAATAATAAACACTAATAATTGATATGCAAAAAAGATTGATAAGCATGAAACCCCGTTGTGGTGTGTTTATCTTTTTGTCACTTGAATATTTATCGAAATATTTTTATCTCGAACTTCTCTAAATCATATTTATACATAGCAACCGTGCTTCAAACACAAATGAAGCTTCATAAACGATCTCACAAACAAAATAAAGCAAATATTTGTTCACTTCTATCACCTAATAGCCAGTAGTTGTCCCATTCAGGTTGTACTGAATTATATAAGAAATCCAAGAGTTACACATTGACTTGTCTGTTTCTGTCTACATGCACATGTAACTCATACAACATACACCATATTAACTACATACAACATAAATAAATCTGTTTATACATGTTAAAAATAAAACCGTAGAATTCATTTCAAAGATACAATATTACCTTCCTTAGCAACCACGATAATGTGTGTGTTTATAGAGAAACATGACACAAGCTAAATGTTGGTTGTATTTGTGCGAGGAAGTTAAGCGCGGCGCGTGTGTAGAAGTTAATTCTTGAGAAGTGACTACATGTACAAAATGAAACTTGTTGAGTTTATCATTCGTTAATTTAACCAAAAGAATGGTTCTTTAGCGACATACCAGAAACGCATGAAGAAATTAGCGACTATCATAGTGTAGGTGCAAAAAGAAGCCTGCTGTCTGAGAAAGTTAAGACATCGTGCTGAAATTAGAGTCTGTGTTATTTTTATTAATATTGTTATTATTATTATTGTTGTTATTATTATTGTTTCCAGTACTCAATGACGATGTGTATTTTTGGTATATTTAAACTTCTGTGTATCAAGGTTTAAAATGATCCTATCAATTTGATATACCAAAGGTTGATTCATTTTCTACGAAACTTAACCCGGCTCTAATAAGCAGGTTAATGGTATTTGAAACACAACCCAACTGTGCAAGAGTATAATTTTTTCATTTGTAGAGCAGTTGTATTAAAGCATTAAGAATTCTAAGAGTTAAGATCATTAAGAATTCTATTTTTAAGTTGCAAAGCTGGCTATTTCTCCTATCCAAAGCTGAACGTTACACAGCTGCATTATCAGCAAGGCACAGTTATCGAATTTCTCGACTTAGTTATGGAACAAGATTTCATATAAAGTAAAGTAGGTACAATGGTATAACCAAGGCCTAAAATCAAATCAGTTTCATTTTGTGTTATCATACTTCTAAATATTAGGTGTAATGAGTTATATTTTGGCTAACTTTCAATATTGACCGTTCTCCAGTAAAGATATAATTGTCAGCCATCTGATTTTGTTTATTTTACGATTCTAAGATTTATTTTATGATTTGATTATTTATATCAGATTCAAAGTAGCTCCTGAGTAAACATGCAAAACTAATGATGATTTTCAAATCTAACAGCACAAACTTAACACGATCATACCTTTAAGCTCAGGAAAATGCTTCTAATTTTAATAAATAACCTTTCGATTAAGTTCAGTTACTTCTTATTGAACAGAATAGTGACTAGATTCAATGTTTTTCACAGTCGTAATTGCATGGTATTTGAAAGAATTACAATTTTTGCAAGAAAAATAAGGAATTTTAATATATTTAAAGAATAAGAAGCGTTCTGCACCTGTATTTTGTGTTTTTCAATTCAATTTCCTTAGGCGTTTTAGCGACAGTTTGTGTGTAATTGCCTGATAACGTATATCTGTATAAACGATGTATATCATGTTTGTTGTGTATTGATAAGAGTGTTATGTTATGCATCATTTAAATTGAATAAATCCTTACCTTCCATTTTACCTTTCTTGAGTTTTTAAATGATCTATGAAATTTTACTTCAACCATAGATTAGAGATTAACTTTGGACTTAAGTTGTCTTGCAAATTTGATGATAACATATAGGTATTCATAAAAGGTGATTATACCATGAAAACAAAGCAAAGATCTTATTACTTGTTTTGCTTGCCCTAAAAATGTGGTTTCAGCAGGTCTGAACCCGAAACTGAAATTTCATGGAAAGTACGTATTTTTACAAGTCCATTTTTACAAAGACCATTGGGAGTATTGCAAATAGCTTTAAGCTATACCAACATATGATAACTTTAATGACTGAAATATTCCTGGTAACAAATAAAGAAAGATAAGTAAACAAGGTGTGGGCAACACAATAACAAAATATGAAAATGAAACGGGTGCAAAAGTGGATATGGTTATTACTGGACAAAATAAGTTATACAAATATACTTAGAATGTAATCTAGAACCTGTTCAGAAATGAATTTATTTATTCCAGTTTACAATGACTTGCAATTATTGATCAACAAACCAGCTATTAAAAAGACTTTTTAATTACGAGCGAGACTATTTTGAAATTAGTCTAAAACTAGACTGATTTCGCTACTGATTAGCGAAATGTTGCAACCCAATTATTTTTCAATTATATTTATTAAAGCTGAATATAGATTTGACGAAATTATGAAGTAAACATAACTGCTTTCATTCTTGTTCAAATTTGAAAAGAGAGCACCGACAGTTTAAATCGTCATACAATCTTTGAGATAACTGAGTGCTTTTGATATCTATGCTTTTGTTAATGCAGTATTTAGGGCTACGGTATGACGTTAAAGTAGCACAAGCTATATATGGGTTACTTCAGTCAAGAATAGGTCAAGGTCAAATTGAGGTCAAAATATTAAAAAAAACCCATTCATTCATGAAAAATGGCTCGAAATAGCTCTGAAACCTTTGTTTGATCACTTGCACGGTGTAAGGAGGGAGAAACCTCGCTGTCTGAATCTTGGCATTCAGGGTCAAGGTCAAAGTCATATGACTTTTATGTGTCGAAGAGCCCCAGAAAAAGATTGCCCATCATCTGGAAAACGGTTTCAGATTTTGAGATAATTTTCGATCCGTTGGGTCTAAAAGACGTTATATGAGAGGTACTTCGGTGACCGTTTTCGCCTCGGTGATAGTCAAGGTTAAAAGCCGGCAGTTAACAATTATTTTGAAAACGGTTAGAGATTTTGAGGTAATTTTCGACCTTTTGGGCCTAAAAGACATTATATAAGAGGTAACTTGCCAACGTTAACCTCGGTCATGATCAATGTCAAAAACCGAAAGCTAAGCATTATATCGAAAAAGGTTAGAGACAGAGCAATTTTGAGCTTATTTTCGAATATTTGGGACTAAAATGTTATGTAAGAGCAACCTTGGTGGCCTTGACCCATCGGTCATGGCCAAGGTCAAAAACCGGAAATTGACCATTATCTCGAAAATGTTTTTTTCCTTCGTCAATGTATGTTCATCCTTCTATTTAGAATAGGAATGACTAAAGAATGTGCATTTCCTCATGAAACGAAGTGACAGTAACAGACAACGAGGTTAAGCCATGCACAATGTTAGGACAAAATTTCTACAACGTCGAGAAATAGTAATGACAACATGAGTTTTCATTAAAATTTGCTTGAACCATATTTTATGTTCATTTTAAAATTAAACAGTGTCTTGCAAAGTGAAATGGAAGTTTTATTTACAAATTGGTTTACGTTATTCCTTATTATCTACTATTGGTGGATATTGGATGTGGACAACTCTGTGCAGTTTGCAATTAACTTACGGATATATTGGATTTTTTAAAATTCGAATATATGGAGATTTTAAGAAGTAAATTTGACGCTACCGACGTTGTACAATTTCAAATGGTAACAGGCTAATTGCAGTTTTCATTTTATTCCTTCCATGAAAGTAAAATCCTCACTGACGTCGGGAAAATCAAGTTCATTAACATTTATCAAACATGAATATTAGACAATAATATGTTCAGCTGACGCACTTGCACTTAACAATGACTGGCTTGAACATCACGGTTTTATACACACAAATAAAGAGGTACGAAAGTTAATAAAGAAGAAAATACCAACAACCCAGAACGCTTTAATATTAAGGACAACAATATCAAAGTTAGATATATTAAAGGGTAAAACACTAGATACTTTAAAAATAAAGAAAAATAAAAAATAATTTTTTAATTATTTTTGGGATATTGTATAGAAATTTTGACAACGAACGCTATATAATTGTGTTGTTTAGTATTAAACATTTTGTGATATTTCTTGAATATGTTATGACATATGTATCCTAATAATGTCTAGTTATTATCTAAAATAATTTGTAATAGTTCTGATAATAATATAGAGTATGAATTCAAAGTAACATATTTAAATAAAAAATTTTATTTGCTTCAAATATATAAGACAGTCCCAGTTGAGTCTAGATATGTGTTAACAAAGGCAATGACATGACGTTTTAAGGACAAAGTTAACAAGCATTATATTACTTTCATTCTTTGATAGGAAGTAGAGACAGCCACCAAGTTCTTAACATTTAAATTTTAAAGCTCTAATGAATCGCAGACAATCGAGTAACATTCAAGAGAATATGTTCAATTATATACATACGCAACTTATTATACCAATTCTAATTATACGAATTTTAATAAAGCAGGAGGAATTCCCATTTCTATTTACCTATGTGGTTATGTGTATCTGTGGAAGCCGCCACCCACCGAGTATGTCTTGTTTGATCAACTTTTGTGGAACAGAAGTTTCAATTATGATTGACATTTAATAGAGATTTCAATTTTAATAGTTTCAATACTTCTCTCTCATTTAAAACGCCTCGAAATCAGTAATCAGGAAAGGTAATAGACTGCTTCAATTTAAAAAATATTGTTTATATCCCATCGGCTTATTTCCTATTGCCATGACAAATTTAAAAGTCACCTCAGAAAATCGTGTTTTTAGCGGGAAAGAAAAACTATTTTAGAAACAGAAATCATATATAGCTATGAATTGAAATGTTTTAATAGGGGAAAATACTGCAGTTCAAGAAGAAGAGTTGTTGTCATTCAGTTGAAACCTATCACTTTTGGCACATGCACGATGCTTGGACATATTGCAAGTTTTCATGTTAAAAACACGGCAGAAGAATCCTTTCAGATAAAAATGCTGATCACTTTTTTCCTAATTAATAATTGAAATGGAATAACAGATTAATGAAGTATGCAAGAGCTGCAGCCCTGAAATGAAACGTCTTGTAACAAAACAGTAATACTTTTACACATCTACAAATTTACAGAAGTGTTTTCATAGCTGCCTATATTTTGCGTTCTGTGAAAATTTCTAACTCAGTTAAAGTGTACATTTATAGATGTTATTTATACATACTATGAAGCAATCGAACCAATGTAAAATCTAATGCTGTAATTGTTTAAAAGTAGGATGAACAAAACTGTGAAGGTCTTGAACACATTGCTGAAAAGGTGATTGGTAGTGCAAACGTTAAAATTTTACACGATACACTACAACACCCATAATTGGTATTTTTGAAGGTTGCTTTATATATTTATGTAATTCTTTGTTAGAAAGAAAATCTACCAACAAAATTCAAATCACTTTTACACACTTCAATATGGCCAATTACATACAAATAGTGAACATTCCAATAACGGTGAGTTAAGTAGAAGAATTCCAGATAGGGGTGTGATGTACGATTATTTTATCTGTTTCGTTAATAATGAATCACATCTCAAAAGTTTTTTGAAAGCTAAAAGTTTTGAAAGCTATGTCAAAGTTTATTTCATTGTTAAAATAAAAAAAAACTAAACTGTGAATATGTATGCTACGTGAATGCAAGGAAAGTCCTGCTTTTTCAATTTTGTGTAATGCTGTGTAAGCAAATCTCTACTTTAGAATTTAAAAATATCCTAGAAACTATGAAATAACGGCTACATAACAGAAGTGAAAGTTCAAGAGATTTTCATTTTCTTGCTATAAAAGTAAATTAATGTCCTAGAACTTCAGTCAGCCTTCAGATCAGACATCTGTTCAGCCAACACTTTTGTAATTAATTTGGAGAAAATATTTTAAAATGAGCAAATTTCCTACTGAGGCATTGGTAAGTTTTTACACTTAGCGTATTATGCCTCTTCTAACAGAAATTATTTTCTTTGTTGTTTTCTCACGTTCAGACCGAATAATAAGGAATAAACTGAATCGTAATTGATAGTCCAGATAAAATGACAGAGTAGACATGAAACGTATAGTAACTTAGCAAGTAAATGTAAGATAAATTCATTTTTCTAAGTTACTTGTATTCAGTTTCAATCTCTGTGATGATTAATTATTCATGCAGGTATGCATTCATATAAAATAATCATTATGCTCTTTACGCCTCATTAATTTTAAAATTTATTTTAAACTACTGTTTTCTGTGAAAGAGATCAAATATATAAGCATTTGACTTAATATTTTTACAGGCAATTTGCCTAATTTTGATCAAAAGCGTAACCTTTGGTGAACCTTTTCCCAGTTCATGCAACAAACCAACTGACTTAATTCTTCAAGAACAGCTTCACAACTTTACACGTCGTCTTGGTCACGAATCCTACTACAGTATTCCAAGTACCTTCATTGAAACATTTTTTATAAAGATGAATAAAAATAAATGCTGGTTGAGAGTGAAAAAATACTTTTTTTGCATTTTTATATGACGTCCATGTGTGTTAAGGATTACTGATCATTTCTATAATAAAATCATTCAATCAAATATTCATGTTTTTAAATGCTTTTAACCTTATTGTTAATAGTTGATGTCTCCATTTTTATTTATAATGATGTGTCCATGTATTTTTTACTTAGGATTACTGACTGTCTCTATAATAATATTATTTACTTTAGCGTTCTTTTTCAACTGATGTTTACTTTAATGTTTATAGTTCATGTCTACGTTTTTATGCACAATGATGTGCATTTGTGTTGATTATTAGGTCTAGCAGAAACAATTAAAGGGGAACTGTCGGAAAACACAGATCAAACTGGAACACCTGGAACAACTTTTGGACCAATGGAATGTGCCCTTTCAACAGGACCCGATGACGATATTGCACGACGATCATATTGCCCTTTCTTTCGTGTAGAAATGTATGACAGCAACCGGTGAGTCCTTACTTTTCAGCAAATTCATAATCATAAAAGTCCTTGACCAATGTAAAGAAAGCTACATATAACGATGATTGTACAATCCTGGATAATAAGGAGCATGGGACATCCTGTATGTCTGATTTCTTTGGACACACACTTGAAGATAATGTGTTCTCTGACTTAACAACATTTATAGAAAGTGTACAAAGATAAAGTATTTGTTTGCACCGCATCTCATATATGATTGTCTATGAATTACTTTCAAATAAGAGAAAAATAAGATTGGAAAGTCTTTGTCAATTTGTCAAGATTTGTCAATTTTGCCGGTGTTCTGATACAATAATCCATTTCATTTTACAATATCTGGCAATGCAAGAAATCATAAGTAACTATTGCAACATATCCTAGGTACGCCAATTTATCTTGAACAAATGGAAATTTATGGTAGGAAAAGCTAATATAGCCCAAGACATTCTTTATATGTTTACTTAGACACAGAGCCCTTAAAATGATGCTTCTTTAAAACTAAAATGAGCATATTTTTATGGGATTCGATCCTAAGGATAGAATATTAATCGTTTTCTTGATGAATTGGTGTCGGGTTGAATGGGTGATTATTTAGTTCTCCTTCGTACATATAAAATTGAGTCAAGGTTTTTTATATGGTTGCCCTTGAGGGGGTTTCTACGTATACCTCGTTTTTTGCAGAGGTTCGGTTTTCGCTTTTGATTTTGAAATTCCGTTTTTATTTAGGTTTCAATCTATAAAATGTCATGCTCGTTGCTTCCTTTCACTTAGCCATTTTGCTTTAATATTAAATTTCATACATTATTTTCTGTGTAATAATAAGCATGTTTTCAGATTCTTCTGATGGCAATTGAAATAATTCATATTTTAATATGAATTCAAATGTAGATATCATGACCGTTCAAAGAGCCTAGCACGGTGGACTGATTAATTTTCTTTTAAAAGTTGAACTCCAGACACTTCTCTTTTTTCAACCGGTGGCCACTGGGTCCGAATTTTTTAGTGCATCATTTTGATGAAATAGAACAAAACCGAAAATTAATGTAATTACATATGTAGTTGTTGTATTGAAGGTAAAGGTGAATCAAACACCAAAAGTGACTAAACATAAATGTATTGTTTGAGATAATAGTTAAGATTGTTTTTTAAAAGCTGAAACTTGCTTTTAAAGTTGTTTGTAAATAATTGTCTCAAAGCTACATACTTCTTTCAATTCATTGCTTATAGCCTCTTTTGTCTTGATAAGAAATAGAAATTCTCTTAAACGTCATCTTTTGTGTTCAAATTTAGATTTCCACAAACCATTGTGCAGACAAAGTGTAGCTGCAAGAAGTGTATCGGGAGGGGTGACTTATCAAGTGGATGTGAGGCAATAACCAGCAATGTACCCGTGCTATACAACACAAATAATGGAGATGGCTCTCAAGAGAATTTGTGTATTTACAGAGAGACATGGTACAAGCTAAATGTTGGTTGTGTTTGTGCGAGGAAGCCAAGCCAGGCGCCTGCGTAGAAGTTAACTTTTAAAAAGTGACTTGACATGCACAAAATGAAACTTGTTGATTTGGAATCCGTTAATTTAACTAAAAGAATTGTCCTTTACAGACCATACAAGAAACGCATCAAGATAGGCATAAAAATAACAACTGTTACTGTGTAAATACAGAAAGAAGCCTGTTGTCTCAGAAATTGAAGGCATCGTGTTGAAATTAGAGTCTGTATTATTTTTTCGAGCAACCAATAATGATATGTATTTTGTTTTGTACCTTAAACTTCTGTAGATCGTGGTCTAAAATAATTCATTCACTACTGAGTTTAACGCGGCTTCAGTTAGCAGGCTAATGGTATTTGAAATTTTGTGTTGAATTCTCTCATAGCACAACGCATCTGTGCAAAAGGGTATAAATTTTGCATTTGCGGAGCAGTTCTATTAAAACAGTAAAACTTTCACTGTTTCTTAAGTTGTAAAACTTGCTATATCTCCTGTCCCAAGCTAAACGTTACAACAGCTGGGTTACCAGTAGGCATAATTGTTTAATTTGTAGACCCAGGTATAAAACAATATTTTATGTATTCAAGAATTCTTGTCATGTTTATCAGTGCTTAATTAATATTCAAGAGGACAGTAGGTATAATGCTGCATTTGATTTTAGATGTCATTTTTATTTTTGTGTTTTCATATTTCTAAGCATTGCATGTAATTGGCTATATTTTAGCTTTATCTAACCCTCAGTACTGACCGTTCTCCATCAAAGATATAATTGCCAACTATCTTATTTTATTTATTTTACATATGATTTTGTTATTTATAGAGGATTTGAAATTGCTCCTGAGCAAATATGCAAAGCTGGCAGTGATTTTTTAATTTATCAGCACAAACGTAACATGATCGAACGTTAAAGCTCAACCGATTGCTTGTAATTTTTAATAAACAAGCTTTAGATTAAACTTGGTTATTTTTAATTGAATGAAACTTGACTCAAGGCTTTTTTCAGTCGAAAATGCACAAATATTTGTTATGTCAGGTGTTATGTTAAGCATCACCTAAATTAAATAAAAGTTCACCAACAACAAAACTCTTTCCGTCTTGATTTTTTGAATTATCCATTAAATTCTACTTCAGTCATAGGTTAAAGATTAACTTTGGACTTAAGATGTCTTACAAATTTGATAATGATATATAGGTATTCATAAAAGATAACTGTACTGTGATAACAAAGGAAGGATCCCATTACTTGTTTGCTTGCCCTCAAAATGTGGTTTCAGCAGGTCTGAACTCGAAACGTATTTTTACAAGTACAATCACAGACAATTGGGAGTATTGCAAATAACATTAAGCTACATATGACATATGATAACTTTAATGACTGAAATATTCCTGGTAACAAATAAAGAAAGATAAGTAAATAAGATGTGGACAACACAATAAAAATATATGAAAATGAAACGGGTGCAAAAGTGGATATGGTAATTACTGAACCAAATAAGCTATACAAATATTCTTAGAATGTAATCTAGAACCTGTTCAGAAATGAATTTAGTTATTTCCAGTTTACAATGACTTGCAGTTATTGATCAACAAACCAGCTATTAAAAAGACTTTTTAATTACGAGCGACACGACTTTTGGGCCTAAAAGATATTATATAAGAGGTAACTCGCCAACCTTGACCTCGGTCATGATCAATGTCAAAAACTGGAAGCTATGCATTATATCGAAAAAGGTTAGAGACAGAGCAATTTTGAGCTTATTTTCGAATATTTGGGACTAAAAATGTTATGTAAGAGCAACCTTGGTGGCCTAGACCCATCGGTCATGGTCAAGGTCAAAAACCGGAAATTGACCATTATCTCGAAAATGTTTTTTTTCCTTCGTCAATGTATGTTCATCCTTCTATTTAGAATAGGAATGACTAAAGAATGTGCATTTCCTCATGAAACGAAGTGACAGTAACAGACAACGAGGTTAAGCCATGCACAATGTTAGGACAAAATTTCTACAACGTCGAGAAATAGTAATGACAACATGAGTTTTCATTAAAATTTGCTTGAACCATATTTTATGTTCATTTTAAAATTAAACAGTGTCTTGCAAAGTGAAATGGAAGTTTTATTTACAAATTGGTTTACGTTATTCCTTATTATCTACTATTGGTGGATATTGGATGTGGACAACTCTGTGCAGTTTGCAATTAACTTACGGATATATTGGATTTTTTAAAATTCGAATATATGGAGATTTTAAGAAGTAAATTTGACGCTACCGACGTTGTACAATTTCAAATGGTAACAGGCTAATTGCAGTTTTCATTTTATTCCTTCCATGAAAGTAAAATCCTCACTGACGTCGGGAAAATCAAGTTCATTAACATTTATCAAACATGAACAGGAGGCAATCATATGTTCAGCTGACGTACTTCCACTTAACAATGACTGGCTTGAACATCACGGTTTTATACACACAAATAAAGAGGTACGAAAGTTAATAAAGAAGAAAATACCAACAACCCAGAACGCTTTAATATTAAGGACAACAATATCAAAGTTAGATATATTAAAGGGCCAAACACTAGATACTTTAAAAATAAAGAAAAATAAAAAATAATTTTTTAATTATTTTTGGGATATTGTATAGAAATTTTGACAACGAACGCTTCCTTACATAATTGTGTTGTTTAGTATTAAACATTTTGTGATATTTCTTGAATATGTTATGACATATGTATCCTAATAATGTCGAGTTATTATCTAAAATAATGTGTAATAGTTATGATAATAATAGAGAGTATGAATTCAAAGTAACATATTTAAATAAAAATTTTTATTTGCTTCAAATATGTAAGACAGTCCCAGGTGAGTCTAGATATGTGTTAACAAAGGCAATGACATGACGTTTTAAGGACAAAGTTAACAAGCATTATATTACTTTCATTCTTTGATAGGAAGTAGAGACAGCCACCAAGTTCTTAACATTTAACTTTTAAAGCTCTAATGAATCGCAGACAATCGAGTAACATTAAAGAGAAATGTTCAATTATATACATACGCAATTTATTATACCAATTCTAATTATACGAATTTTAATAAAGCAGGAGGAATTCCCATTTCTATTTACCTATGTGGTTATGTGTATCTGTGGAAGCCGCCACCCACCGAGTATGTCTTGTTTGATCAACTTTTGTGGAACAGAAGTTTCATTTATGATTGACATTTAATAGAGATTTCAATTTTAATAGTTTCAATACTTCTCTCTCATTTAAAACGCCTCGAAATCAGTAATCAGAAAAGGTAATAGACTGCTTCAATTTAAAAAATATTGTTTATATCCCATCGGCTTATTTCCTATTGCCATGACAAATTTAAAAGTCACCTCAGAAAATCGTGTTTTTAGCGGGAAAGAAAAACTATTTTAGAAACAGAAATCATATATAGCTATGAATTGAAATGTTTTAATAGGGGAAAATACTGCAGTTCAAGAAGAAGAGTTGTTGTCATTCAGTTGAAACCTATCACTTTTGGCACATGCACGATGCTTGGACATATTGCAAGTTTTCATGTTAAAAACACGGCAGAAGAATCCTTTCAGATAAAAATGCTGATCACTTTTTTCCTAATTAATAATTGAAATGGAATAACAGATTAATGAAGTATGCAAGAGCTGCAGCCCTGAAATGAAACGTCTTGTAACAAAACAGTAATACTTTTACACATCTACAAATTTACAGAAGTGTTTTCATAGCTGCCTATATTTTGCGTTCTGTGAAAATTTCTAACTCAGTTAAAGTGTACATTTATAGATGTTATTTATACATACTATGAAGCAATCGAACCAATGTAAAATCTAATGCTGTAATTGTTTAAAAGTAGGATGAACAAAACTGTGAAGGTCTTGAACACATTGCTGAAAAGGTGATTGGTAGTGCAAACGTTAAAATTTTACACGATACACTACAACACCCATAATTGGTATTTTTGAAGGTTGCTTTATATATTTATGTAATTCTTTGTTAGAAAGAAAATCTACCAACAAAATTCAAATCACTTTTACACACTTCAATATGGCCAATTACATACAAATAGTGAACATTCCAATAACGGTGAGTTAAGTAGAAGAATTCCAGATAGGGGTGTGATGTACGATTATTTTATCTGTTTCGTTAATAATGAATCACATCTCAAAAGTTTTTTGAAAGCTAAAAGTTTTGAAAGCTATGTCAAAGTTTATTTCATTTTTAAAATAAAAAAAAACTAAACTGTGAATATGTATGCTACGTGAATGCAAGGAAAGTCCTGCTTTTTCAATTTTGTGTAATGCTGTGTAAGCAAATCTCTACTTTAGAATTTAAAAATATCCTAGAAACTATGAAATAACGGCTACATAACAGAAGTGAAAGTTCAAGAGATTTTCATTTTCTTGCTATAAAAGTAAATTAATGTCCTAGAACTTCAGTCAGCCTTCAGATCAGACATCTGTTCAGCCAACACTTTTGTAATTAATTTGGAGAAAATATTTTAAAATGAGCAAATTTCCTACTGAGGCATTGGTAAGTTTTTACACTTAGCGTATTATGCCTCTTCTAACAGAAATTATTTTCTTTGTTGTTTTCTCACGTTCAGACCGAATAATAAGGAATAACCTGAATCGTAATTGATAGTCCAGATAAAATGACAGAGTAGACATGAAACGTATAGTAACTTAGCAAGTAAATGTAAGATAAATTCATTTTTCTAAGTTACTTGTATTCAGTTTCAATCTCTGTGATGATTAATTATTCATGCAGGTATGCATTCATATAAAATAATCATTATGCTCTTTACGCCTCATTAATTTTAAAATTTATTTTAAACTACTGTTTTCTGTGAAAGAGATCAAATATATAAGCATTTGACTTAATATTTTTACAGGCAATTTGCCTAATTTTGATCAAAAGCGTAACCTTTGGTGAACCTTTTCCCAGTTCATGCAACAAACCAACTGACTTAATTCTTCAAGAACAGCTTCACAACTTTACACGTCGTCTTGGTCACGAATCCTACTACAGTATTCCAAGTACCTTCATTGAAACATTTTTTATAAAGATGAATAAAAATAAATGCTGGTTGAGAGTGAAAAAATACTTTTTTTGCATTTTTATATGACGTCCATGTGTGTTAAGGATTACTGATCATTTCTATAATAAAATCATTCAATCAAATATTCATGTTTTTAAATGCTTTTAACCTTATTGTTAATAGTTGATGTCTCCATTTTTATTTATAATGATGTGTCCATGTATTTTTTACTTAGGATTACTGACTGTCTCTATAATAATATTATTTACTTTAGCGTTCTTTTTCAACTGATGTTTACTTTAATGTTTATAGTTCATGTCTACGTTTTTATGCACAATGATGTGCATTTGTGTTGATTATTAGGTCTAGCAGAAACAATTAAAGGGGAACTGTCGGAAAACACAGATCAAACTGGAACACCTGGAACAACTTTTGGACCAATGGAATGTGCCCTTTCAACAGGACCCGATGACGATATTGCACGACGATCATATTGCCCTTTCTTTCGTGTAGAAATGTATGACAGCAACCGGTGAGTCCTTACTTTTCAGCAAATTCATAATCATAAAAGTCCTTGACCAATGTAAAGAAAGCTACATATAACGATGATTTTACAATCCTGGATAATAAGGAGCATGGGACATCCTGTATGTCTTATTTCTTTGGACAAACACTTGAAGACAATGTGTTCTCTGACTTAACAACATTTATAGAAAGTGTACAAAGATAAAGTATCTGTTTGCACCGCATCTTATATATAATTGGCTATGAATTACTTTCAAATAAGAGAAAAATAAGATTGGAAAGTTTTTGTCAATTTGTCAAGATTTGTCAATTTTGCCGGTGTTCTGATACAATAATCCATTTCATTTTACAATATCTGGCAATGCAAGAAATCATAAGTAACTATTGCAACATATCCTAGGTACGCCAATTTATCTGGAACAAATGGAAATTTATGGTAGGAAAAGCTAATATAGCCCAAGACATTCTTTATATGTTTACTTAGACACAGAGCCCTTAAAATGATGCTTCTTTAAAACTAAAATGAGCATATTTTATGGGATTCGATCCTAAGGATAGAATATTAATCGTTTTCTTGATGAATTGGTGTCGGGTTGAATGGGTGATTATTTAGTTCTCCTTCGTACATATAAAATTGAGTCAAGTTTTTTTTATATGGTTGCCCTTGAGGGGGTTTCTGCGTATACCTCGTTTTTTGCAGAGGTTCGGTTTTCGCTTTTGATTTTGAAATTCCGTTTTTATTTAGGTTTCAATCTATAAAATGTCATGCTCGTTGCTTCCTTTCACTTAGCCATTTTGCTTTAATATTAAATTTCATACATTATTTTCTGTGTAATAATAAGCATGTTTTCAGATTCTTCTGATGGCAATTGAAATAATGCATATTTTAATATGAATTCAAATGTAGATATCATGACCGTTCAAAGAGCCTAGCACGGTGGACTGATTAATTTTCTTTTAAAAGTTGAACTCCAGACACTTCTCTTTTTTCAACCGGTGGCCACTGGGTCCGAATTTTTTAGTGCATCATTTTGATGAAATAGAACAAAACCGAAAATTAATGTAATTACATATGTAGTTGTTGTATTGAAGGTAAAGGTGAATCAAACACCAAAAGTGACTAAACATAAATGTATTGTTTGAGATAATAGTTAAGATTGTTTTTTGAAAGCTGAAACTTGCTTTTAAAGTCGTTGGTAAATAATTGTCTCAAAGCTACATACTTCTTTCAATTTATTGCTTATAGCCTCTTTTGTCTTGATAAGAAATAGAAATTCTCTTAAACGTCATCTTTTGTGTCCAAATTTAGATTTCCACAAACCATTGTGCAGACAAAGTGTAGCTGCAAGAAGTGTATCGGGAGGGGTGACTTATCAAGTGGATGTGAGGCAATAACCAGCAATGTACCCGTGCTATACAACACAAATAATGGAGATGGCTCTCAAGAGAATTTGTGTATTTACAGAGAGACATGGTACAAGCTAAATGTTGGTTGTGTTTGTGCGAGGAAGCCAAGCCAGGCGCCTGCGTAGAAGTTAACTTTTAAAAAGTGACTTGACATGCACAAAATGAAACTTGTTGATTTGGAATCCGTTAATTTAACTAAAAGAATTGTCCTTTACAGACCATACAAGAAACGCATCAAGATAGGCATAAAAATAACAACTGTTACTGTGTAAATACAGAAAGAAGCCTGTTGTCTCAGAAATTGAAGGCATCGTGTTGAAATTAGAGTCTGTATTATTTTTTCGAGCAACCAATAATGATATGTATTTTGTTTTGTACCTTAAACTTCTGTAGATCGTGGTCTAAAATAATTCATTCACTACTGAGTTTAACGCGGCTTCAGTTAGCAGGCTAATGGTATTTGAAATTTTGTGTTGAATTCTCTCATAGCACAACGCATCTGTGCAAAAGGGTATAAATTTTGCATTTGCGGAGCAGTTCTATTAAAACAGTAAAACTTTCACTGTTTCTTAAGTTGTAAAACTTGCTATATCTCCTGTCCCAAGCTAAACGTTACAACAGCTGGGTTACCAGTAGGCATAATTGTTTAATTTGTAGACCCAGGTATAAAACAATATTTTATGTATTCAAGAATTCTTGTCATGTTTATCAGTGCTTAATTAATATTCAAGAGGACAGTAGGTATAATGCTGCATTTGATTTTAGATGTCATTTTTATTTTTGTGTTTTCATATTTCTAAGCATTGCATGTAATTGGCTATATTTTAGCTTTATCTAACCCTCAGTACTGACCGTTCTCCATCAAAGATATAATTGCCAACTATCTTATTTTATTTATTTTACATATGATTTTGTTATTTATAGAGGATTTGTAATTGCTCCTGAGCAAATATGCAAAGCTGGCAGTGATTTTTTAATTTATCAGCACAAACGTAACATGATCGAACGTTAAAGCTCAACCGATTGCTTGTAATTTTTAATAAACAAGCTTTAGATTAAACTTGGTTATTTTTAATTGAATGAAACTTGACTCAAGGCTTTTTTCAGTCGAAAATGCAAAAATATTTGTTTTGTCAGGTGTTATGTTAAGCATCACCTAAATTAAATAAAAGTTCACCAACAACAAAACTCTTTCCGTCTTGATTTTTTTAATTATCCATTAAATTCTACTTCAGTCATAGGTTAAAGATTAACTTTGGACTTAAGTTGTCTTACAAATTTGATAATGATATATAGGTATTCATAAAAGATGATTGTACTGTGATAACAAAGCAAGGATCCCATTACTTGTTTGTTTGCCCTCAAAATGTGGTTTCAGCAGGTCTGAACTCGAAACGTATTTTTACAAGTACAATCATAGACAATTGGGAGTATTGCAAATAACATTAAGCTACATATGACATATGATAACTTTAATGACTGAAATATTCCTGGTAACAAATAAAGAAAGATAAGTAAATAAGATGTGGACAACACAATAAAAATATGTGAAAATGAAACGGGTGCAAAAGTGGATATGGTAATTACTGAACCAAATAAGCTATACAAATATACTTAGAATGTAATCTAGAACCTGTTCAGAAATGAATTTAGTTATTTCCAGTTTACAATGACTTGCAGTTATTAATCAACATAGCTACCATGCAAAAAACTGTTCAATTAGGAGCGACACTATTTTGAAATTAGTCTAAAGCTAGACCGATTTCGCTACAAATTTGCGAAATATTACGACTCAATTAATTTTCAATTATATTAATTAGAGCGCAATATAGCTTTGACGAAGTTATGAAGTAAACACAACTTTTCATTCTTGTTCAAAATTGTTTGAACAGAGAGAACCGCAGTTTAAATCGTCATACATTCTTTGAGTTAACTGAGTGCTTTTGAGATCTATGCATTTGCTAATGCGGTTTTTAGCGCTGCGGTATGAAGTCAAAGCAGCACAAACTATGTGGGATACTTCAGTCCGGAATAGCTGTACAGTTACATAACGTGATGCAGGCGTTTTTCGGTGCTAAGCCTGTTTAAGAGAGCCAGGCTTTTATAACCTTCAGGACACATTTTGTTGAAATCCGCATTTACCTATTCAGAAATTGAAAAATGACGTAATTTTTTGAGTTCACAGATAAAAAAAGTAGGTCGCCTCAATGTGCCAACGTTTCGGTCTATGAAAGAGCGTGGTCGTGATCATGCTATGGAATGATTTTTTAAATATCTTTTCCCTCGTTAATGTATGCTGATTTTTCAATAGGATGTGTACTTTCTCATAAAACAAAGTGACAGTAACAACAAAATGACGGAGGCAAGCCATGTACAATGTTAGCACCTAAAATTAAACAGTGTCTTGCAAAGTGAAATAGAAGCTTTTATTTACAAATCAGTTTGCGTTATTCTTTATTTATTTATCATTGGTGGATATTGGATGTGGATAATCCTCTACAGTTTGCAATTAACTAATGGATATATTGGATTTTTCTTCGAATATAGGGAGATTTTAAGAAGAAAATTAGACGCTACTGACGTTGTGCAATTTCAAATGGTAACAGGCTAATTGCAGTTTTCATTTTATTCCTTCCGTGAAAGTAAAATTCTCACTGACGTCGGGAAAATCAAATTCTTTAACACTTATCACACATGAACAGTAGACAATAATATGTTCAGCTGACGTACTTCCACTTAACAATGACTGTCTTGAACATCACGGTTTTATACACACAAATAAAGAGGTACGAAAGTTAATAAAGAAGAAAATACCAACAACCCAGAACGCTTTAATATTAAGGACAACAATATCAAAGTTAGATATATTAAAGGGTCAAACACTAGATACTTTAAAAATAAAGAAAATTAAAAAATTATTTTTAGTTACTTTTGGGGTATTGTATAGAAATTTTGATAACGAAAATTTCCTTATATAATTGTGTTATTAAGTATTAAAAATATTGTGATATTTCTTGAATATATTATGTGTTTATGGCATATGTATCCTATTAATTTTCAGTTATTACCTAAAATAATTTGTAATAGTAATGATAATAATAGATAGTATGAATTCAAAGTAATATATTGAAATGAAAATATTTATTTGCTTCAAATATGTAAGACAGTTCCAGGTGAGTCTAGATATGTGTTAACAAAGGCAATGGCATGACGTTTTAAGGTCAAAGTTAACAAGCATTATATTACTTTCATTCTTTGATAGGAAGTAGAGACAGCCAACAAGTTCTTAAGATTTAACTTTTAAAGCTCTGACGCATTGCAGAAAACCGAGTGACATTCAAGAGAATATGTTCAATTATATACGTACGCAACTTATTATACCAATTCTAATTATACGAAATTTCCCATTCCCATTTAGCTATGTGGCTATGTGGCTATGTGTATCTCTGGAAGCCACCACCCACTTAATATATCTTGTTTGACCAACTTTTATGGAACAGAAGTTTCAATTATGATTGTCATTTAATAGAGATTTCAATTTTAATAGTTTCAATACTTTTCTCTCATTTAAAACGTAAGCAACACTTTCAGTGTTTCTACAATGACGTCCTGAAGTCAGTAATCAGAAAAGGTAATAGACTGCTGCAACTTAAAAAAATATTGCTTATATCCCATCTGCTTATATCCTATTGCCATGACAAATTTAAAAGTCACCTCAGAAAACCATGTTTTTAGCGGTGAAGAAAAACTAATTTTAGAAACAGAAATCACATATAACTATTAATTGAAAGGTTTTAATAGAGGAAAATACTGCAGGTCAAGAAGACGAGTTGTTCCCTTTCAGTTGAACTCATCACTTTTGGCATATGCACTGTAAAAATTTCTAACTCAGTTGAAATGTACATTTATAGATGTTATTTATACATACTGTGAAGCAATCAAACCAATGTAAAATCGAATGTTGTAAGTGTTTAAAAGTACGATGAAGAAAACTGTGAAGGTCTTGAACACATTGCCGAAAAGGTGATTGGTAGTACAAACGTTAAAATTTTACACGATACACTACAACACTGATAATTAGTATTTTTGAAGATCGCTTTGTATATTTATGTAATGCTTTGTTAGAAAGAAAATCTACAACAAAATTCAAATCACTTTTACACACTTCAATATGGTCAATTACATACAAATAGTAAACATTCCAATAACGGTGAGTTAAGTAGAAGAATTCCAGATAGGGGTGTGATGTACGATTATTTTATCTGTTTCGTTTATAATGAATCACATCTCAAAAGTTTTTTGACCCCTAAAAGTTTTGAAAGCTATGTCAAAGTTTATTTCATATTTAAAATTAAAAAAAACTAAACTGTGAATATGTATGCTACGTGAATGAAAGGAAAGTCCTGGTTTTTCTATTTTGTGTAATGCTGTGTAAGTAAATCTCTACTTTAGAATTTTAAAATATCCTAGAAAATATGAAATAACGGCTACATAACAGAAGTGAAAATTCTGGAGATTTTCATTTTCTTGCTATAAAAGTTAAATTTATGTCCTAGAACTTTAATAAGCTTTCAGATCAGACATCTGTTCAGCCAACACTTTTGTAATTAATTTGGAGAAAATATTTTAAAATGAGCAAATTTCCTACTGAGGCGTTGGTACGTTTTTTCTAACAGAAATTATTTTCTTTGTTGTTTTCTCACGTTCAGACCGAATAATAAGGAATAATCTGAATCGTAATTGATAGTCCAGATAAAATGACTGAGTAGACATGAAACGTATAGTAACTTAGCAAGTAAATGTAAGATAAATTCATTTTTCTCAGTTACTTGTATTCAGTTTCAATATCTGTGGTGAATAATTATTCATGCATGCATGCACTCATATAAATATTCATTATGCTCTTTTCGCCTCATTAATTTTATGTTATGTTATGATATGTTATTTTAAACTACTGTTTCTGTGATAGAGATCAAATATATAAGCATTTGACTTAATATTTTTACAGGCAATTTGCCTAATTTTGATCAAAAGCGTAACCTTTGGTGCACCTTTTCCCAGTTCATGCAACAAAGCAAGGAGCGAAACCATTGGAAATTCGTCTAGTGGACCAGAACGATTTATCGAAATTTTATTCTTAGCAAAATAAGTAGGAAGAGCAAAAGAGGTTTCGAATTCACAAGACTGGCGAAAATTTGCGAATCTCCCAAATAAAATAATAGCATGCTCTCACACCCTTCCAATAAACACGAGTGCACCATCTCCCTACAAAATTTATTGCAATAGAGTGAAATCTGTAGGAGAAAAGTGGTTATTCAATTCTTACAACGGATGGACAGAAGATAGAAACCACACATTGGATGTGTTGGAATGTACCGGAATACCTAGCAACCAATCGCATTAATTATCAATTATATTGATTAAAAGCGAGCTGTAGTGTTAACGAAGTTATGAAGTGAACACAACTACTTTAATTCTCGCTCAAAAGCGCTTAAAGAGAGCACCGACAGTTTAAATCGTCATGCATTCTTTGAGCTAACTGAGTGCTAACTGAGAACTATGCATTTGTCAATGCAGCATTAGGCGCAATGGCATGACGTCAAAGCAGCACAAGCTGTGTCGGTTACTTAAGTCCGGAATAGTTGCACTGTACTTAACCTGATTTAGTAACTATATAGTTGTAGATGCTAAGTGAGTATGGGTGCTTTTCAAGGGGCTTTTGAAGTTTTTTATGTCTAATGTATTTATTTCCAGATCTTTATATAAAAGTGTTTTCCAGATATTTCATTATGAAACTTTTCAGAGGTTATAAAACGCTGATGATCACGTCATCGGTCAATAAATTTTAACTTGAATCCTGTTTCTACGGCTCATTACATGTATGCCAAATTTTGTATTTCTAGACTGACAGACAGACTGACAAAGAAAAAGAAAGTAAAAAAGGAAAAAAGCGACACCAAAAACGGTTTCAAGAAGGAAATTACAACGCTACTGACTTTATGGGATTATTAAAGGTAACAAGTCGTCAGTGAAACTGATTAATGTCCCCCGCCACAAAACCGCTCGATGAATAGGAAATTAGGAATAGGGAATAACCAGTGACCTTGGACCGACAGGGCTCATTTACAATACCGACCTTTGTTGGTTCCAATACTTCCTATATGTAAAAGATTTGAACAATCGATTCCAGAAATGTAGGCTTGCGTGTGTTAACCAACTCATTCAAATGAATGAGGATTGGGAAAATTTGTAAAGTTCAGCTGGGCCAATGACATTTACAATACCGATCCTTGTTCGTTCCAGTACTACACATATATAGAATATCTTAACAATCGGTGGAAAAATATGGGCTTGAATGTGTTAACAAAAAAGGTGTCGATAGACGGACAGACGGACGGATGGACAGACAGACCCGAAAACTACAGTCCCTCGGCGGGGAACTAAAAAACTATTTACAGTTTTCATTCTCATCAGGGCAATCATGCTCTTTATCGTTTATCACAAATGAGCAATAGACAATATATGTTCAAAGCAATTACGCTGTACGTTACATGGCTCTGTGATACGTCATGGTTTATTCATACACACGAATTGAGAGGTATGAGTTAATAAAGAGGTGACCAGAAAGGAAATATTTTTTTCAACTTACAACGCTTTAATTTTAGCGTTAACAATAATATTAAAACACTGTGAAATTTTAATAGCTTTTGGGGGTAATTATCTAGAAATTATGAAAATGAGTTGAGTTTAAAACATAGTGTGGTGTTTCTTAATTATAGTTATGTGCTTATCGCGTATGTGTCTTTTGTATATATGTATATTGCCTATAATAACCTGTAATAGTAACAGTAAGAACAGATTACTATGAATTCAAATTAATACATTTGAATGATAAATATTTAATTGCTTCAAATATATCAGACAGATACATGTGATGTTACCCATGAGAGTCTAGATATGTGATAACAAAGGCAATGACTTGAAGTTTTAAGGTCGAAGTTAACAAGCATTATATTACTTTTATTCTTTTATAGGAAGTAAAGACAGCCGCCAAGTTCTTAGCATTTAATTTCTAAAGCTTTGATGCATTCCATACTGAGCTATTTTAAGCGTTGCATTTTGACATGGGATAGCTTTTGTCGGGTTTTCCCCGCTGGCTTTTGTCTCGCGGGCTTTGTTGTGTTACTATGAACAATTTGGGCCCATCGATAGCACAGCGGAATGGTGAATGACTGAAGACATCGAAATCGAATGCGTCAGATGAATAATAAAAATCAGAGAGACCCTTTTTAGCAAGTACAAATTCCAGCTTAGCAGAGCAGGTGGCCTGCAACGCATATACAGAGACATCGGTGAATGCTGTGATTTGGTTTCTGTCAGCCAGATCTATCGCTTTGATGATGGCTGCGTAATGATTTGGGAGCTTTTCAGTAAGCGATCGAATCACACACAGGTCACTGAATGAGACTGTACAACTGTAAAAGCTAAATTGTGACCCCAGTTTTTGTTTTAGTTCCATTTATGTTGAGCTGTGAAAATAAGGTTATTATTGGTAGCTGTATTTCAAAGAGATTCTGTTAAAGTTCCGCTGCTGAAATTTTCAAAAGAATTGATGCATTTGGTGTTTAACAAGTAAACCTTTTTTCAGCATAAATTTTCGATTGTCCTTCGGTACATATTCATTAATTCTTTAATAACAATGTACATTACATGTGCCATTAGCAAACTTACTATTTGTTCTATCGTTGAGAATAATTTTAAATGGAGAGCAATGACTCTTTAATAATCAATTCCATAGCGCATTCATGCGGTATTTTACTATGGTTTTATTATGACACTCAAGAATGTTACAAGTTTAATTGATATATTGGATTTTTTCAAATATATACAGCTTTTAATTACAATGTTACTGACTTTAACTGGTCTTAAGTGCTAAAAAGTTAAATTACTTTTTCAATTTATTCCTTCATTGGAAGTAAAATCACGTCAGGACAATCACGCTATTGAACATTTATCACACTTGAGAAGTAGACAAGAAAATGTGCCGTCACTCAACGTGTACTGTCACCTGAACTTTCGATTTTAATGATTCATATACGTTGCACAACGGCTATCCAATTACATCATGATTTTATTTATGCACATGAATACACAGTGCGGAAGGTAATACAAAGGCAAAAAACTCAATTATTTATTTGAGCTCACAACGATTTAATATACTGTCAGCAATATTAAGAAACAAAAATTGAAAAGGGAATATTTGGAGAGGGGTAATTTTTGCAAACTAAAGCTTTCTTACAAATTTTGTTATTTATAGCAGTAATAGATTACTATGAATTGAAAGTAATATATTTTAATGGAAATGTACAATTGCTGAGACTATATGAGACAGTTGCAGGTGGTTTTGCTCATTCGCGTCTAGATATGTGCTAACAATGCAAATGAATTGAATTTTAACAGGTCAAAGTTAACAAGCGTTCTATTGGTTTAGTTCGATGACAGAAAGAAAGCCACTAAGCTCTTAACATTAAATTTAAAAAGCTACGGTGTATTGCAAACAACTGAGTGACTTACTAAAGAAAATTTCCAGTTATATACACAATAATACACAGTAATATAGGTATACAAAATTGATAAGCATGAAACCCGTTCCACTGTGCTTACCTTTTTTGTCACTTTAATATTTATTGAAATATTTGTTCCGAGCTCCAAAAACAAATCAAGCTTCATAAAAAAAGCTCACAAACAAATAGACCTTTTGTTCACTTACTTCTATCACCCAATAGCCAGAAATTGTGCCTTTTCAGGACGTCTTGAACTATATAAAAAGAACAAAGACTTACACATTGGCTTGTTTCTTTCTGTGCACATGTACATGTAACTCATACAACATAAACCATATTAAATGCATATGTTTATACGACATGCTTATCAGAAGCACGTAATTTTCAGAGTTACTTAATTGAAAGAATTATTACAAAAGAAAAAAGTCATTTTGAAAGAAAATTCAGGTCACAAACGAAAATGCTTAAAATAAAACCGTATAATTCGTTGCATAGATGCAATACTACAATAGTTTATTCGAGTTTACATAGAATGGAAGTAGAAAATCTCCTTCGTCAGTGATGTCATTTTGGGCCCAATTCACTGTATATATTAACCCGAACTCCGGTTTTAAGTGCGTTTGGTTAATAAATATTTAACGGATAGAAATATACTCAAAGAAGACAATTTCTTTCGACTGCAAGTGGCTATTTCTTTTCTATTCTGGCTGAATACGCTGAATCACTGTGGGTGAAAAGTGTGGCATTTTGTGTGTACATATTTTATAGGACAACGCTCTGTTTCAACAAGATTAAATTACGAATGATTTAAATTGTCAAAACCATGTCCGTTAAAAGAGCATGGCACAGTCATGGTTTATCTGTTGTAATATTTTTATGTAAAGTATTGATAAAAAACAGCAAACAATTTAACTAACATGAATAGATTACTTCTGTTGTTGTTGTTGTTGTTGTTGTTGTTGTTACTTTTTTGATGTTGTTTTAGTGTTGTTTTTACTTTTCTTTTGTTTGTAAAAAAATAATTAAAATTTCATTCACTGTTTACCTTTCCTTTCTTATTATATCTTTACTGTGATTGATGATAAAAACATTATTTTTATTCTTCAAATTTTCTAAAACAAGAAAATTAGTTCATGATGTAAGGTTTTTGCAAATTTAAAGCAAATAAAAGCTTTAAAACTAATGAAATCTGCAAGTCAAAACAAAATTTATGAATGACAAATTTATAAGTCTCCCCAGACAATGCTGTTTCGGTGTAATTAAACAAACAGAAGTAATATATTGCTATGAAAGGAGATATTGCATTATTGGGAAATAGTGTCGTTTCAAAAAGAGACGCTGTTACTCAGTTGATTTTAAGTTCTGTTACTATTTCTAGCTCAATTAAATTGTGTATTTACATAATATTAATCATACGTAATGTAAAGTAATTAAAACCCAAAAAAACAACGCTGTGATTTCTGCGAGCAGGATCAGAAAAAAAATTTTGAAGGTCTTCAACACATTGTTCAAAAGATGATTGGGTGTGGAAACGTTGAAACGTTTGATAGTATACCATAATGCTAGTGAAAGGCAGTACTGATGTTCACTTTACATTCATATAATTCCTTGTCAGAAAGATTAAACACCAACAAAGTTCAAATTACATTCACGCATCTCATTATGGTTAATTACGTCCTAATACTGGTCGTTTCAATAATCGATATTCGAGTAGAGGAATTCCAGTTAACGGGTGTCTGTAATGAGCATAGGTACACAAATTGAATGTCCGATTACTACGCATATTTAATTTTTACTGAAACATTATTTCAACAAATGTTTCCAACGCTCTGTTCAAAGTTTGTTTCATATTTAAGATTACGCCCTGTGTATGCCCGGCTACATGTCAGAAAGGAAATAGGAAGCCCCGAATTTCGATTTCGATTTTCAATTTTAAATGCTATATAAGTAAATCAATCTTAGAACTATAGCAAACTTAAAGCTTAGGCATCTGCAAAGATTTCAGCCAACAATTTTATAACTAATTCTTAGGAAATATTTCAAAATGATCAAATTTATCATTAAGGTGTTGGTAAGATAGCGTAATATACTTTCTCTAACAGAAACATTTTCTATGTTGTTTTTTTTACGTTAAGACACAACAATAAAGATTGACCTAAATTGGAATGGATAGTCAAGATAAAAATGCATGAGCAGACATGAAATGTATAGTAATTTAGCAAAGAAAAATAATCTAAATCGTTTTTCCTAAGTTACTTATGTTCATTTTCAGTATTTGTGGTGAGTAATGATTCTTGTCTGTATCTTTTTATATAAAATATTCAAAATGCTTTATGCTTAATTAATTTTAAAAATATAATTTCAAACTCTTATTTCTGTGATAGGGTTCAAATATATAAGCATTTGACTTTATTATTTTATACAGGTAATTTGCCTCATATTGACCAAAAGCGTAATCTTTGGTGCAACTTTTTCCAATTCATGCAACAAACCAACTGATTTAATTCTTCAAGAACAGCTTCACAACTTTACACGTCGTCTTGGTCACGAATCCTACTACAGTATTCCAAGTACATACCTTGAAACATCTTTTATAAGGACAAACACAGATAAATGTTGGTTGAGAGTAAAAAAATACTTTTTTATATTTTTATATGATGTGCATGTATCTTTTGTCTAAGAATTGCTGATCATTTCTACAATAACACTGTTTAATCTAATATTCATGCTTTTAACCTTAAGATTACTGACCATTTCTCTAATAATATTATCTACTTTAATGTCTTTTAGTAATAGATATTAACCCTAATGTTTACAATGCATGTCTACAGTGCCTGCGTAATGATGTGTGCTTATGTTCATTATTAGGTTTAGAAGAAACAATAAAAGCAGAACTGTCCGCAAATGCAGTTAAAATTGGAACAAATAGAACAACTTTTGGACCAATGGAATGTGCCCTTTCAACAAGACCTGATGATGATATTGCAACACGATCGTATTGTCCATTTTTCCGTGTAGAAATGTATAACAGCAACCGGTGAGTCCTTGCTTTTCACCAAATTCATACTCATAAGATTCCTTGACCACTGTAAAGAAAGCAACATATCACGATGATTACACAATCTTGATAACAAGGAGCACCGTAATTCGTAGGTCTTATTTCTTTGGACAAATACTCGAAGATAATGTTTTCTCTGACTTACGAACGTGTACAAGGAATATTTGTACAATTAATATATATCTGTCTGACCTGCATTTGAAACATAATTTGCTGTACATTACTATCAAATAAGAGAGAAATAAGATTGAAAGGATCTGCCAATTTGCCAGAGTTCTGATAAAATAATTCACTTCACTTTGCAATATAAATCATAAGTAGCTGTTGCAATTTATCCTAGCTAGATTAATCATGCCTTAATATTAAATTTCTGTTTAGAAAAATGCTCCAACATTTCAAACAATATTTTCTGTATAAGTAAAAGTACATATATTTTCATATTGTTAACATAGAGTAAACGTATGGCAATTGAAATAATTTATATTTTAAGATAGATTGAAATTTAGGTATTCTGATCGCTGAGCCCAGGTGAGCACCAAAAGTGATTAAACATAAATATGTTGTATGAGATAATGGTTAAGACTGTTCTTAAGGCTAGAACTTGATCTTAAAGTTCTTTGTGAATAATTACCTCAAAGCCACATAGTTCTTTCAATTAATTGCTTATAGCATATTTTACCTTGATCAAAAATGGAAATTCTTTAAAATGGGAGCTTTTGTGATGTTTCCAAATTCAGATTTCCACAAAGCATTGTGCAGACAAAGTGTAGCTGCAAGAAGTGTATCGGGAGGAGTGACATATCAAGTGGATGTGAGGCAATAACCAGCAATGTACCTGTGCTATACAACACAAATAATGCAGATGGCTCTCAAGAGAATTTGTGTATTTACAGAGAGACATGGTACAAGCTAAATGTTGGTTGTGTTTGTGCGAGGAAGCCAAGCCAGGCGCCTGCGTAGAAGTTAACTTTTAAAAAGTAACTTGACATGCACAAAATGAAACTTGTTGATTTGGAATTCGTTAATTTAACTAAAAGAATTGTCCTTTACAGACCATACAAGAAACGCATCAAGATAGGCATAAAAATAACAACTGTTACAGTGTAAATACAGAAAGAAGAATGTTGTCTCAGAAATTTAAGGCATCGTGCTGAAATTAGAGTCTGTATCATTTTTTCGAGCAGCCAGAGATGATATCATTCTGTTTGGTATAATTGAACTTCTGTACATCATGATATAAAATAATCACATCAACTTGATGTGTTAAAACTTTATTCATTCACCTCGAAGGTTAGCCGGGGATTAGTAAGCAAATTAATTGCATTTGAAATTTTGTGTTGATCTTCTCGCAACACAACGCAGCTTGCAAGAAAGTATAATTTTCGCATTTGCAGAACGGTTTTATTAAAGCATTAAAATCTTCATTGTTTTTTAGTCGTAAAACTTGCTGTATCTCCTATCCCAAGCTAAACGTTGCAACAGCTGGATTACCAGTAGGCATAATTGTCAAATTTATACACCCAGGCATAGAACAACATTTTATATCTTCAAGAACTCTTGTCATGTTTATCAGCACTTAATTGCATATTCAAAAGGGAAGTACGTATATTGAGGTAGCTGTACGCTACATTTTAATTTAGATCTTGTGTTTTTTGTGTTATCATATTTCTAAGCATTAGGAATAATTGGCTATGTTTTAGCTAACCTTCAGTGTTGACCGTTGTCTACTCAAAGATGTAATGGTCAACTGTTTGATTTTGTTTATTTTACATATCATTTGGTTATTTATAGAAGATATTAAATTGCTCCCGAGCAAGCATGCAAACTAAAAGTGATTTTTAAATTTTGAAACGATCGTACCTTAAAGCTGCAGCCGAATGCTTCTAATTTTAATAAATGACCCTTAGATTAAACTTGTTTATTTTGATTGAAATAAATATTAACTTGACTTAAGGTTTTTCTCAGTCATAAATGCAAAAAAATATTTGAGACAAACACAATTTTTGCAAGGAACACAAGGCATTTTATGATAACGTTTAAAAATTAGAGACATTCGACATTCTTCAATCTTCAATTATTAGACAGCTAAATATACATATATTAAAGGAGATTTAGCAGCAATTTTGTAATTGCCAGATAATTTATCTCTGTAGCTTTCTATGTCATATTTTATGTATGTTCACCAGAGTTTTATGTAATTCGTTTTTTAAATTAAATAAAAGTTTACCCTATAATGACAGACTCTTTCTTTCCTGGCCTTATGAATGGTCCATCAATTTCTACTTCATCCACAAATTATTCATTTTGGACTTTAGTTGTCTAACAAACGTGATGATATTATTGTGTTAAAAAACACGGATCCGATTACTTGCTTGTTTGCCTTTAATATTAACCAATCATTCACCTTTGAAAACACTCAAATGTGGTCTGTTGTTTATCGAACGATGTGTTTGTGTTTTTGTTCACCATTTTGGTCTATAAATGGTCATTTAGTGTCAGAGGTAACGATCAAATTATAAAATGTCTTTTTTGAATAGTTTGTTTCTCGTCAATTTATATTGATATTTTTTGTTTAGAATACAAATTACTCAAGGAACTGCCTTTCTTCTTAGAACAGCAATTGCATAAACAAAGTGGGAAAATGAACGCGTAAAATACTTTTGAGTTCACTAATTAGAGGTTTGTTTGCACTGACACTGACCATTTGGGACCCCAACAAGTGTTCACTGTTCAGAGTATAGGGGTGCTCACTAACGAGAAATTACAATAAAATAATACTTGGGACCGAAATAATTGTTCATTATATACAGGTGTTCAGTAACAAGAAATGTTCACTAACGGAGGTTTTACTGTATTGCCATGGATCAAATATATATATATATAATATATATATATATATTATATATATATATATATATATATATATATATATATATATATATATATATATATATATATATATATATATATATATATATATATATATATATATATATATATATATATATATATATTATCCATGGCAATACAGTAAAACCTCCGTTAGTGAACATTTCTTGTTACTGAACACCTGTATATAATGAACAATTATTTCGGTCCCAAGTATTATTTTATTGTAATTTCTCGTATATATATATATATATATATATATATATATATATATATATATATATATATATATATATATATATATATATATATATATAGAGAGAGAGAGAGAGAGAGAGAGAGATACAGACAGACAGACAGACAGATAGAGAGACAGAGAGTAAGAGAGAGAAAGACAGAGCCGGCAAGCGGCAATAGGTCGATAAAACGCAAAAGTTATCAGAATAGCAAAAAGTCGTTTAGGTTACTATCAATAACTTTTAACATTAAGGCTGATATCAATATACCAATATATATACCAGTATATCAATATGCCGATATATATCAATATATCAATATACCAATAAATAAATCAGAGGTAACGATCAAATTATAAAATGTCTTTTTTGAATAGTTTGTTTCTCGTCAATTTATATTGATATATATATATATATATATATATATCGTTACAATGAAAAAAACACACAATTTCAGGAATCTTATGAGCTTTGTTTTTATCAAAATTATAAAGCAGTATAAATTAACATTTTATTGTTATTCAGCTGAAGAAAATTACAAATCGGTTCTGAATACCAAATTTTGCAACTGCTTATGCTAAAATTCTCCTAAAGCAATACGTATTTATATTTTTACCAATGAAACAATCACTGAAATAGATTTTTACTTTTTCGTAAAAAAATCAAGGATCGATTTTTGTTTAGCAGCCTGTACAGACATTTTTCAATAATCTGCTTTAATTTCAAACATGCATTTATTTCATCAACAGACGCTTTTTGTGATGACGTCAAATGTGTTTTTTGTCGCTGGGAAAGCATTTGATGGCTTATTTTATGATATATTCGAAATCTTATCTGATATTTTAACTATTCTTATGCAAATGCGTAGCACAACGGGATGCTTCGACAGTTAAATTTGACGAATGGACGGGTACAAAGTCTTTATGTTAATCATTGTCTATTCATTTTCAACACCTGCTGCTTAAACGATGGTCACATGTGCCGATCATCTAATAAAAGCAGGTGAATGTAATGTACAGTCGAAGTTTGGACTGGGAACGTTCACAAAAAAATTTTCCCGTGAAATTTGATGCCGGTACAACGAATGAAAAATGCCTTTAACATCGCACATTAGTCCACCCAAATGCGTGGCGATTGGCATTAATCCAATGTAGTGGTAAAATGGGAGATTTATATGAGGAAAAACGTGGGACTGAGCACATTATGGCGTAAGTGTGAGTTTGGCGCTACTACGGGAGTAGACTGTAATATCATCTCCAAGAAACTGTCTTTTGTCTTTAAAAAGTGGCAATAACGGGAAATAGGGCAACGATGTCAAGAAGACAATCCATTAACATCGAACAATATTATGACAACAGGCGTCCTTTTAGTTCAAATTTGGGTGAAGAAAAATGTTTTATTATCCGTGTAAAAACTAAACAATGACTGTAAAGGTGAAAATAACTTTCTGTTTATAAACCAGTATTCTTTATTCTCTAATTAATTATTACTGGACTAAATTGGAGTCTGCATTTAAGTGTCTTTTCAATATCTTTAGATATTAATAAATTTTGTTTGCTTGAAAACTATTATAAATGAGATTAAATATTCTTCAATAAATTCCACAAGGCCAATGTGTTTATAGTGGCACCAAAGAATCCAACAGGTTTAACAGCATTGTATATTTTTCAATTGTGTTGTGGGTATATTTTGATTTTTTCATGCAGGCACAGCTTTTAAATTTGTAAAAACGTAACTCACGCCAGGACAATCAAACTCTTAAACCTTTATTACGCTTGAACAATAGACCAGAATATGTTCAGCTGTTTACTGTTTACTGTCATGCATTGTATTATAAGATAAATTGTCGATTTTAATGAGTCACATGCGTTACAACTATGCCATAGCGCTCTAATAACATCATGCTTTTCTTTATGTAATGATTAGAAACGTATGAGAGGCTTGCACCTGATGAAATGATAATAATGTTAAATGCTTTAAATTTTATTTAGTGTGACTAATTATATAGGTTACTTTCACACCTCTTGGAACTAAATTTAATGGACATTATAATGCTTGAGTTATTTGCGTGGTTGTCTTTGAGCAAAGTTATAAGGATTTATAAATTATGAATATGTATTAAATAAATGTTAGTAAATTTTGTTATTATTTCCAGTAGGATTTTTCTCATTTTCTTGCATGTTCAACAGCAAAAGTAAAAGGGGCAGTTGCGTCATTATAAATTTTACATTAAGCAGTAGAACTGATGCAGTAGATTTGATGAATTATGAAAATGCCAGACACTGCAGGGAAATTTTTAAAAATCGAATGCACCACTACTGAGAATTCTGCTATCCAGAGTAAATGAAAAAGCTTACAGTGTACGCACTATAATTGCTTGCACGCTGTAATTATTGGAACGGTCAATGTTATGTTAAGAATCTCTTGCTGTGTAAATGGATGGAGTTTTTAAATGGCAAAATTTCAAGGTGTATATTTTACCCGTAAAGTTGAAATTATTTTCAAAACCAAGTAAAGAACGGTTGACTGTAAAACTAAGGTATGCCTGCTAAATTGGGTCTTAATACTCCGAACCGTCTTAGACTTGTTAGCCGGATAAGCTGCATGGCGATAAATATGCAGACGTAAATACAATGCAAATTCAATCAACATTTTAGTTTCCTTAATCTTGAATAACTTTTTAAAATCTCGAGTGCTTTAATTGTTTTCAAATAAATATTTAGCTATATATACGTGACTATATTTTGAAAATTATTAGAAAGCATTATTGTTCTTGTTTCATAATTTAAGTATATAGTTAATTAAGCATTCAATATCAAAACGCTTATTTCATGTTCATTTGCACATTGAGTGTGCACATTGAGGAATCAAAATCAAGGTAAATGTATACCTTTTTGGATATTACTCATCTTGGATATTATCTCTACGTATACTGTAAGTTTTTGTTGGCTACGAGTACGTTTTCTATATTTTGCTGACTTTGCTGATTCCTACACGCCTTTGTTCTGGGTTTGTCAGACCGGCCTTCGTTCGGTAAATGCTTCCCTGCCATAAGAACGTAATAGACGTTAAAGAACTGTAATAGACAGTGAGATGGTTTCTGGAAGATTTTCTCAGTTTCCATTTCGAGGGTTGCCCTCATTATCAGCAAACAGTTTGCATTCAGTATTCTCTGCAAACAGGAAGGTTTGTTTCTACCTTCCACTGCCTTTCTTCTTTTTTTCAGCGATATGGCATTGTAGGCAATTAGACACGCAGTCGCGGGTTCGGGAAGTTTTCACTTCTATTGCCTCCTATATAACTTTCTGGAGAGAGTTGCATACACTTGTCTCTTTCGTGTTTTAACACGCATAGGCTGCCTGCTGTGGCGTTGTTTTTTTTCGCGGTGAGGAGTAGTGTAGCCGCTTCTGTACACATCTGACTCGGTGCAGAATCGATCATGTGGTCGGAACAGCGGCGTCGTATCTGTAGCAGGTACGACAAGTCCAAACTACGTCTGTTGGAGCAATACTTATGTAGTGTTATCTTCCATAATAGGTCGTGATACGGGGTTAGCATGGGGATGTTTTCAACGTGCGCGTTTGACACCGTGTGTTAATCCGTGGTAGTGACGATTACTACACAGTAGGGTGTTTGTGGCATTTTCATATCAATTTGCCAATCGTGTTGCCACCGACTCTCCGTGCTCAGGGGTCGTGACGCCACCGACTCGATGTACTCACGGGTCGTGTTGCCTCCGGCTTGCTGTGCTTGTGGGTCGTGTTGCCATCGACTCGCTGCGCTAACGGGTCGAGTTGCCACCGACTCGCTGTGCTGACAGGTCATCTCACCAAAGAGATCTTATTGCTTGCCCGGGAGGGCCGATTGTTCATTCAACCTTCTCACATTGCCGGCAGTCTGAATGTTCTAGCGGACTTAGCATCCTTGACGGGTCATGTTGTTTACGGTATCCGCATCCGGACAGGCACAGTAAACATGGCAACCGGGCACCTGGTAAGGTTACTTATGTGTTCCAAAGAATTTTTTATTTATTATGGATCGCAATAGCCAATGTACATACATTGGAAAACCAATAGTGATGGTTTCTATGGCTACAAGATATTTTACTCATAAAAATGAATATTAAGAAATAAAATACTTCAGATCACATATATTATTGTATTTTTCTGTTAGCGGATGGTTCTGTGTATATTAGTACGTTAAATAATGGGCGTTCTACAAGTGTATCGAGAAGAACATTTTGCTGACACATTCTACAATGAAGTAATGAGTTTTATTTAAGATAAATGCTACAACTCTAGCTATTTTGCTGGAATCAGTTAAATTTTTTCTGTACTGGAACTGGACTGACATAAATACTGCGCTCTTTCGTATTTCCTAGAGAACCAGTCCTTTGCCATAGAGCTGTTAATATGAAAATGCAAATCACACAACGTTGGATTGTGAGAGAGGTCTCTTGGAAAACATATTTCAATATGCCTGGTCACGAATTTTCTTAAGGAGTGTTTCTTAAGCCTTATCATTAGATATAAAATATGCGTTTATTACTGAAAGAACTTCGTCTACAGGTCGTTTTTGTTCGCGACGGCGAATAAGTGACACGCCATGGAAAAAGGTATTTGTATTTTCGGTTAATCTGCAGACTCCACTATGATATCTTCTGCAGTCTGCCTTTGTCTTGATGGCAACGTATTTCATTTTTCAACTGTTTATAATCTGTCACATTATAAATTTTGAAATGATCTGAAATGATCTAAAGCCTCCACCACCAAATCTAATAAAAATTAGTTGTATTACATAAAATAATTTCAAAAAGTTATACCATTTGAATTTATATTGAACGCATCTTTGTTTATTGTGTCTAAAGTACCATAGAAATATTTCTTTGAAACAGACAGTTTGAACAGTTTTGCCCATTTATTTTTCTCAAGTTCTCTAAAGAGAGATTTTATCACTTTATTTCTCTGGGTTTTGTTATGTTTTTGTTTTTTTGTTAGGATGCATTTATTGCGACAAAATATTCGAAGGGCTGGGTTTCAAGACCACCCTGTTATGGTGGTTTTCCGGAGGTCAATTCGGAGGTCAATCCTTAACTGTGTTATTGATCTAAAGTTTTCATTTTATTGTGATAAAATCTGATTATTTCTGATTTGTTCTTGCTTTTTTAGCTACAACCAGCTTTCGGCTGACTCTGACATACCTTAATTCAGTGTTAAAGCCCTCTCTCTTTGTGCAAATAATAGCTTGGTTGACCTACTGTTTGATTGCCTTTTGTTTTGTTTTCCTATCTTTTATTGCTAATTAAGCGCTGATATTCTTTTATTTAGTTTGATTTAGTTTATATTCTTTGACTTAGTGATTAATGTATGTTTATTTTTGCATATGTTAAATATTTCTATCTGGCAATATTGAACAGTACAAAACAGTTTACATGTTTTCTAACCTTTATGATATTGCTGAGATATCAAACTAAGGTTAGTTTTACAACAAATACATCGTTCCTAAAAGGTTTAATTCATACTTTGTGAGATCCAACTAACTAATATCTAGTTAGCCGAAAGAACAGATTGTTCATTATAGCTGAAACAGCTATATTGAAAAAGGATATTTTACGTCACAGCTATTGTTGTAGATGGATATAATAATTCGGTATCAAAATGACAAAAAACACCATATATAATTCGGCTTCCGGTTGCATAAATACCATAGGATTATAAAAGAATTGAAAATCTGTTCATTGATATATTTTTCAATAGAAACTGATAAATAAGTAGTGTGTTATTATGTAATAAATCTGGAAAACAGTTACAAAGGGGATAATCTACTCATTATTGCTCATTGTTTACTTTTCTTCTGAGTATATTCTTCACTGAGTTTGATCCCGAAAACAACTGATTTACAAGAGAAAGCAGTTATTTGACATTAGATAAGGGGATAAATCTTCCCCTATCGACCTTACTCACATTGATGGCTCACAACCAAATGCGGACATTAGACAGTTGAAAAATGACAAAGCCAAGAATGAAACCAACTGTGTTAGTGAAATCTTGCATAAACAAAATGATTTTAACGAGGAAATCAAAATGGAATCGAGAAAGGAAATACACTTATTCAAAGAACAAATTGGTATTATACAAAACACGATTCTTGCGGACAAATACAAGTCCAATGTTGCTGTTGCACCACAGAATGACACCGAAATTACTCAACCACAACAAAGTGTCAGCTACAAGGGAGCCTTACTCAATGAAAGATCTAATACCGAAACAAGAAAACCAATTTCCCAGGGAATTATTCACAGGCCTATCGAAAGCGTTTCATTCCAAGGAGAAGATAGAAGGGACGCCAAAGTAATTTAGGAACGAAATGATTCAGATGATGGGTTCACTCTGGTCCAACGAAGAAGAAAGAGCGGAGGCTCCAATATAACTGTTGTCACAAAAAGGTCATGGAGTATCTTCATCTCTCGTGTATCGCCCTCTACTACGACAGATGACATCAGCTATCATGTAAGATCCATTGAGCCTAATGCCAATATTGAATGTCAAAGGTTGCAAACGAAATATCCTACCTATAACTCATTCCGAGTCAGAAGTGTCAGCGAAGACTTCAATGAAATTCTGAACACAGACAACTGGCCACACTGTATTCTCATTCGAAAATTTTTTCCTCCGAGAAGAGTAGATACGTCGAATAATCAAAATTCAATAAGCAAAAACCAAATACTATTCGAAATTGTAACGTAAAATATGCAAGGATATTAATTTACTAAGTTTAAACTGTAATGGTTTTAAAAGTTCTTTCCTAGAATTGAAAGATTTGTCGAAAACAACAGATATTTTATGTGTACAAGAGACATGGCATGATAAATATGAACTAAATATATATTCTTAATAATTCATTTGATGATTTTCTAGGCGTTGGAATTGCTAAAAATGATCACGAAACCGGTGTAACCCTTGGCAGAAAATCGGGGGGCTGGGAATCCTTTGGAATAAACATAAAATAAATGCAAAGTATGTAGACTATGGTGAGGATTGGGAGGAAGGTTTAACTTTATTCGATTTTGATGACAATCTCTTTATTCTGAATGTTTACTTACCTTTCCAAGGCCATGAAAATTATGATCAATTTATGGATTGCCTTGGCAAAATTGAAACAATTATACAAAGTATAAATGTGTCAAATGTGATAATTGTTGGTGATTTCAATGCTAACTTGTCAAGAGATTAAGATGATAAAGTATCCTTTTTCGGTGAGACTCTTAATAAGTTTGTGTCAGAAGAAACTATGTGTTAACAGACTACGAGAGACTGCCAATTAACTCCTTTACCTACGTTAGTTATGCATGAAACTCTACTTTGTAGCTTGATCACTGTTTATCTACAGGGGCCGCTACCAAATGCATCAAAGATGTTAATATAATATACGACTTTGTTTCCTCAGTTCATAAGCCAATGGTTATAAAACCGGATGTAAAGCAATTACTGAAAAAGTTGACAACAGCAACAGGGTCCATGTTAACTGGACAAAAGTGACAACGGATGATTTGCAAAAATACAAACATAAAACTAGAACTCTGTTAAAGGACTGAACATAGAAAAACAATTCCTACACTGTTTTGACTATAATTGTAATTCCATGGTGTGTAAAAACTCAATCGAAACTTTTGTAAATGAAATTACAAATTGTCTTATAATTGCAAGCAGTGAAATCGTCTCTTCCAACAAGGAAAACTGTAACAGCAAGGCGATAATCAGCTGGAACGAGTATGTTCCATGATGTTGCTTGAGATGCGTGTCAAGAGTGGCGTCATCATGGAAGACCAGAATATGGAATAGTAGCAGAATACATGAGAAGATCCAGAGCAAACTTCAAATATGCTCTTCGTGCCTGCAAAAGAAATAATGAACAAAGAGAAAGTGACAAATTGGCAGAAAAACTTATGAACAAAAACCCGAATGACTTTTGGTTAGAGGTTAAGAAAATTCAGAATGCTAAAACACAAATAAGTACATCTATAAATGGCCTTATAGGGGAGGAACAAATAAGCGCATTTTGGAAAAGTCATTATAATGCTATCTTCAATTGTGTTCCCAGTGAAGTAGAAGAGCGTATTTACCATGAAGATGTTTGTCCCGACGATATTTTGAGCTTTTCCAGAAATGAAGTTATAAAAGCTGTAGACTCCCTAAACTTGGGTAAATCGGCAGACTCTCGTGGACTGTCTGTGAAGTACATAAAATATTCTGACGACATACTAAGTGTACTCGTTACTGTTTGCATTAATGCCATGTTTAGACATGGTTTCTTATCGGTTTCTTTAATTGAATCTACAATTACTCCTATTGTTATAACAAAAATGGTGATATAACATGTGCATCTAATTATCGTCCAATTGCTATTTCTTCTACAATGCCCAAGATTATCGAGAATCTTATTTTATTGAAAATACAACCTAGTATTTCAACTTTTTGTAATCAATTTGGCTTCAAAAAGCAACATAGTACAGATTTATGCAATCTGATATTAAAAGAAACTGTTCGACACTACAGTAATCTTGGTTTTAACATGTACGCTTGTTTTATTGAGGCCTCTAAAGCCTTCCATAGAGTTAATCACTCTAAGTTGTTTGAAACTCTTGCGAAAATAAACATTCCCAAGATCATACTACAATTATTAATGTACTGGTATAGAAATAAAAGAGTTACAGTTAGATGGTGTGCAAAATTTACAGAGTGGTTCGATGTCAAAAAAGGGGTCAGGCAAGGTGGTGTACTATCTCCAATTTTATTTAACGTGTACGTGGATGTAATCAGTAATGACCTGAATAAAACAAAAATCGGTTGTGCTATAGGCAAGCTTATCATAAATCATTTATACTACGCTGATGATCTCATATTGTTTAGTCCATCACATAAAGGTTTACAAAAACTCTTTGATGTATGTAATAAATCTGGTCTTAAATTAGACATAAAATTCAATGAAACTAAAACCTTGTGTATGGTATTCAATACGGAAAAGGATAAAAAACTAAAGCATTGTCCCTTTAAACTAAACGGTAAAACCTTGAAATTTTATGACAGTTATAAATATCTAGGGCATATTATGGATGATTTTCTGAATGATAATGGCGATATACAAAGACAAATGAGAACCATTTATGCAAGAGGTAATAAGCTGATCAATACATTCAAACATTGTTCATATAATGTAAAAATTGTTCTGTTCAAAACATTTATTTCAAATTTCTACTGTGCATATATATGGTGTAATTATAATCAAAGTATACTAAAAAGATTTGAAGTCGCATATAACAACATTTTTCGTAAATTCTTTTCACTAACTTATATACGTAGTATTAGCAAAGAAATGGTTGATAGAAATATTAACGTTGCTAATGTGGTTACGCGATCATGCCTAAACAGCACTATGAAACGCATATATAAACAAGAGAATGGAATAATAAATAATAATTGTGTGCAGTGATTGGTTGTTGAATTTAAAGCTATTTATGCAATGGTACGATATGATATATAGAATACCTACGTGTTAACTTTGTTTAAATCCATTTGGTGCTTCTGTATCTAATATACTAGCTGCAGATTATTAGCTAGTTATTCGTATTGCATATGTATATTTTATGACTAGAAGATGTATATCCTTTATGTAAAAATATATAGTACATCGAGCGAGCAGTCTGATATAAAGAGATGAATAAAATAGATAAACATGCTTAACCAGTTAGCAAAACAAAATACAATTTATTCCTCAGAGCATTATTCTGGCCAGCTGTTAGCATTTTGTCGTACAATGGCCAGCAAAAGGAACACATTTATTGCATAAGTGATAAATATCTTATATTATTGCCGTGGTTTATGGATTTCTGGCTAAAATACATTTTAAAATTGTTTGTTATTACATGCTTTGGAAACCAAGACTGGAATTTTAGCTCATAGCTCGTGGTTTTTCAACAGCCAGCCTCTTAGGTGGTTTGGTCTCTTGTGTATAACACCTTTAAAATAGTTCTCATAAAACGAGGAACTGCTTTTAAAATAAATTCAACAACCTACTTCCGGGCCGCTCGGTCTGTTATGTATAATGCCTTTTTACTCAGCAGACCACCGCGAAAATAATGCTCATAAAAGAGAGGAAATAGTTTTTAAAATATCCTTCCGCTCTGTGTTTAACAATACCAGTCCTATCAGAGGTCAGCTGTTGTATAACAACGCTCACAGCTCGTACTCAGGCCAATGCCGTTGTTATAAAGCAGCTGACCTCTGATGAGATACTGATACCCGCCGTAGAGGTCGGCTGTTGGACAACAACGGGCCAATGGGGGCGTTTATTTAATACAGTGTAACATTTTGTAAACATGGACGATAAAATGGGTTTATGTGCATAAAAACATGTCAAGTTTCAACATATTGCCTTGCGGGCAAATACTTAGCGAATGCTTTGGTGATGTTGTTCAGAAAGTGGCAAATTACCTATTAAAACAGGCTCCATCTGCGTTGCCAGTTATTTGCGCTGAAACAGGCTTGTCTTTTGATCAGGCAAGTACTTGCGAGGGAAAGGAGATATAAGCCTAGCTCCGAGTAGCTCTGACTTGTATTACATCGTATATCTCTCTGTCAGAGCTACGAAGCCTTCCATTGCTCCCCTAATAGTTGTCGACTTCATATGTTCTGAGGCACGAATCTTGCATACCAGCCCCTATTATTCAAACATCTACAGAAAGTTCATGCCCAATATGTCCTTTTTGTAAAACAGGCACAGTTTCTAGTGAGCTGTATGTCTTTTAATTGTTCATAAAAGTGCAGAAAAGTTCGCTTCCGCACCCACGTGTTAAATGTTTGTTTACATTCTGGCCTTTAAATGTCACGTGACCAAAGTCAAAGGTCAGGAAATTTAAATAAAGGGATTGTAGTTTATTTGTAAAATATATACTAAAATAGTTGATAGATGCAGAATTACGTATAAATTTATTTTGTACACCCACAGTATTTGACTTTTTATTTTTACGTTCTTTTTGAAATATAAATGTAAAAGTTTTTTTTTAGATAATTGCAAAAATTATTGTTACTATTTCACGTAATAAAGTATGCTCCCTGTATACAAACAAATGTCACTTATTGCGGGAGATTTGGGGTTATTTCCGTATTATTTTCTTTTAAAGAAAGCGTAACACAGAAGTTGTGTATGATTACCGTAGTACTTTGAGGGCCTTTAGCAAATACCAATAAAAACCCATGGGTCGTTGAATCTCGCACAAAGTAGCCACAGGGGTGCCTCAAAGCGAGCGCAGTTGACTTGCTTATCATTATATAGCGAGGCGTTGAAGCGGTGCCTGGAAACTTTTTAGCGCACCGCTTCTTGGAGCTAATATAAGCCAAATCATATGTTGGGTTATTACAAATAAGATGGGCAACAATTTCATTAGAAACTAACGGGGTGAAAATGAAGAAATGGTTGAGAAATTTCGCCTTCATGTCGGATTTCTCGGCACCAAAGCAATCGTATTTTTAACAAGCCGTATGCTATTGTAAAAACTTATTATACCAGTAACCTAGATTGAACCCGCCTGTGCCTGTAGCATCGCCACCTCCCGAAAACAACAATTATCCCAGAAACGATATTTTTGCCGAACCTCCCGACAACTGCCACTGGTTCTCGAATGCAAAATACTGAGCTGTTAGTATACACATATGGAGTCAGTTTTATGTTCACATGTAATCCTTATAGCTCTTAGCAGTCATGTTGAAAAGCGAATTGATAGTCTTACAGTTTGCACTTAAAATTTATATTTCGGGATGATAGAATAAGGTGGCGAGTTACAGCTCGAAAATCCTGCCCGAAAAAATACATCAGCCTGGCATTTTCGTAACTCATGACATTTCACTTCGCGCATAACAGAAAACCATTGAAAAGTGGCGAACGGTCCTAGGTTACTGGTAGTTTCAACAAATAGAGTAAGGTTTCAGGTTCTGTGTGTTCCGAGTGTGAGTTGTTGTTCGGAGATATTTCTTCTATCAGTTCTGCCATTTTTACCCCGTTCCCCTGCAGCCGAAATGCAAAATTCTTGTGTTTTTTATTCGAAACACAACCAATATTACTCTTGCGTTCTTCCTATGATAGCAAGTCATTGTTCCTATTTATTTATTATTTACTTTATTTACTCTGGGCCCATATTAGTTAACAGTTTGACTTTCTCGTTACAGCGTAGAGTCACACTACCATTTCCTTAACAATTTTGAGCTCACCATCATTGAGCTATTGCATATGCTTTTAAGTATCAAATTTTCTGACTGTTTCAATCGGTTCAGTGTACTGTAACAAAAAAATATTTTCGTTTCACAGTCAGAAAGATTATGTTGTACAAATTCATAACTAATCTTTTATCTAATGTCATGAACGTACGGAATATATATTGTGTTTTTAGAGCACAAACGTGCCAAGAAAAGTTTGAAACGTTCAACAAAATAATGAAGGATCTCATAAGTACACATTTCCCATTGAAAACAATCAACATCAACGCGAAAGACAAACCCTGGGTTAACTCAGTATTTAAAGAAATGCTTCTGTTAAGGCAATCAGCGAAAGCACAAGGAGACCTCAACACGTTAAAAAAAGTGAGGAATAAAATAAAGCGTATGAACAGGTCATTAAGAGAAACTTTTAAAAAAAAATTCGGTAGATAGGTTAAAAACCAATTATAAAGAAGTTGGTGGAAGTACATAAAACAAATATCTGGAATAAAAACAGACACAACACCACTTAATCAACTAGCTCAAGAAACTTGTGGCGGAAACAAACAAAGACTAGCAAATAAATTAAATGATTACTTTTACAATGTCTCGAGCCACCTACCTGCTATTGACGCCATGTGTTGAAGATGAATTCATCATAACGGTTAAGGAAGTGGAGGATAACCTCGCAAAAATCAAATTAGGAAAGTCACCTGGTCCTGACTGCATCGATCCTTGGATTCTGAGAGATCTGGCTCCAATAATAGCACCACCAATAACGGCCATCTTCAACAGTTGAATCCGAGAAGGATACATACTTGAAGAATGGAAAGCCGCAATAATATCTCCAGTACCGAAAAAGATCCCTCCCAGAAACATAGAAAAAGACATCCGACCAATATCACTAACGTCGATATTGATAAAACAACTCGAAAAAATCGTGATATCAAAACTGAAACAATATACCGAACACAAATTGAGGAAATAAAAAAATAAAAACACCGAAATATTTTGGGGTTAACCAATTTTTTTTAATTTTATTTATTTATTTTTTTTTGGGGAATCCCAACGTCAATCTGGCGTGAAAAACGGCAACAAAAGAATCTCCTCATCCAGTACAGAAATATTAATGGTTATGAGTACATTAGAGAAATATTCCATAAAACAAACAAACAAATTAAAAAAAAACGAAAAAGTTGAGATCCAGCCGGGCTCCGGATTAAAAAAACTCGGAACCTGACGCGAAGATCCAGAGCCATGGGCTCTTTCAAACGGATTGAATCGGAAACGCAGGTGTAGCTGACCGCGGTCACCGACCGACAAAAAATCCTCGGTAACCGATACCGAAAATTCGAAGTCGGAAAAATGATATATATGATTTTCCGTATAAAACATAATCTACCGATCTTGTATTCACATGAAACAATTTTCTGAATTTTTATCAGATATACTACAATCTATAGAAATTTATATGTATGCTCCTGCTATAGAAATTTTATTACAGACTGCAATCAGTTTCAACTTAAATATGCCTTATTGACACTAAAACCCAATTGAAATTAAATAGTACATCAAAACTGTTTGCACGTTATTTCTAATTGCAATTAAGTACTTTGAAATATTAGTAATTTGCATTTAACTTATTTAACAAATAATGTTATGTAACTGAAACGTTGTTCACAGATTGCCTGGTTCCAAGCCGGCAAATCTGTGTAATTGTAAAGCCAAAGTTCAGGTTAGTTCATGAATTAACCTAAAATTCTAGGCAATGCACGTATTTGCCAGGCATTTCAGGTAATACACCAATTAACCCAATTCCAACATTTCCTGTAACATGTAACGTACAAACTCACACGCAAACACACACACACAGTGTGTACCGATCACCCATAAATATACTGCCAAATCGGGATCAAGTCCAGCAGCGATCCAGTCAGGCCTCGGATTGCGTATGTTTTGCATAAATGTTTGACCACTCTAGTTTATTCCCCACAGGTGGATCCTGCGGGGAGTATATGCGATCAACCGTGTGTCTGTCGGTCTGTCAGCAACAGCTTGTTAACACGATAACTTAAAAACTGCTGCAAGGATTTTAATGAAACTTGATATGTGACTTCTGTGGGAATAAACACAGATCGGTATTGTAAATGGGCCTGGTTCGTCCTAGGAAAATGCACCAGCTGGACTTCGAAAATTTCAGCTCTTGATTGACTATTGTTAACACGGTATCTCAAGAACAACTGCAAGGATTTTAATGAAACTTGGTGTGTGGCTTATATGGGCACTGACAAGGATCGGTATTGTAAATGGGTTAGGTTGGCCGAAGGAAAATGAACCAACTGGACTTAGAAAATTTCAGCGCTTGATTGACTATTGATGGCCGTGTTTCACTGATGGGGGGCCTGTGAGGAATATGTTTGGCTATGCAGACTGCTCTAGTTTGTCATGTGTCTTATTGAAACAATTCAGCCAAATTGGTTTCCATGTCATTCGAATAGAAAACCTTGTCGTTTTATTTGAAATTGCTTACCGCAAGACACAGCTGTTGCAATCTTCACTGACCCCTCGGGTAATAGTTCAGTAGCATAGGTTAGTCCTGATGTCACCCATCTCCGTAATACTTAGTTAGTGCTGCAAAAAACCGCCAAGTTGTGGGTTTATATAATGAAAATGAAAAAAGAACACGAGCAAGTGATAGAAGCGGGTGGGATAATTAGAAATGGAAGACACAAGAAAGAGATTAATGCGCGAGAACTATTTGTAACCTATGTAAGCCAGTTTATACCACAGGCTTATCTTCAACTGAACAAGGTTTTTTTTATCTCTCACCAGGTGAAAAAAGTCCTTTGTGCGTTGCTACAGCAAAATAATGTCAGCGATTTGTTACCTATGTAAGCCAGTTTATACCACAGGCTTATCTTCAACTGAACAGGGTTTTTTTATCTCTCTCACCAGATGAAAAAAGTCCTTTGTTTATACCACAGGCTTATCTTCAACTGAACAGGTTTTTTTTCTCTCTCACGAGATGAAAAAAGTTTTTGTTTATACCACAGGCTTATCTTCAACTGAACAGGGTTTTTTCTCTCTCTCACCAGGTGAAGAAAGTCCTTTGTGCGTTGCTACAGCAAAATATTGTCAGCTATGAGAGAAACAAGAGGGGTGTGGTTGAGTATTCTATCCAGCCGGGCAGTGTTCTCACCAGGGTTCGATTTCCCAAATTTATTTATTCGGCTAAAACGTTATACGGAGATATTGCGGAAATACTGGTAAGTTGATCACTTTCTTAACAGTAACTTAAGAGGAGCCGACTTTGTCGTTTTGGTGTAGTCACACTGGGAGGGGGGGGGGGGAGACATCCGTCTTCTGTACACACGTGTGTAAACTTCGATTCAAAATTCTTCTATTATTTTCTGATCGAATTGCTTTCAAGCTTGGTATGAATGTTCCATGGGCAGTACTCTCTAGAAGTACTCTCTAGAAGACTTTTTAATACTTACTGACTTTTGTTGATCCCCCAAAACTGAACAAATGGTGTCATTTTTTTTTTCAATTTGTGAGAGCCTTTTTTTTCTAAATGCTATCCATTCCACAGTCTTTAGAACAGAACGCTTTGCCGAAGTGTATTTGCTTGCGTGGTGGTTACTAGTTTTACATACAGTAGATACTTGCTAAACTGGAACCTACGGGCTGCTATAATTTAAATAGATAAGCCGAATTTCGGTTTCTCCCAAAAAACAAATATAAATGATAATTCAGTTTAAGCTTGTTTGACCGAGCATCTACGTTCTATTGTATACAAAAATTTTGATAGGATAAATGTATGTTTCGATTAACGTTGCAAAAAAATCTACTGCCTTTGTTGCAATGAGGTTTGTTAATTTGGAAAATTCAACGAGATAGATTGTACAGGTTGAAGAGTTGCTGGCAGCTGGGCAGCTGCAGATGAGTCTGCTCATAGAGAAGGTCAAGGACAGACTCGCCACCTCGATGCCAGGTAATTACGTCATTTGAAATAACATGGCCCCCCCCTTCCTTCGTAATAGCAAAAATTCGGTCTCTTCCTCGCAGTTGTGTGGTGTCCGGTGTGTGGGATGCTTTTGAGGCTGTTCCAAAAGTGATCTATCAGTGAAGGATGAAGTGGTAGTTTTTGCAGGGCGTTGTCTGACCACCTCCCCCCCCCCCCCCTTCCGCTCTCCTAGTTAGGCGGGACTGAAATCCAAAACTCTGTGACGTCGAAGAAGTTATTTTTCTCGTTAAACCGTTTTCTGGAAACCAAACATTAACGCGTACATTTAAAGTATTAACTAATGGTGACGCAACAAAAAACTAATGCGACGGCTGTAGTTGAACGATGACAGCTGTAGTCGCTATGGGCATTTGATAGCCGCTGTGGTCACATGATGACGGCTGTAGCCTCTTGATGACAGCTGTGATCACGCGCTGACCGCTGTGTTCGCGGGATGCCGATGTGTTTGCGCGATGATGGCCGTGGGCGTTCAAGGATGGCTGTGATGACGGGTGCGGTCATTCGATGACCGCTGTAGTCGCTTGACGACCGCTGTTTTTGTGCTCAGTTGATGACGGCTGTGGTCGCTCGATGACGGTTGTGGTCACTCAATGACGACTGTGACACTGAGTGACGGTTGACAACAATGGTCACTGGATGACGGCTGGCGACCGTGGTCACTGGATGACGGCTGTCGTCGCTCGATGACGATTGTGGTTGCTGGATGACAGCTGTCGTCGCTCGATGACGATTGTGGTCACTCAATGACGACTGTGGTCACTGGATGACGGCTGTCGTCGCTCGATGACGATTGTGGTCACTCAATGACGACTGTGACACTGAGTGACGGTTGACAACTGTGGTCACTGGATGACGGCTGGCGACCGTGGTCACTGGATGACGGCTGTCGTCGCTCGATGACGATTCTGGTCACTGGATGACGGCTGTCGTCGCTCGATGACGGCTGTGGTCACTGGATGACAGCTGTCGTCGCTCGATGACGACTGTGGTCACTGGATGACAGCTGTCGTCGCCCGATGACGATTGTGGTCACTCATTGACGACTGTGACACTGAGTGACGGTTGACAACTGTGGTCACTGGATGACGGCTGGCGACCGTGGTCACTGGATGACGGCTGTCGTCGCTCGATGACGATTGTGGTCACTGGATGACGCCTGTCGTCGCTCGATCACTACTGTGATCTTTTACAGATGCAGATAACATAAGCGTGCACCAAGTGAAAGAGAAGTTTGTATATCTAGCAAAGACTCATTTCATACAGCGCTGTTCAGAAAACCAGCCAAAAGAGGAGGATGAGGATGAGTCACCGGACCGCTACCTTTACGAAGTGCCCGATATAGACTTAGAATGTAGGTGATTTATTTTTGCATTTATTGATGCACAAGTTAATGATAAAACCAGTGTGTGCTTGTTTGTAAGCGACTCTGCTAGCTTAATTTAAAATATCGTCTGAAAGGACAGTAAATCAGCCTGAAGGACTGGGTAAGTGTAGGTTTTTATTAAGACTGCGTGTATCCAGCTTCACAAAAAATACAATAAAAGTACCACCGTTAATGTGTACTCCTGAGAGAGAAAATAAGTAACACGCCTGATATTATAGTGTTAACGAGGATACCTCGGGGGGAGAAGTATGTGAGGCGGTTGTTATTGTAGTGCTGGCGAAAAGACTTTGAGGGGGGGGGGGGCTGCGGGGAATCAATTTTAACGCGCTTGTTATTGTAGTGCTAGCGAAAAGAAAGCGAAAACGAGGCGCGGAAGCGGATGCTTCAGAACCCGACGCCAAGAGGCAGAAGACTGATCAGGTGACGCGCCTGCTCCCACAGCAAACCCCACAACCTCCCGTTATCACCCACCCATCTCATCCCTTCCCTCCCCCCCCCCCCTCCTCAGCCCCTCTCCTCCACTGCTTTTTTTTTCTGTGCTACAGAAACTGTCCATCATTTTTTTAGCTGTGCCCGCTCCCTCACATATAGAAGCTAATGAAGTTTAAATTGAAAAACAGCGTATATAATAAGCATTTTTTGAGGATGGGGGGGGGGGGGGGAGGGGGGGGAGGGGGGTGGTCGATGGAGTGTGAGTATTCTTTGCAGTGATAACGTTTTCGTTTTAGATATACATTTTGCGCAACTGTATAGATTAATCCACCAATTTGTTTTAACCAGAGGCGAATGGTGTTCTTGTTTGCAGCAGTTACCGGATGAGACTATTTACTGGCGTGTGAACTATGAGAGGTTTGATCAATACTTGCGGGACCAGGAACTCATAAAGGCTTTAGTGAGAAAAATAGACAGGGTAAGTAGCCCTGTGACTAGGAACTCGTAATGCTTTAGTCCGGGAAAATAGACAGGGTAAGTAGCCCTGTGACTAGGAACTCCTGATGCTTTAGTCCGGAAAAATAGACGGGGAAGTGGAACTGTGATTAGGAACGCTTTACTGCATTAATCCGAAAAAAATAGACGGCGGAAGTGTGACTGTGACTAGAATTTGTTGAAAAAATTCCCTGTGACTAGGAACTTGTCAATGCATTAGTCCAAAAAGAAAAAAAAATAGACGGCGCAAGTAGCCCTGTGACTAGTAATATAAAGGAATTAGTGCATTAAATCGAATAGATAGACAGGATATGGAGTTCATTTTATTGGGAATTCATAAAGGCGTTGGGAGGGAATAGTCAGGGTTTAGACTAAGGACTAATAAGGCACTTGTCAGAAGAACAGGCAGGGTGCGTACCTATGTGATGTTGGGCCCTTGGGTCGCATCCAACATCACTGCACCTATAATAGAAATTAATGCGTTCAACATAAAAGTAATATATTGTGAGAGGAGGAAGAGTCCGAGGGACGCAGCGTTTCAAATATGCGTCCTCTGATAAAATCGTTGCGTCCTCTATGCAGGACGCGTTTGAAGATGAATGGTTATTATTATTATTATTGGTCCCCGCCGCCGCGTAGCGCGGAGCGGGGGACTATAGTATTCGGGTCTGTCCGTCCGTCCGCCCCTCTTGCCGTACATCCGTCCGTCTGGCGACACTTGGAAGCACAAATTTGTGCACGCGATATCTCAGCCGCTAGTCAACACTGGCTTTTGATTGTTGCTACAGTAAAAATATATATATTGAAGTTGTGCGACGTCGCATTATTTTTCGATTCGACCGTAGTTCGTGTCGGGGGACATTCATCAGTTTCACTGATAATTTATTATTATTATTATTATTATTATTATTATTATTATTATTATATATCAGAAAGCGGGAGAGGTATTACGCACTATCCTACGACTTAGTGAAGTGGTGAGCGATAATACAGCACCCATAACAAACCCCGTCTCGGCAACTGAGGTAAGGCGAAGAAAGTGACTATATTATCACAAGCAGTGCAGCTACTTTTATTTTTTTACACATTTGTGATGTTAGTTTGCATCTAGTTTTAGACCAATAATTTAATGCAGAACTCCCCCCCCCCCCCCTCCTCCTTCCGCCGCCCAGTTACATGCAGTCGTAATAAAACTCAAACTTAGTCAGCCCTCTTATGTAATACATAGTTATGGAAGGCACTTCCTTTATCCAAACTTTTACTGTCCATTCTGATGCAAACTTCTTGAAGATTGAACTGTCATAATAAATCATTGAATATAGTTCCACTAATTCTCGACTCGCCAACGGGCGTAAGGCAGAGAAATACTATATTACAATACAGGTAGTCCAACTACTTTTATTCTTAATTTTGAACTGTTGGTTGGTAGAAAATGACTATCCCCTATTTTATACAACTAATTCAGTGCAGTAAGCCCCCCCCCCCCCCCTCTTCCCCGTGCCCACCCAGGAGTATATGTTTAGTCTTTGGGTGGACATTGTTTATGTCTGTTCCAGATCTATAACGCAATACCAAAAGAGATCTGCGCTGTGAGGCCTTCCCTCGATCAGTACCTGAGTGTTCTCTCTGACGACAGTGTAAGAGCTAGTCTAAAGCATTTGGTTTTCCTCATCTATTGAGGATTTTTGGTGCTTTATAATTTAATACCAGTAGGGTTACAGTCAGTTAAAAATGTTTAAACAGGAGCAAAAAAATCGGTGAGAAAGTGAACTTCATACAGTGAAGGTGCCGTCATGTGATCTGTTGACTTGCTGAAGAACCCCTGACCCCTTCCCCCTCCGCCCCACCCCCCCCCCCCCCCCCCGGCCGGCGTTTTGTGGTTTTGGAACTCTCAAAACATACATGTGATCCTCTCAATACCACGCTCCGAATGAAATAACAATAGGAAGATGTGGCATTTTAACAATTCTTATAAACTAGAAAGAATTATCTACTTGGCTCGCAGTTAAAAAGCTGAAAGGTGGGATGGGGGGGATAAAGGTTAAACAACTTGAAAGGCTGCTGGAACTAGTGGATGAAGTGGTTTTCTTATGACAAATTTCAGACGAACTTTGTTCAAAAAGTGGACGAGAGCGGCGGGGGGATGTATCGCATCGGTATCCTTTATTTGTTGTCGCATTCCCTTATGTGATGCGGTATGTCGCGTTGGTGACACTGGGAAACTCTCACGAGTACATGATGCGTCGCTTGACAGAGGCTTTCAAACATGCATGAGCACACTATGAATTTCTTCCAAGAATGCAACAAACAACACCAGTTTTTAAGGAGAGGTGTCAGTGTTCGAAATGCTGCTGGCCCGAAACCATCAGTTTTGGCGTCGAGCCAGCGCCTGCAGCGCTTGGGCACCTTTTTGCTCAGTATATAGAAACAGGCGGAGCTCGAGAAAAGCAGGGTTGAGAGCAACGATTTACCATACCCACTGTTGTGGTACTTTTTTGAAAAGAATGAAGTAATTAAATTTTACTTTAAAAACTTTATTTCTTGCTTTTTTTTTTTTTTTGTTATTTAGTGGTTAAATATTTGATAGATGGGTGAGATGTTAAGCATTTTGTGTTTGTAAGTAGTTTATTGCCAGGCTTATTTAAAGTGTGCTTTGTTTTCGGACCTTCAGTTTCTCCGGCGGGCCAGCCACATTTCATGCTGATTTCGAACGCTGATTATTAGTCCCCCGCCGGGGGACT